>WAAD01043173.1:148527-231846 GCA_013389945.1 Fregata magnificens | reverse complement strand
GTCCTTAGCCCTGCTGAGTCAAGAACTTCCAAATTTGCTTCTATTTTGTGTCTGTGGAACAGATCCACAAAAATATTTCATTATAATTATTTGAGGATCTATTTTAGAAGATCTTGCATGCTTACCCTTAGCACAGATTCAAATTTCTGAATTTTCAGTGGTGCTGTGTCAGGTGCCTGGAATATCACCGTATGCAAGGATTTAAGGCCTTCCTTTGTTCTTAGCATTTCCTATTGAACGGTTTAGGCAACTTCTACCCCAGTGTATTATTATTTGTAGATCACATTTCCAAGTCCTTTTTGCTCTGCATACACAGCTTGGAGGCCTCACTTAGGGCTGTACAAAGTCCCTCCAGGGCTAAGGTATCAATAAATGGGTAGTTCAAATTCAAGTCAAATAATGCTCTTCTTCCTCTTGTACCCTGTTGTAGAGCACAATCATGATCCCTTCTACCTTCCCGCACTGAAAGGGAAGAAAGAGCTACTTCTATTCTTAAATTCTGCTCTGGGAGTGATATCCACTCATACTATCCTTTGATGAAACAGAGAAACACAAAGGGGAAAGAATACTGAGTATGATAAATAAAGATGTGAAAATGCACCCTTGTGATCAACATTCTCAGGATTCAGGTGTTTATTCCAGTTGGTCAGTGTGAGAATGGTCAGATCCATGCCTTATTTTATTCCTCATTTAAATCTAACTTCCATACCAAGAGTTTTAGCCTATTGATTTCTCCATTGATCATACCCAATCTCAACACATTCTCTGGGACTCACAGGCCTTTAGCTCTACACTATTTTACCTATATCCTTTCTGTATCTTTCCAAACAATGGCTCTTGTTGTAAGTAAATAGAATATTTTCTACACCTTGTTTACTTTCCTGTGCTCAAGTTCAAGACTTATCGATACCTTGTAGAATTGGATTATGAAAATACATTTGCCATATGTCAGAGAGCAGTAGTCATGATGCCCCTTTATTTATCAGAAGTATCCTGAGATCCTCGGATTAGAGATGCAATAGATATAAAAATGCAATTACTGTTGAAAACATTTTTCACACAATAGATTCTCTCTCTTTTTAGCTTACTCTTACAGTAGCTTTGGTTTTATGTTCATAGTTTCTAAATTCTACAAACTATACCACCAGACTATATAAAGAATACTTTTGAATGGATGGACCAATGTTGCACTGGCACTGTGTGCTTTGAGACAAAACACAAGGGCCATAAAAATAAAGAAATAAATCAGATGAAAGCCTGAAGGCGAGATTAGCTCTCCTGATAAAACTTCCATTGATTTTAATGGTAAAGGGGTTTGTCCTAAGTTTGAAGTTGATTAAAGGGAAATCACGAAGGGAGGGATACAGAGAGCACTGGGGCATGGTTTATGCATCTATCGGGTACTGGAGTGTCCTAAAACTAGTGTATTTCTGTCTGGTACACTTCCTATCACGCCCAGGTTGTGATCTTGTTCAACCTGTGAAGACAATTCTTGCTAATTCTTGTTTATCACAGTTTGAGGTGCCTTATGCTCCAGAATTTTAAAGACCTAATTCTGCCACTCGAGTCAGCTTTGTTAACAGGAGGCTGGTTATACTGAGATAGTAGCCTGGACCTCTGTTACTATGAGATTTTTTTTTTTCTTCGAAGTTCTTTGCTGATGGAGGCTGGGAATTATGGATACACTTTTTCTCAAGAGGTTACCTTTAACAATACAGACAATAGATACTTGCAGAACTGTATTTCCTGAAAAGTTACAGACACATAATTTTGCCATTGTGTTTCTTCCAAAGAAATATCTTTAGAAGTCTGATTGAAAAGCACAAGAAAATCTGGCATACTTATTCTAATGATTAAGAGATCTATGAGAATAATTGGATTTTGCAAAACCAAAGTAAGTCTGTTGGTACATATATAAGGGGTCCCTGCTGCCTCAAACATTTTAATTTTCCTTTTTCAGGTCAAGTGATAAGTTATGTGGTCAGCTGTGCCTTCCTTTTGTCTTTAGATCTTTTATTTTCCTAGCATCATCTGTCTTTCTGTTTCTTTACCTAGGGTTGGACACACTCAATACTGTGGAACTCTTATCAGGTGTCTGGGAAATAGATGCCTTAATGGATCACTGCCTAGCTGTAAATAGTATGACAAAAGCAGGATCTCATATCAGATGGATATCATCTTAAAATGGCTCAGAACATCAGTCACCAAACAGAGTTTAAAGCAGCAAAATTCAGTTTTCCCTAGGCAGAGGATAAACAGAATTGAAAACAGACTTCTGGAATCTTCTCCAAAATTAAATCAAAAAAGGAGGGAAAAAAAATTTATGTAATCCTGGACTCTAAGCACACACATGTTTTGACTATAAATCTTTTAATTATCACTCATCACTCACAAATCTGAAACAATCACAGATGCTAGTCATTTCATCTGAGCTCCTTTCCCTTGAAGTGTACTTCATAAAATATTTTTATGCTATTCCCTGTTGAGCAGACCCATCTTGTCTCTGACTTGCAGTGTGATCACTTGTTCTTAAGCACTCATGGGTAAGCAGTCTCTCTTTTTCCAAACTTGCTTCTTTCCCTGGGATTCAGTTCAGTTGTGAAGTTCAGATTTCTAGCAGTGTAGGATTAATTAAAACTCCCCTTGATCAGTGTATTCTAACTTTTTTACAGGCCTCTTTTATCTGTACAAATATGGTTTCAAATGTGCTTTTTGTCCTCAGAGGCCAGCGACAAATCCTAGTAAACATTTTTTTTAGTGCAGTCATACGCTTTGTCCCAGTTACCCAGTTGCTAAAGCTTTTTTTCTTTTTTCTTTTCTTTTCTTTTCTTTTCTTTTCTTTTCTTTTCTTTTCTTTTCTTTTCTTTTCTTTTCTTTTCTTTTCTTTTCTTTTCTTTTCTTTTCTTTTCTTTTCTTTTCCTCTCTCTTCTCTTCTCTTCTCTTCTCTTCTCTTCTCTTCTCTTCTCTTCTCTTCTCTTCTTTTTTCTTTTTCCTGGAAAGGCTATATTTTGATATAACCCAAGCCCAGTGACCACATTTTTCAGACGAGTCCTGGTTTGCACTAAGGATCCCTGAACCGTTCGGGTTAAGCACCGGTTCCCTTCCTGCTATTGCCTTGTCTATGGGAGAGATCTTCCCAGGCATTTTAATGATTCCGTTATGCGTAGATAAGGATTTCTTCCTGCTTTGTATCCAAATGCCTCAAACATCACGCAGACCTACCCAACATCTGCTGCAACTGTCTGAACAAGTTTTATGCTCTGTGAGATATCTCAGTCCAGACCAAGGGTGAAGTAAGTATTAAGGCAATGTGGAGAAAAGTGAGAGCATGAACTGAGAAAAAGAAGGGAAAAAAAGAAAGGAAAGCCAGTACACATCTTTTTTTCTCAGCCAGTTTTGTCTGAATCACCTTTGGTTGTTCCTCTGACCAAAGCACAAACATTCACTCCTCTGGGTTTTACTCACTAGCAAATGATCTGGACTGCATCTGTCACAGAGACATTCAGCCAGTCAATCCTCTACAGGCCATATTTTAAGGAATAAATAAGTCATGACCTCTAGCTTCTTCGTAATAAGGCCACATGCAGTATTCTGAAAACGTGAAATTTTTTCAGATGCCTCCTACAAGTAGTAACCAATTGAAAGTGAAAAATAATTTATAGTAAAAAGATGCTGTTCACACCTATTGTCCTAATTTTTCTCATATTTTGCTTCAAATACTAAATGTTAATTCAAACAGGCCTGAATTAAGAGAAAACACATTAGATATCAACACTGTTGACACTCCACAGCTGTTCCATATATACATATTAAAGCCTTTCATGTTAGAATTTGAGTTACTGTACCAGAACAAAATCATATTCTTGTCTGATTAAAACAAAAAGCTCTTAAAAGAAAAGAAAGCCTCCCAAAACCAGCTCAGCATCCGGAAAAGCCAGACAAGTATGGTAAGTATGAGCACTTTGTAAATGACGGGTTAGCTATGGCAAGCTAACAAGCAACTGTTCCTCTATTTGTTTTTGATAACAATGATTCTGAAGAAAACCACACAGATGTTAAAGTCTCCCCAAACTCATGAGTTGTATGTTATTCAGAGTTTTGTCACTTCAACTCACCCTTAGAACATCTAGCACCATTTTTTGCAGGTGATTTCATAACACAACGTGATAGTCTGTGAAGCTATTCCATGAAGTTATTCACAGAAGGGAATAAGCAGTCAACAGTTTTCAACTGCTGTAAACATAATGGATTAGAGGAAACAATATCTTGTTCATCTCCATAGTGATGCAAAAAATGTGGCTTTCACTCTCCACCTTGAAAGAGTCTAGCAGATTCCAGAGTTCAACACATCTCATTCATTCCTATCTCTTCTCAGTCTGTCTTGCCTAAAATTGTAAATTTTCTCTTCCCCTCTTTTTGTCTTATTCCATTTACAGCTGGGCAGGCATAGCCTTCAGTCTGATGCACAGAGCACTCTCCAGAAAGGTGGACGATGTGATCTGAATCCGCTCAGTCTAAGGAGGGACAGGAAAATGTAGGGAAGGAGGAAAAGAGCAGCACCATGATGACAGTCCTTAAAGGAAAGTTATGGGGTACTACCTTTGAAAGAGGGTGCTGCACTTAGGACCTGCAGTAGAAGGAAGAGCCTGCTAAAGTCTCAAACCCCAGAGAAGGACAAGATATTTGTTACAAGCTTATTCTCAGCTAGCAGAGGAGCTGCCCACCTTGTCAGCAGTCTACCCTAGGTGGCTCCTAGCCAAACATGCTACTTCTCTGGATCCTAGGGAACACAGATCTATTGGGATTTATACCTGGGATGGGCATTGAAAAAAACAACAAATACTGAAACAGTGTGGGCTGTGGTGTTCATATCATGATGTTAAACGTCTCCTAACTTTTTCTTTAGGCACTGATTTACAAGGTTGTATGTCCTCCAACTCCCTCTGTTTTGCTCCTCTGGAGACGTAACATCTGCCTACAGCAATTGTTTAGTGAGTCCAGTCCCAGAGGTGCTGAAAGAGGGTGCCTTGACTGCACTCAAGGCAGTGAGAAACCTACTAAATTCCTCTAGATCCACAAAGCAGAGATTTTCCCACCTAGTTTTGCCTCATGCCCTAATCCATAGGTATTTTCAGAGCAGAATTCCAAAGGAAATATGCCTGTGGCCTCATGCTGGCTTCTCTAGTAGCTCCTTCTTTAGAGTGCACTCATGGGATGCAGAAATACTAGTTTCCTCTCCCATCCTGTGCCTATTTCTGTTGTTTGGCTTCATACCTGGGGAATGGGGTTCACTCTCCATTGAGCCAAAGAGAAAGCAAGAGCCTGTAGCGCAGAGGTTGGAGAGCTGCCTGGGAGGCTCTGGAGGACACCTTAGTGTGATGTTGCTTTAACCGCTATGCTGATGAATCCCATTCTCTTCCCAGCCCATTGCACATGAAAAGTTTGGTCGGTCGGTCAAGCAGAAGTGAGAGCTAACCATGCAACTGAGAGTTGAACGAGATCTTGTCTTCCAGGCTTTCTCCCATTTCTGGTGTAAAATCCTTAAATACCCCACAGAGGGGCACTGAGTACATGAAAGGCTTCATCAACTGAAATCTGAGAAATGACCAACTGTTGCTTCTGCTCACTAACACTGGAGCAATCTGGAATCTACTGCATCCATTTGTCCTTGGCTAGTCAACTGACTGTGAACCTAGGCATAACAGTAAAAATTTCTCCTAAGGTGAGAATGAAAGAATTAAATACTTTTAATTCCAATTTACTTCATAGCATCAACACAGCAGCCCAGCAAACTTCTGACATGTGATGAGGATGCATTTCAGTTCCCTGAACTTATATTGCTTTATTCAATAACCTTGTGATGCTGTTAGACTTAGTTGCCCTTGCAAGCACGAGCCAGCTCCCACAAGCTCTCTGCGTTCCTTCACACTCGATTTCTGTCACTCTTCTCCCTCACAGAGATACAAAACAAGATCTGCAAAGAGGTTGCATAATGGATAAAAATATTTGTTTACAAATAATAGCAATTGCTAAGAACAGAATGGCAAAATGAAAATTAGAACCTTTTGGGGCTGAAGGGAAAGTCATCACAAAGGAAACAAAGTTAAACCTAATCAGACTATTATAACACTTCCATGGAAATACACTGCTGTAATAACAATTTTTAAATGGATCTCTTTGAAATCTCATTTCTGTTCTAGTTCACATTGCAAATTCATTCCTTCAACCTTAACACATTTATAAAATGAAAGGCTACCCAATACTGTGGTAATGGGTATCCTTCATGCCAGTCCTCCAGGATGGATGGATACCATAGTCCCTGAAATGAATGGTCATTAGACCTTTCCTCAGAAATCTTCATTTATCATGAGAGTTATTCAAGCAATATGAATAATTATAGAATAACAGCTATAGATCTGCTGGTGAAAAGAGGATCTGTGTTCTGGGAACAAAAACATGTATGGGGAAGAAGAGACAGAAGAGGACAAGGGTTTCTTCAAGATTTTGGTCACAAGCCCAAAATCACTCAAGTGGGATAAAAAAATCTTTACAAAGAGTGTATTGTTTGTATAGAGATGTTCTGCAGTCAATTTAGATCTGTATTTTTCTCATAATACCTAAGGAATAATAGCTTTTAGAAGGTATGCAAATTGCTTTGTCTGTCACACATCCTTAAGGAGTAAAAGTGCACTCTAAGTAGAGCTCTGTCAGCCAGAGTACTCACCAGAGTAGAGCTCTAGGCATAGACATGCTTAAGACCCTAGGAAACATAGGGAAGTCAATACAGGTTATATGATGGCACAGAGCTAACTCAGAGCTTCTCAGAGGCAAAAACGCATGTTGCCACCTCAAGGGTGAGGGCAAAATAATTTTTACCTGCAATACCAAGAAAGAAATTCTGCAGCACTGGCATAACCGGGCCCCAGGTATGATCCCTGAGAAGGATCAGAAAGGTTTCATGAGAAGCTATTGACAGAGGACTAGCCCGAGAGGACTCAGAGAGCTGTTGTGGGGCTGGGGAAACCAAGGAGTTTTGAGATTGGTGGGAAGTACAAAGGCAAGGAGGTGTCTGCATAACTTTTCAGTTGCCTCCTGCCCTCAGGAGACAAACTGATTTCCTAAAGGCAATCCCAGGAGGGTTTCAGCCAGGCTGGTGGCTGCAGTGTCAGGGAAGGTTGTCCCAGAGGCATCTGGCGGTGAGGCAGAGGCAGTGGTGCTGGGCTGGGATGTAAAGACACTCAGAGTGCAGACTTCACCCCAAGTGCTGCTGCCTGCAGAGGAGCATAGTAGAGGAGCAAGGGCAGCCACTGCATTCATTGGTGAGTCAGGGAGAGCCAGTGCCAAACAGGGAAGGTAGAGGCAGTGAGATGCATCATCTAACGTGGATCTGCTGAGCCTGGCATGCTTATGTTTCATTGCCAACATGTGACAGAAGCTCTTGTGCTCAAAAAAAGATAGGAAGTAGTGTTAAGAAACCTAAAGGTCCCCAAACTGATTATCCTACTGCTTTTATTTCTTAGTATCCTAAAGAGAAAGCCAGCTCTTGGAGGGCCTTTTGGTTGGACTGAGAAATGCCAGCTCTCAAAGAGGTGCTAGGTAATGCCGGAGCCTTACAAGGGGCACCCATGGAAACAGCCAAAGCCAGAAATGTCGCTAGGGCTTGCCTCAGGATACCCCAGCCTTAAAACATTGGTGCCTACTGCATGTGGAGTGCCAAGCAGGGGAGCTTTACCAGAACGTTCACCAAGTGCTAGCTGAAAGGAAAAGTACACTTCTACTTTAATTTCAGAAATGTAAAGTAAAGAATAAACAGTAAGAAGAGCAAATGTTGTAACTCACATCTTTATAAAAGGCTGCCTTCCTGACTTTTCCACTCTTTTTAGTGGGCAGCCTCAAAATAACCAGATTTTGCTAACACTGGTGTATCTGTACTTCTGGCCTTCCAAATGGATGAACAACTAAAACTGCATGTTGGCACATTTTGTTCAGCACGGGGTGTTTTAAAAGTACTCCCTGGAACATCTATAAGACATGATGTTCTGCAAAAGAAAAGGAAGGAAAAAGACTTCAACAGGGGAAGAACCATTTTCTCAAGGCCAAAAATAAGAGGGAAAACAACTGTCACAGAAATGTCTATGTACGTAAATGGAGTTGCCTTGGATTTGTAAAAGCTCTGAAAAAGCACAATTCAAAGCTCACATGATATTGAAGGAGTGTAAGGGAGCCCAGGGTCAGCCCCAATGGATCCAAAATGGTCAAATTGATGCTGTAACACAGTGAATGCTGGCAGTTTTCAAGGGGAAGACTATCCTCAATAAATTATTCACAGTCTCATTTGATGAAACTTTTAGATACTGGTTATTAAAGCCACGCACTTTGTGAAACAGGACTGAGAACGCACGCGGCATCCGATTCAAGGATGTCAGCTGTGAGAGAACAGGATCTGTGTTGAGGGAAGGCTGTAAGTTCTGCTTGAGAGCCTGTAGCTGCACACTCCTGTGATGGCATTGCAGCTGTAACCAGGGATGGATTAGTGGCTTCAGATGAGAAATCAGTGGGGAGAAACCTGAAATCCATTTTGTGCACTGCTGTGCTAATGTGCCAAACGTCACTGTCTCCCGGTTGGCTGCCTCAGGGAGGGGTACTTGCATTTTTCTATCAGTTCCCTGTAGATTGCCAATTTGGAAGATCTTAAGTAAAGCAAACCTATGTTACTTCACTGAAGCAACAATGCAGAATGAAGATTGTCATGAGCTGCAGCACTGTGACAGTGATTTCAATCACAAACTGATAATATCATTTGAGAATACAGAACTGTCAAAACAGAATTTGCTTGAATTTGTAATCTACACACCAGAGCCTGGTGACAGATTATGGAGATCAAGCATCAGGAGAAATTATTTTCAAACTCCCTCTCTTCTGCATGATCTTTGCCATTGTAATTAATATCGGGGTGCAGACCAAGCTATGGGGAACACATGCATATTAGGGAACGTATGCAAATGTAGCGACCACCCTGAAGTCCTCATAGTCTAGACAAGCTAGAAATGGAAGTAGAATCACATCTCCCATCTCCCTGATGAACAGAGCAGTTAAATGATTGACTTAGCGCTATGTGGCAGAAGGCAGGACCTCTTCTCCCAGGTGCCCTTTCAGTATGTCATCCAGAACACCCTTCTATATAGCTAATTGGCAGCTATTTTCTTTTGTATGATTCTACCAAACCTTAGAAAATGCACATTTAGGAAAAAAGACATCTGCAAAAATGGAAGGAAAAAAAAGGTCTGCAAAAGAAAAAGCGAAGCCATTTCTCAATGGCAAAAGTTTTTGCCTCACAGGCCAAGGTGAGTTTACCCAGGAGAGTTTCAGAGGATAAAAAATGTGACTGCAAAGAAAGAATTAATGCCTGATGAATCACTTATAATGGATGAAAACTGTAAGCTGATTGATGGTATTTACATTCAGGTAGAGTAGTAGCCCTGCACTAACCTGTTCAAACCTGTAAAATCCAGGTCTGTTTTCACAAACTGTTAAGGTCACTGGAAGGCTTTCCTTAGTTTTGTTTATAAAGAATGGAGAGAGAGGGGAGTTAAGCATGCTGTGAGTTATGTGGAAGCAATGTTTGCATGATATAATGGCAAATTATTAAGTCCTGGCATGCAAGAACATGATCACTCATATTTAAAGCATGGCAATAAAGAAGACAGTAGACATATGAGATAGAAGGGCAAGGAGGGGGGAGAAAGAGGAAGGAAGAGAACAGATTGCAAACCAACCAAATTCAGTATGCAAAATGTGTATTTTAAGTATGGGAACAGTACTGACTTCCAAGCCTGAGACTGAAAGCTCTTCTGACGTTTTCCCATGAAAGAGCTTGCCATCTGAAAATGCCAACTGATTGAAATCGAAAGTTTTATGGAAACAAATTTTTTCCCATGATTTTCATCCTTCCAGGGTTTTTAGGCTAGAATTTTTATTGCAAAGAAAGAGAAAGAGACAACTTCACTGTGGAATAGCTAGTAGCCTAGTGATCTTTGCACTCTACCTGCTTACAGGTAGGTAGTGCTATATTCTAAGAGAACACCCTCAGTACTAAACTGTTTTACAATAAGCGTGTTCTCGCTCTAATTTTTTTTTTCCCCTTTTAACACACAAAAAATACTTTGGAAGATCTTTTCCTTTCGATTGTGGAAAAGAAAGAATATCTGTAAAATATTCACAAGTATAAAAAAAAGTGCTCTTCAGTGGGCCGTATCTAGCATTTAGGTCATTTCCTTATCATGTTAATTGTCACTATGCATTAAGAACTGGTGGCACTTTTGGGAGGAGGGAAGGGGAGCAGTTAATTTAAAGTTGTTACACTATGAAAGGCTGCCTACCAGGGCAGGCTGAGTGATTCACAATGAATAATTTGTTCTCTCCTTTCTCTCGTGAAATAGTGACAAACAGATTGTGAAGGGTTTTTTTTTTCCACTGCACTTCTATACTCTGTCTTTAAGCCTGGTCAAAAGCCAGTCCGAGTCAATGGAGGACTTTGAACTGAGACATGCTCCATGGTTCATAATGAATGTCAGTAAGTAGCAGCTCAGGGAAAATTATGCTGCCAGGATCTTTTGCTACATAGAAAGGAAAAATCCATGATCCTCCTTTAAGAAAGAGGTTATAACATATTGTCCAAGATGGAAATATCTGAAGTAGCAGCTCTGAACTCCCTCCACAAGACTTTTTGCAGGGACAAAAGAGGCAAACACAAATACTCCACTTTCCCCCAACAACACATGACAAGATCATGGGCTAGCTCTTCTGAACACAGTAGACCATAACTGCTGTGTGAGAAATGGGGTGGACTATACAGAAAGATGACTGCTTATTATTTGAATGCTATTACTTAATTATAAGTGATAAAAAAATGAAAGCATTTTTTTCTGTTTCTTGGTTGGTTTATACATGAGCACTACCACAAGTATGAATTAAAACACCTTTCCTCTATATTGTTCATATTTTCTATGAGCATTCGTGTTAGACAATCACAACCACTTGATCCTCGGATTTTCATGGAAGCTATACACAAAAAGGCCAGTGAAGCAACATACATTACTATCTCAGTAAATATTAGAAAATTATTTAAAATATTCAGGTAGCTTCCCTAGTTTAGTCTTATTTCATGTCTTACCTCAAAACTGAAAGAAATGAACTGAACCACAGTTTGAAAAGCTGCACGGGACCTTTTTAAACTAATCACACCATTGTTTCTGAGTCTCTGCTTGATAAATTCAGAAGATGAGCACTTTTCTCGTAGGGAGACATTTTTAGGCTATACTTCTCCTTGGGAATTTAGCAGTAATAAGCAAAATCCCCAAGCAAGGAAACAAAATCATCTGAATTTTTAAAAATGCTAAAACAAACCCTAGCAGGGGCCACATCTCCCATCCACAACTCAGGAACTGGTATGGGTTAGGGCCCATTTCCAGTTAAAATTGTGGAGGTGGCCACCCAGATTTGCAGTGTTTGATGATACGCGTGCAGGCACTTCTGTGTCATTTTGATATACTGGCACAGACATGGCCTTAGAAACCTCAGCCAGCTGTTTTTTGTCTCATGATCAAACTAACTTAATGCCATTTGCAGCTTTAGTTTGTTGTTTGTTTGGGGTTTTAAAATTCTTTTATTTTGTTTTGAATGTGAGTAATCTAGGGACAGGGGCATCCTCCAGGATGTGGTAGATTCTTTAAAACAGAAACTTGAGTCCTAATCTTTGGCATGCTGAGTGAGCCGCATTGAGCAGACTCTTCATCTTCTGAAGATGGGTTGACACCATTGTTCTTGCTGAGAACTGAAGCTCCATCCTGGACCTGAGAAACCTTTTCCAATAGAAGCTTAGCTGAAACAGGGTGTTTGCAGTGAATTGTACTTTACAACCAAAAAAAGAAATGGCAGATATTGGAAATGTAAATATTCATTGAATGTCATATGTGCTGGTTTTGGCTGCGGTAGAGTTAATTTTCTTCATAGCAGCTAGTATGGGGCTACGTTTTAGATTTGTGCTGAAAACAGTGTGGATAATTCAGGGATGTTTTCGTTACTGCTGAGCAGTGCTTACACAGAGTCAAGGCCTTTTCTGCTCCTCACACCACCCCACCAGCGAGTAGGCTGGGGGTGCACAAGAAGTTGGGAGAGGACACAGCTGGGACAGCTGACCCCAACTGACCAAAGGGATATTCCATACCATATGACGTCATGCTCAGCATATGAAGCTGGGGGAAGAAGAAGGAAGGGGGGGACATTCAGAGTGATCGCATTTGTCTTCCCAAGTAACCATTACGCGTGATGGAGCCCTGTTTTCCAGGAGATGGCTGAACACCTGCCTGCCGATGGGAATGAGTGAATGAATTCCTTGGTTTGTTTTGCTTGCACGCACAGCTTTTGCTTTCCCTATTAAACTGTCTTTATCTCAACCCATGAGTTTTCTCACTTTTATCTTTCCGATTCTCTCCCCCATCCCACTGGGGGGGGGTAGTGTGAGTGAGTAGCTGTGTGGGGCTTAGTTGCCGGCTGGGGTTAAACCACAAGGCTCCTTTTTGGCACCCAACGCGGGGCTCAAAGGGTTTGAGATAACGACTGGTTTGATTGGAGTGTGCTAGGTCGAATTTATAGCTGTTATTGCTGTTTGTCTATCAATTGGCAGCCTCCTGTGCTTGCCATGGGGCCTGCCTGCCTTACTGTATATTAGAGTCTAGTGTCTGTTAGTGACTGCTTTTTGTTTTCATCGCTTGCTGTGCTGCTGTACTGCTGATCATCTTAGTCTGCTGTGCCTGGGAACACTCTGATAACAGCAATGGCGATGCGCCTGGGCTGGCAGATGGCCAGGGCATCGCTGCTGTTTCTGTGCTGCTGTACTGGACAGGCTGGAACTCCAGTGTGAACTCGAGTCGAAGGGACTGTGAGATGTGGATGAGTCCACACAGGAGCGTGGTGAGGACACCCCAAAGCGTCTGTGGCCATGAATAAGTCCATACCAGAGCAGGTACATGTTGAAGCATCTGTGGCTGTGGTTACGTCTGTGCCACAGCAGGTGTACCTCTGAAGGGGTTGTGGCCCAAGGATAAGTCCACACTGGAGGAGGTACACCTCAAAGCATCTGTGGCTGTGGATAAGTCCATGCTGCAACAAGTACACCTTGAAGCATCAGTGGCTGTGCATGAGGTCATGCTGGAGAACCTCAAAGCATGTGGCCATGGGTAAGATAAACCCACAACACATTTTACACATAATGGTGTTCCTTCAATAAGACTAATCTCTGCAAGGAAGTACCACACAATGTTTTGTGAAATGAAAATGGTCTATAACATTTCAGTGATTCTGTAGATAATTGTCCATATCAAAAGAAAAGCTCAAGAAAATAATTTGAAATACTACAGTTGGATTCAGTTTCAGTACAAAGAAAAGAATAGGAAACATGGGCCTCATTTCTGATTCCAGTACAACCACTATGCACTTCTTCCTAGGTGCAAAAGTCTGCACAAAGTCATGACACCCAGCACAGGGGCTATTCCTCTGTGTTATAGTGAAGATTATTTTATCACTCACGTTTCTGCTCCTCACTGTAAAAGTAAAGACCGCAGGGCTGAGATGTCTGTGAACTGAGCTTCAATAGAGTTACTGAGTTGTCACGAATGGGTGATTTGGAATGCTTAAGGAATCACCAACAAAGGCATTAGCAGAAGTGGTTTTAATATGATGTTGTAAAAGTGCGACTTAACAAAGTTCGATGGCAAGGTTGACTCTATTAATTACTGCGTGGAAGAAACATGCAAAGGAAAATTGAGTTACACTCAAGTTAAAATGATTCACAGAGAGACCGTGGATGCAAAAGGGCAAGGAGGAGCCTCCTGTTGAGTCACGAGGTTCAGAGTAGACCCCTTTGCTTTCTAAACTCCTGATGGAGCTTAGGTGCAGCTAGGTCCTTCATATTTCCATCCGACAACCCACTGTAGTATCCTCCAAGCTTATAGCTTTTTCCAGCTAGATTAACCAAGGCGAGGTGCTTCTTTTCTTTCCCCAGGCAAATATTCTTTCTCTGTGCTTCTGGGGCCCAGCAACAAGTCAAGTACTCAAAATACAGAACAAGATATTATTTCCTGGTCTTACACCCAATCCTAGAGTAGTCTGCAGCACACCAGGGAACAAGTGCTGACTTGCCTGACCTGGAGCATGAAAAATGAAGCTGGATCAGTTGGGATAGCTGGAAGACTTGGGATGTTTAGCAATAAAGTACTGGCAAATCTCTACTACCCATATTCAAAGAGAGTCATTTCAAGGGTCAATAACAAAGCCAATTTGGATAGATACATGGACTGGAGATCGTAAAAATATATACTCATTTGTTAACATTTCTGTCTTGTTTATTCCTTTGAAGTCTCTTACAATTTGTATGCAATAAAACATTCTTTGGCTTATTATTCTCACTGGGTAGAGCTTGAAATTTGCTCTGTTTTGGAGGAGTGAGATGGCAAGTAAATGACTGATATTAAAACAAATGTCTGGAGACCATAATACAATTTTTTAATCATGCTGCTCAATTCCTCTTGTCTGTTTTTCTAGATGGTACATTATTTATTCACATCTGTTTCCACTGTAGATAAATTTGAGTCTTCACTACTGCCCAGAGTTTGCACTATGGATATGTCTTAACGTTTATTTTTGACCCTTAACAAGGCAGTATACTGAATGATGTAGATATTGCCTATTTGGATATTAATTTATTTTTTAAAAACAGCAGAATGTAGACACATTTCTTTAGGAATAAAAAATAATTGCATGCTTCTACTAATTAACAGCTTCTTATTGTGAGTAAATTCCTGAAGACAATATCAAGCACATTACTTGAACCTTTAAAATCTGAAAAAAGGTAAATTGTTACAGAGCTCTTCTTGAGTAACTTCAAGTAACAGTCAAAGAAGAAGACTGTCTCACATTCTGACTACTTAAAAATACAGAGCAACCCACTCCTAAAAGATGATTAGACACTTGAATCTTCTCTATTTGAAAGGTAGAACTTACGAAAAGAGAAAGAAAATTCCTGGACTGCAAGAGCTTTCTCAAAAAAGAAACAGTCCTCAAATTTGGAAGACTACTTCCACATCAATATATTTGTTTCATTTATTTTGTCCATTACTCTTTGTTACAAAACAAGACAGTGATGATTCTCTTGTTCTGTATTTCAAACAGCATTGAGGTCTGGGACTGTCACAGTTAAAGTAATTGAACTTCTTGAGGGATTTAGCTATGTTTCCTTTTCTTTCTTCTCCCTGTGATGAAGGAGCTTCACAAACTGATACAGGGGCCAGAGTGGTGTTGACTTTGACCTCTGTGAAGCATATTTTACTTTCCTAATTTAATCAAGAAACTGCTTGCCAAAGAAAGCCTACTGTGACTCCTCTCTGGCCTCCTCCTTTGCCGACTTCCTGAAAAGAGGTCTGGCAGTGAGGAAAGGATGTGCTCCAGTGAAGTGAGAAATTTTCTTACAAGTACATGGGTTATTGTCAAAACTACATTTTCAAGTGCTTTCACCAACTCTAGAGCTTGCTAAAGCAAGATGAACAGTTTGATGAGCTCTACCAGGTCTTCTCTGGTCTCCCAGGAATGGAGGAGGATAAAGACAGAGATGAATCATTTGCATCTGGTTTCTCCCTTTTCTCATTTGTTCTTATGGTCTTACCATATATGTTTTTTGCACCGGAGAGACAGCACAGCTTTTGTTTGTAAGGCTCTCTATCACATAATCTCCTTGCTAAAGCTGGAATGAGAAGCTAGGTGAGCATACTAGAGAAAGGCTCTTGATATCTAGACTTCTTTCCTTAACCATGCCAATAGACACTACTCGAGATGGGTCACTAGGTTACAAGGCCCTTTCACCTGTACAGCTGTTGTTAGGTTGTAATCACTGATCCGAAGTCCTCGCTGCCACAGTTTTCATTATTCTCTGTATATCTCAAAGATAAAATCACTTTAAAATATTTCGGAAAACAGTCTTGATTGTTTAGGGACTGTCAGTTTCCACTTCAGGATATGTTTAAGGCATTCTTCTCAACATTGCTAATTTTTCTTGGCAACAATTTTCTTTCATTATTCCATTCAAGTGCACAAATTAGACATCTGAAATCCATTTTTCAGCCTGGTTTCCTAAAGAGGTAGTTCCTTCTATAGGTATTTTTATCTAACAGGTAATTTTAATGAAATATCAAAGAGGGACACAAGCGTCCTAACAGAGGAACAGAAGTTCCTAAAAGTTTGTGAAAATAAATGGCTGGGTAAAAGGAGAGAACTGCAAGTTCACCTCAGTCTTCAGCCCATTGCAAAATACTGATTTCTATTTCCATCACAGATCTTTAGGGTCTTTGAAAGGTTTAGAAAGTCCATTTCCATATTCAAAGATCATTTAAATGGTGTCATTAACAAAAATAAAGGAAGGTTTCATTTCTGTATAGTGTTTTAGAGACATTTGGCTGACTTTCTCTAGAAGCATGTTATGAAACTGCAGCATATACTCACAGTCATCATGAAACTGAGAATAGTTCTGTTTAATTTCCAAAAATGTAAGTCAGAACTCCCCAGTGGCTGGATAAACATTTTTCAAACTTAAATTCAACTTGCTTTCTGTATTTCATTCTTAAACAGAAACACATTCATAAAATTGTCTAATTCCAACATAACAAATATTTTTTTACTTCATTTCAGAGGTATGTGACCTTACACTTTAAATGGAGTTATTTGGAAACAAACATACAGCACCATTTTTAAAAATCATGTGAAAATTGATGTCAGGTCTATTTGCAAACCGATGTGAGCAAATTTTTTGTTTCTGGATCATGTCCCATTAGGGTTGTTCATGCATATTTCTCTTGGAGCTTTTTTTTTCCTGCTGAAAGCATGATATAACATAAAACATAGATAATTTCCAGTATTTTTATATGCTTCTCTTATATGGAGTTTGGGGAGGGTGCTTTTTGACATTTTTTTTCCAGCCAGTTATCCCACTGACTTGTGAAATACCTCATTTGTGAATTGTATAGTCAGCGGTAGATTTGTCTCAAGAGGACAAAACAGTATAATGAATTATGCGGATGCACTCTGAATAAAACATTTCTTAGAATAGCAGTAAATCTCATGACCTGCCTTTAAATGCTTCAAAATACAGTGTTTCTGGCTACCATTAGCATATCATACAGATGATGGTTCTTGAGGAAGATGAGAATTACTGTTACTAGATGTTTCATCAATAAGAAAGATGCTGTAGTCTCTGAAAGGAGAAAAATTTATACAGGACATGAGACCATCATGGTGCTGGTTCAATCCACATGGGTCTAACACACACCACCAGGGTCTGAGTCCATTAAAAAGAAGTCACATGACTATTGACTGTAATGAACAGTAGATACTGTGTTAGGCACTTCCAGAGAATGATGTGTTCTCAGCTTCATCACATGCGAAACTTGACAGGGCAACTTACAAAAACACTTATACATTTTTAAATATGTATCTTTTGAAGAAGGATTTCATATCCTATACTATCATATCACTTAAAACTATTTTCATTCTCAGTTTCATAAAAAGGCTATGCATTTCGGTAGTTCCTGCCTCAAATAATATATATTCTGTATATTGAGGGCAGATAAAAGGAAGTGGTGAGCAGCTGCCAATGCTGTCAGGCCTGGAACGGGCATGGACACAGGGATACAGGGATGCTCGATACACCCACTTAGGTCTTCCCTTGCTGTCAGTGAAAGGATCCCCGCCCAACCTCTGGATTGGCTGTTAATGTCAGGCAATGAAGACGCCAGACACAAATCTGTGGGAAACAAGCATATTCCTCTCTTTCTGTGAGTGCTGGAATCGATTTGGCTTTCTCTCACCCACCAAGAGACAAAAAAAAGCAGTAGAAAACTTCAAACTAAATGCACCAGCTTCCTCAAAATGCATAAGAAAGACTATGAGGTCTACCATGAAGTTAAACAGTTTTAGCCATGGTACTTGCAGCAAACTACTTCAAAGTAAACACCAAGAAGAAAGAGGAAGCAGACAACTTGTAAGCTTTAAACCACATCAGTTTTTTCAGTGATGGGTCCAAATGACATCAAACAGCAAACTATTGACACAAACTACTTCCTGATGTTTCCTCCTGTCTAGAGCAATAAAAACACCTTCCCCTACCCATGTCCCCACAACTGCAACTACCATCTCCTCCAGTCACCCAGAGTCTCACCCAGCCACCCCAAGTCTCCTAAGTACAGATCCTAATTTCAAGAGCTGATTTGAAGTGCCTGTTCTATGTAAAATTTTCTGCAACCTATCTTATGAAGTGGAGAATCTACCTGATGAATGCAGATCTACATAATGTGATTATGGCAGAAAAAGTGAGCAGCAGAGGTCATTTATTCTCCATTCCTACTCCAGAAAAGGATGATCATTGTCCATCAATAACATGCACTGGAGTAATGCATCCCAGAGAGGACAAACACAGCTGCTGCCAGAAGAACAAAGGAGACAACATTGTGATCAATGTGTGAAGACTATCAAACACTATTTGAGATAATCGTTAAAAGCAGCCAACAAGGCTCAGTGTCATTAGCAAACTGTTTGGTGCAGACCAATTTAATGGACCACACTGGCAGCTTCAATAAATTACGGTGTTTCAGAGTGGCTGCACTGGAAGTCAGCTTGAGGGCAAGAGGAAGGATGAATCAATTCTTTTTAAAAGGCAGTTGCTACTGAAATTATAGTTCAGTCCATTCAAATTACATTGGCTTCAGGAAAAAAATCTGAGATGTAAAGTAAGAAGAGCTCAAAAATAGGCTTGCTACCTAGTTGGTTTACTAAAAAAGTAGTCCATCTCTACACAGATATTACTTGATCCCCAGTCATGAGTTATAACTATCTTTTTTGATTAGAACAATTTTTCAGTAATTTTTTTGTTTGTAAAGCCATCTTAGAACCTATCTACCATTTTATGTTTAAGGCACTGCACATTCTGTTCTACTTCAGTTTGCAGAGAGAGACTGGATCAGATCAGTGTATCATCACATTGTTTGGGATCTGACATAAAATATTTTTCCCCTAATTAAGACAAGGAACCTGAGCTTATTATTGTGTTTGTTCTTTTGCTTTTTAACTAACCTAGATTTATCTGCAACATAGCACTTATCCAGCAACAGTATAAAACAGTTCAGAATGAAAACATAATGGATAACTGCCTAACCTCAAACTTCTATATCTCTCAATCATTTACTGGTCCCTGTAACATTCACCACAAAGACTGCAAATACTTTTTCGCCATATGCAGAAACAGTTTCAACAATGATTAAATAAATTACCATTGTAAAATGAACATAGCCATGAACTCTGATCTCTCATTTTCACACAGGTTCATCTGAAGTGCACTTTGTGAGTACACGCATAAATGAATATATGAATGAGTATACATGAATGAATATACATTAATGGCCCAGCGTAAAACAGTAGGCATATTGCAGCACAATCAGGAGCACAACTCTTCCAAACATAACACAGCCTCAGTCATTGGACTCCGCATGACAACAGGAAAAGGTAATGAACTTAATCACATCCCACTGATGCATGTCCTTCTGTCACAGGGGTTTTGCTAGAGTTTCATTTTTAAATAAAATCATAGAGGAAAGACATGTCGGACCATGTCAGAATAACCTTGATATTTTCTGACTAAAAGATACTTTCATTTTGTTTTGAAATGCTATTTTATTTGATTTTTCTAAATTTTGCATTATACTAGTACCTACCCGTAAAAATATATACAGGTCAACATTATTTTTGATTAAAAAAGGAATGTAGGGAATACATTGCGCAATTGCCATGAAATCACTTTACTTTCCACAAATATATGGAAAGTTCACAATATCTGGCATTTGAAGTAGTCCTTTGTGCTCACTACTTATTGTACGCACTCAAAAGATTTTTTTCTTCTATGTACTGTTAACTGAGATGACTAAGTAAGACACATTAAGCCAAAGTAGTAACTTGTTTTGCTTCCATTCTTCACATAAAACATCAGCTGGATTTCCTTATTTTTTAGTTCATAAACTCTTTTATCTCCTTTCACATTGCTTTATCTCTTGACAAGAGATGAAAGATGGATAGACACCACCTACTTCTCATGAGCAGTGATGGTTTGTTGGCCATCTAACTAAGGCTGTTAGTTTTGTCAAAACATAGTTTTGATGACTCTCAAGGGAAAGTAACACAAGAAGTAATTATTATGCAAAATGAAACAAATAAATTTATTTATGTAAGATACAGCTTGATTCAATATAGTATATCATGACTTTTTAGTGAAACACGTTAATAGTCAGCAAGAAACACTCAGTGCTGCAGCACTTTGTGACTCCTGAATGTGGTTTGTGGTCAGCAGAGCTGTCACCCTTCTGTGACTCCCAGCAGCACTGCACATGTGATCTGAAGGAGCCATTAGCATATTTTCTGTGGACAAATTCTTATGTTTTCATCATTATGTAATGCTACTAGAAGGTGAAATTGAAATCCCCTGACAACAATGCAATCATATTTTCTACCTTGTATTTTTTTTTTTTTTAAGTCTGTGGGGTTCTTGCAGTTTTTCTGGTATCTTCCACATGTACAGAAGATTACTGAATGAAATGTATTGGTGAATACTTTTCTATTCTGTGCATTTTCTTCTGGATGTTCTTATTGACCTTCATTTTTTCTCCTCTTCCTAAACAGGTTTTTTAACAAATTTAAAACTAAATCCTAATTTTAGCTATGGTAAATGACATCACTAAATTGTCTGCATAAACCTTACACTGTGGACATAAGTCTATTACTGTGTGAAATTATATGGTTACCTATGTGCTCCAATACACTTGTAAGTGGATTTTGGCTGTTCAGTTTGGCACACATGAAAGAGATATCACAGTGACACATCAGGAAAATTTCTCCATGGTAGCTGCTGGTGTGAAAGAAATCTCTCACGACTTTCTAGCAAAGGTCCATTCTGAGACTCAAATAGTGAATATTTTCAAATGGTCCTAAAGTTCTGAAACCACTCCAAGGTGCTTTTGACGACGTCAACCATCATTATTTGCTTCAACATCTTAACTCAGCCAGAGAAATTGTCGTATGCAAAACAAGTTTGTTTGCCCCCATATATGCTGAAGATGGTCAAGACTCTGGCTGTGCTGTAATCAGTATGAGAATTTCCATTGAATCAGCCTTTCTGTCCTGCCTCATGCTACATCTGAAGCCAACATTTCCATAGGCACACTTTTTATATTCTAGAAATTGTGGATAACTGCTGTTTCTGGGTTCCTCGGTACAAGAGAGACATGAACATACTGGAGAGAGTCCAGCAAAGGGCCACGAAGATCATTAAGTGACTGGAGCATCTCTCCTGTGAGGAAAGGCTGAGAGAACTGGGACTGTTCAGCCTGGAGAGGAGAAGGTTCACGGCTGATTTTTATTAATGTCTATAAATACCTGAAGGGAGAGTGCAAAGAGGACAGCATCAGACTCTTCTCAGTGGTGCCCAGTGACAGGACCTGGGGCAATGGGCACACACTGAAACACAGGAGGTGCCATCTGAACATCAGGAGGAACTTTTTTACTGTGAGGGTGACCAAGGACCGGCACAGGTTGCCTGGGGAGGTTGCGGAGTCTCGATCCTTAGAGATATTCAAAAGCCATTTGGACACGGTCCTGGGCAACCTGCTCTAGGTGGCCCTGCTTGAGCAGGGGGGTTGAACCAGATGACCTCCAGAGGTCCCTTCCAACCTCAACCATTCTGTGATTCTTTGTGATTCTGCCTACAGACACAAACTCTGGTTTGTGGAGCTAACTGAAAAGTCTGCCATTACTGTAGTGGAATTCAAAACATGGGAATGAAACATTCAACCCCAGGCCTTATATGGTGTGTAACTACTAAGGGTAGTATTTGTAAAGGAAAACTTTAGTTCAGGGACCTTGTCTCCTGGGGTCCAGTAAACACTGTCGAGAGGGAAGCGCCTCCAGAGAGCATTAAAGGGCAGAGACATACTTTAGCCATCTAGCATCTTCTTCCCTCTCTCTCCCTTGACTACTTAGCTTAGGAAGAAAAGTCTCCTAACATTAAGGCAGCATTTGGGACTATGTCCCTAAAATTTACAAACAGCTGTCCCATTGCAATGCTATACAGGATGCCATGTATTGCAGCAGGAAACCTTGGCTTTTCGATAGCTCATTAAAACGTAGCTCTTGGGGTCAAAGCATGAAATGTTTATTTATTCTCCAGGAGTGCACATGCACGCAAGTCACTGCTGTCAAGGGGATGACTCACACAGGAGAAGGTTTGCCAAGCTCAGAAGAGACATGCTATTAAAGCATACATGGTGCGTTGCTGGTTTGCAACTGGCAGGACCATGCCCTTCCTAGCACAGTCTCACAGGATCTGCACAGGGCCACGGTCACAGTGGTAGGGAGAGGCTTGGTTAACAGTTCCAGACAAGGCAAGGTGAAGAATCAGGATGAGGGTCCATCCAGGGACTCCCACAAGGAGCTGTAGGAGGTGAAGACAGACACAGGGCTGGAGGCAAGCCTACCACGCAGGTCCAGCATCCATCCAGGGAACAAGGACTAGACACAGGTTAACCTAAAATATAGCCCAGGAGGACTTGGTGCCCAGGCCTGCGCTGAAATGGGGCTCCGGTGCCCATGGGCAAGGCTGGGGTGAGGCTGGGCAGGGCCAGTAGGGCCTGGTAGTGCCCTCAGGGTGTGGACATCTTTTGACCCTATGGGTAAAAAATGATGGATCTTCCTTTGTCACATGGTAGCTTATGAGAATTGGCTTTGTATTTTCACAGCTACAATTTCACAATTTCACTTGTGTCTACTAGCGACACCCCAGCAGGTGTGGAATGACCTCTGAATGCGATCTTCTCCAGCCATTCCCACAGAGGAGATTCTGCTGAGAATAACTGCAGGTGACTTACAAAAGTCTGACCAACACGACAAAATGCGTTGGTTTCCTCAGTGGGGATTTACACCCACCAGCCCTTCTATTGGATAAAAATTGGACTCAGACAACTTGCAGCCTTTTGATTTCTTAATTTACTAGAAAATTTGTCACAGTCAGTAACTGAAGCATCTCATTAACCTTTAATCTGTCCTTTATGTTTTTCACTCTTTTTAATTTTTTCCACCATTTACCATTTTAAAACTTCAGGTACCTTTTATCTAGCAAGATAATCAGGAAATAACTGGGGAATCAGAAATCATAGAATCATAGAATCATTAAGGTTGAAAAAGACCTCTAAGATCATCAAGTCCAACCGTCAACCCAACACCACCATGCCTCCGAAACCATGTCCCGAAGTGCCACGTCTACATGTTTTTTGAATGCCTCCAGGGATGGTGACTCCACCACCTCTCTGGGCAGCCTGTTCCAATGCTTGACCACTCTTTCAGTAAAGAAATTTTTCCTAATATCCAATCTAAACCTCCCCTGATGCAACTTGAGGCCATTCCCTCTCGTCCTATCGCTTGTTACCTGGGAGAAGAGACCAACACCCACCTCGCTACAATCTCCTTTCAGGTAGTTGTAGAGAGCAAGAAGGTCTCCCCTCAGCCTCCCCTCCTCCAGACTAAACAACCCCAGTTCTCTCAGCCGCTCCTCATAAGATTTCTGCTCTAGACCCTTCACCAGCTTCGTTGCCCTTCTCTGGACATGCTCCAGCACCTCAATGTCCTTCTTGTACTGAGGGGCCCAAAACTGAACACAGTATTCGAGGTGCGGCCTCACCAGTGCCGAGTACAGGGGCACGATCACTTCCCTACTCCTGCTGGTCACACTATTCCTGATACAAGCCAGGATGCTGTTGGCCTTCTTGGCCACCTGGGCACACTGCCGGTTCATATTCAGCCTGCTGTCGACCAGCACCCCCAGGTCCTTTTCCGCCAGGCAGCTTTCCAACCTCTCTTCCCCAAGCCTGTAGCGTTGCACAGGGTTGTTATGACCAAAGTGCAGGACCCAGCACTTGGCCTTGTTGAACCTCATACAATTGACCTTGGCCCATCGATCCAGCCTATCCAGATCCCTCTGCAGGGCCTTCCTACCCTCGAGCAGATCGACACTCCTGCCCAGCTTGGTGTCACCTGCAGACTTGCTGAGGGCACACTCAATCCTGTCATCCAGATCATTGATAAAGATATTAATCAGAACTGGCCCCAAAACTGAGCCCTGGGGAACACCACTTGTGACCGGCCGCCCACTGGATTTATCTCCATTCACCACCACTCTCTGCACTTGGCCACCCAGCCAGTTTTTTACCCAGAGAGCTTTTTTTTACCCAACGAGCCAAATAATCTTGTTTATCCTTTATTTAAAGGTAATACCTGATTACTTCCTACTTTCAATTAGTAATATAGTATTTCTTCAACATGATCTTAAAAAGCATTTGATATTATGAAACAAACAAGTCTATGCTCCTCATAACGCCTTCCAAACTTTATTTGAAAAGTCTAAATAAACAAGTAGCAATTACACAAATAGTGTTCTAAAGAAGTCAGTCTAGAAACATGTAGAAATGTTCTTGTAGTTTATAAAAGACAGATAATTTTCTCTAATATTCTTGAAGGCTTTCTGACCAGGGCAGAAAGGCTCTGCATTGATTAAAAAAAGGGGCTTAAAAAATACCTTGAAGAGGTGGGATCTTTGCAGTCCTGTCACAGCACTGTGCCCCATGGCATTGAGCACACAGGAGGTGACCAGCTGTTCCCCTGGAGCTCAGTATTGCCCGGAGAAGGGCAGAGCAGTCAACAAGGCAAGAGGGAGCAGCAGGGGCCTGGGCTGAATGTGGAATTGTGTGTCACTTGGCCAAAAGAGCAAACCTGGCAGATGTGCAACAGTCGCTAGTAGATCCAGACTAATCAATCACACAAGCTCAGATGATATCCTGACTTTCTACAACTGTGCCAGGAGATGCAGAAGATTTCAGTCCAGCCCAGATTTAAGCATTTCTGGAGACTGCATTCATCCCATACTGTTCATTTTGATTTCTTTAAATTTTCCTTTGCTGCTGTATTTACTGTATTCATATTTTGCAGCATCCAAAATAGGAACCTCACGTGAGCAGAGTACCTAACTGCCACCCTGAACAGCAACAAAATCCAAAATACAATCAGTTGAGCCTTCCATAAATAAGACAGAAATTTACAGAGTGCCATTATTGTCTATTTACATGTCTGCAGAATAAACCCAGCACTGCTATATTGCTCCAAAAGTATTTTATTCCACAAGTTCAAAGCAACTCATAATGCTCTCCTTTGCCCTAGCCCTGCTGTACAGAACACATTTTCTCCTCTTCTGGAGCCTGTTCCAGCATTCGGTACATAGAGTAAATCACAGAGGTCACACTGGTCTGTCAGAAGACAAATGTGTTCTTGTTCTGTAACATGATGGGCTGCCTGAGCATATTTAGAGGTGCTAGATAATTTTCATTCTCCAGGCCTCCAGCCTCCCTTTGATCTCCATATATCACTTTCCACTCCCTTTTAATTACATTCACATGTGCATGGATGCAGCTATGCAAAAACAGAGGTTATTTGTAATTAACCCAGAAAGGAAGACACGACCTTCTTGCCAAGCACCGGCCCTAGAACAGAGCCTTCTCCACCTTCTCTGCTTGTATGGTTAATTGCTGCTTGTGCCCATGGCATTCCCCGTGAAGTGTCTGCAGGCAGCTGAAAGAGTGAGCGTGACAATGAGGGACCTGTGTGTGCCAATGCAAAGACAACGTGGCTGATCACGCCAAAATTTCAGCTTGTTTAACAGCCTGGTTCAGCCAGATACTGAACCACACACTTAAAAATAAATGTACGCGCTCTCCATTTGAAGTCAGTGGACAGAAATACATCTTACTGAACAAAGTTTGTGTTTGACAAATTCTGTACTGAATCAAGGCTGTCTACCATAAGGTCTTAAATAACTAAGCTCATGAGTACTAGTCACATTTCTATTCTTACAAGCTACTATTACGACAGTGCTTAGGAGTCATGGACAAGGACTCCATTTTGTTTGGCTCTGTACAAGGTCAGAGGGAAAAAAAGGACAAAAACCTGACAACATGAGAGAAGAGACAACCAGCTATGGAGGAGATGGGAGCAACGAGACAGAGGGTGGGCAGTACAGCTAACGGCGGGCTCAGCCTGGCAGCAGCCTCATTGTCTGGAGACCGTCACAGGCACCCTGGCCAGGGAGAGCTTTCAGCAGTGTCTGATGGAGGGTAACGAGGCAGCTTCACGGAGGTGTGCAGCAAGCTCTTTGGAGGCAGCATGAGAGAAGACATGAAAGTGCTTGTTTGAAATGTTAACAAGTGAATGTCGAAGCTGGCATCAGTGACCTATCAGGGCTGAGAGATGACACTTTCTGTGAATTATAGATGATCTCTAGGGAAGGTGCAGCTTTGAAGGGCCTTCAAGGTGAAGTCAAGTGCTTCACATTTGATGTGATATAAAAAGAAAAGCCAGCAGTGGGATGATGAGGAGATGGGAGGGGGCAAAGTGACAACGCAGTGGAATTAATTTTGCAGCAGCATGATGAAGGGCAGGGAAAGGCAATACCCCTGCCCAGATCACTCCCTCCAATGATCACGGTCTCCCAGCTGATCCTCCCCACTACAATGCATGGGGCACTTCCACTAGCACTTGGCAAGTTTGATTATTTGTTTTCAAAATCAGGGGCATGTGTGTGATGAAGAGTGTACCCAGGATAAGAAGTATGATAAAAATATCTGAAAAATGCTAAAAAAAATCTTTAAATTCTGAATTTCTATTTGATTAGGTTAGAGATTAATAAAATAATCATCAGACAATTATAGGAAAATAATAATTCATCACCTTCATTTTAGATTTTGATTCATGTTCATACTTTCCCACGAACTTGCAAGATAAAGGGGCATATTACTCCATTAATATCTGCATTTCATCAAAGAATCAATATTATACACAGTAAGAACTACTTACACTTTTAACATAGCAATCAGGTATAGATAAATGGAAAAATAAATTACACTAACAAATAGAATTACTTTGCTTAATTGTTAGGGATTTTTTTCATCCCATAAAAGCATTTGCTTTTATGTTCTTTCACCTTTTCGTCTCTCAGAATTACATAGGCGGTGTCATATTCTCCACACATTGACCTTCTCAATAGATCGCTAGAGACCTAATCCATCACATCCCTTGGCATGCCTGATTCCCAGCATGGGACATACACTCATCATTGGCCTGTTGTAATACATTCTGTATCTACACATTGAGGCATGTTTTGTTGTAATTTGCTCCTTTTATTCCATTCTCCACCTCTTGCTAACAACCTGGTGTGCTGATTGTTTTAAAGGAAATCCCAGATTTTGCTCCTAGCCTTCAGCAATGACCAAACATCAGCAGTAAGCCAAAAGCTCTGGTGAGCAGCATTCTCCTACATCTTTCATTAATATCCAAGTGTGTATTACATATGTCCTCAGCATTATTTCCTACTGGGTTCTTTACAGAACATTACTTCCTTCCATTTCCTTGCATTCAGCTGTTCTTGGCACACAATAAAAAACCCAACCAAAAAACCAATCACAACCAATGAAACAAACAAAAAAATCTTGGTGCAGCTGCACAAAACCCCCCACCATCCTTGTACATCTGTACTAAACAGTAGCATTTGGTTGGGATTCACATCCCTTAATTTTAGCCATTTGAAAGGCATTGCATCTTAGCCAGTCATTTTGACTGTCCCTGTAGTCAATGAAGAGAAGTGGCTGTCTCCAGGTGGTGATTCATACTAGCCTCTTTTTGCATCTGCTTAGACTAGGCATCTGACTTTCAAACAGCTCAGGGTACACACAGCACAGAGCCCTGTAAGGCTTGTTCCTCCTGTGAGCAAGGCTCCTTCTTCTTATAATGCAGTGTTGCTACACTGCTGCTGGAGTCCTGCATTCAACAGGGATTAATGCATTTGCCTTGGGTAAAACAGAAATGGTGGAAAAGGACTCCCTGTCTCCCCATCAGATGGAAAACAAAGGTATTCTTCTTTTTCCACTGCTTTCTGTGAAATGAAGAGGTGATGATTTAGCCTTCTAGAGATGTCCTTAAGTGTACTATACTACAGACCTTCCTGAAAGCTCACTTCATTTGCTCTGTTGTGTGATAACCTCTGGGACACCATATTTCTGGAAATAGTCCCCAGCACTCAGCAGCTACTCAGCTCACATTGCCCTGAAGCATTTCCAGCTGTAGGAAAACTTTTCTGGGTAAGCAAATAAGCCTTTAACTAATTGCATACATGTGTGCAAAACCTCAGCATTATTTACATCTGCAAGTTCATGGAGATTTTAAAAGTAGTCAAATATCTGTTAAAACAAAAAGCGTTTTATTTTCCAAACTCGTAGTTTTGCTTTCTTGTGAAGTTCATGCCTCTTTTACCTAGTTTCACCCATGCTTGCTCCTGACCCATCAAAACCATGACAGAAGAAACATGTGCATCATATTTAGAGAAGTAATGACTATTCATGCATCGCTCTGAAAGAGCAAACAATGTCCTGGTAAGACCTCACAGTTAGAAGAAAACATTTTTATATTAATTAAGTGCTAAAAATTGTTATCACAAAACCAAATAGTTTGAGAAGTTCTGAGCAGGCAATCATAGGGCAGAGTGAACACTCTTCCACCTTGACTGCTAAAACAACTGTGGATATAGCTGAAATGTATCATAGCACAGAATCTACCTCCTTTGCAATTTGCAGGTGCATGTTTAAGGTTCTTTTTGGTTTTCCTGCTTCTTATCATCTCCCTAAATTTTCTGTTGACTTTGATGCCTCCTGTGTTCATACATTTTCACTTTTGTCCCTGTGATAGCCCCTTTTCATAAAAGTCCTGGTTACACTCTAGAAAAATTTGCATTCCTACAGATATTCCAAGAAAGCTCCACTTCCAGTATTAATCCTTGTCTTATGCTTTAGAAATCCCAGTGAAACTCAGCAAAATGAAGAGAAAATATCAGGACATCCAAAAAAAGCAGAATTGTTTGGTGGAAATCCAGTATTGGCAGTGGAGGAAAGACAGACATTTGGATTAAGAATGGATGAGAATTAAGGGTCCAAATTCAATTTTATAGGGCAATTTGGCAATCTGTGTTTCTATCACAAGACCCAAGATAGGAATTTTTAGGGGTCTAACTCTGAGCTCTAAGAAAGATTTCAAACATTTTTCTGGAAGCTATAACTTGAACCATGTGCTCATTTACTGAGATAACTAGCCCAGAGTAAAAATGGGAAGTGTGCTAAAACCAGAACGAGGTGGAGTCCTTTCCAGTTCTTAAAAAGATATTTTTTCAGTCTTTGGATCCAATCTGATTAAGCAACACAAAACAGAGCTACGGCCCATGTTCCACAAGTAGGAGTAAGGTATTTTAAATTTTGGATAAATATCCTTGGTTTGTGTTTTTAACTGAAACAAATGAAACACGGCAGTTTAATTATCTCTTAGAGGTTTTAAGTTATACAAATGTAAATAAAGCCAACTGCATTCGTGCTGTCCTTATCTAAGAAGAGCAAATGTCATACTAGCTGTTCTGGGGTTTGGTTTATGAGATTTCAGTGTGGTTGTTTATATTGGAAGATTAAAGCAAACATCAAAGAGCAACATTAGTCCCAAAAAGATGACTGAAAAATAACAAATCCTTAATAAGTCTATAACCAGGTGTGGAAAGTCTTTAACTCAAGTTATTGGAAATAATCTTTTCAGTTCCGAGCTTAGAGAAATTTGTGACTGGTCAGGTATGAAAGGTGACTGTGACCAAACAGCCTTATACCTGCAAATTACTGAACTTGCCACATGAAGAGAATGTGACTTAATGTCCACTCAGCTGCATGCCTGAGAAAAGATCAAAAAGGACTTTTCATAAAAGAAAGATAACCTTTTCGACAAAGATGCTATAGGCCCTCCTGCAGAGCGATCTCTCTTGGAGAGAGAAAGAAATCAGACAGCCACTAAAACTGAAGGAAACCCAACTAAGAGCAAAGAAGCCGCGCTTGTCTGCCACAGCACTCTGCAGAAGGAGCGGTGCGGTGGGAGTCCTGCACCTGGAGTGCAGAGCCATGCTCCAGACAGGGTCCTCTTTCGCGCCGGCGGGCCTGGGAGCAGAAGCAGTGTACGAAGATGCAAAGGTTAGAAAAGGTTAGAAACATCCTTCTACCTTCACTGCTCAGAAAAAAGTTCACTTATATTTCTTGACAAATATGTTTTACTAAAAATAACCTGTTTTTATTTTGATTCCGCTAATGGAATATTTTAAATAATATTTTTTAAAAAGTATCAGAAATATTAATTTTAGCTACACATTCATCTACAGTAATAAGTAACTACACATTCATCTACATTAATAAATGCCATTTCCATCATTTTAGCTCTACAGTTAATATTTAAGACTGTGGAAAAAAATTGGTTTTGTCTCACTGACAATCTGGGTGAAAAAAGTCTTTGTGTTCCTAGGAATGAAAAGTTTCCCTTCACAGGAGAATATTTCTTTTTAAGTTTAAGGATGGGCAGACTGGAATATTTTACTGGAATGGAAATAAAATGTTTCATTGCACTTGTATTTAAATCTGTTTAGCCTTTTAAAAAATATCTCTTTTTTCTAAACACAAAGTATTTTAGAATTCAAAAAGTTTTTTTTTTCTTCTTTCTTATGTGGACACTAGTATCTGAATTCAATACAAATTTCTGAATGACTGAGGCATTTGATGAGGCCTTCTTTGTGAATAAAAATAATAATTTTAAAAATCTTTAAGGTCTCATCCTCCTGTCTGTGGGAACACAGTTAACCTAGAGATTGCATTGTTCACGTTAAAACAATATTGCAAGTAAAATTATACAAACATTTCATTCTCAAATCAAGCCAAAGCAAAAATTTGCAAACCAACAAACAGTCAGCCTTTGGGTGAACCTCATGGCAATTTTAGTCCTGAACTAAGTTATCTCATATAGTTTCATTTTTAGTTTAGCCCAAGTTTTCTATTTTTGTCAGGAATTTATCCATGTCTGAACTTGGTTTTCAAGGAAGAGTTGAAATAGCTCAAGCACAGCTATGAAAAAAATCTTACATTTAGAAGTAACTAAAAATGTCTTTTGCTTAGTTTCAAACACTATCTTTTCCACTTAACCAAGTTTCTCAAGACATATAATCTTCCCTCATTAATTTTTTTTCAGTCATATAAACAAAAATATTCTGTTTTCTTCACAGCTTTGGACAAAAATTGAAATGTTTGTAATTTCATCCCCAAATTCCAGTCCAAGTCGCAAGAAAAATAGTTTCAGAACGGAACCAAAGAAAACCTACAAAAGCATGTCCATTCTTGAGCAGGTGGAGAGGTGGGTCCTTGGACATTGTAGTTGCAGAATTTCAGCCTTCCCTTTTTTTGCTGATCAAACTACATGGTAAAAAATGACTTGGTGTCATAAGCATGTAGTGTAAATTTACAAAGAATTATGTGTGAAAGTTCCAATATGGAGGGTGCTGAATTATGCAGAGAGAATGTGGATTTTAGGAGGTTCTCTTATTTTGTATACCGTTTTTCTTAAAATTCCAGCAATGAACAGTCCACAATACAGCAAAAGGTGATTCACTCCAGAAAAATATAGACTCTCTTTATTTTTTCTCCATCCAGAACCTATGAGGATAATAAAATAAAGAATGAAAAAATTGAGGAGTCACTGACTTTAAGGTTAAGATTTAAGTGAATCACTTCCATTATCCCAGAAGCAATTTTTTCCATATTAAACTGTTGAATACTCAGGCACATCCATTGTACATATATATGTGTGTTTGCATACATATTTGTATTTATATTAGTCTATATTTGTGCATGTATGTGTAGTGGTGAAAGACAATTTTAGGTACAAAATCTGACATACCCAGTTGTGCCAGATTGAAACAGAAATTGAAACAACCTTGATACTTTGATATTCTGTTCTTCCACTACGATCTTTGAACTATGTTTTATATTTTTCTTGCTGATAATTATGACGTAAAACTGTAGTTCTGCTTTTTTTTCACCTATTGGCTCCAAGTAGAAATTACATGCCAGATAGAGAGAACAGGTACTTCCATGCACATCCCACAGAACTCAGCAACTTTGCAAAAAATTCAAAACCAAAACATTTTATCCTTAAACAAAACACATAAATTCTTCACTGAAAACTGAAAGGATCATGCAGAGAGGTTGCCACAGAATCTCTTGATTATAAAAATTATGGAACTAAATTTTCCTACTTTTCTTTGTAAGACTGATTCCACAACTGGACAACATCTCTCAGATGCAAAATTATTTTTTTTCTCTTACTGAAATTCTGTAATGTATTATTGAGGAAAAAAAAGACCACAGAAAAGCAGTAAAGGACAAGTCAACTTGGGAACCCAAGCTATGGAGGATAATGGGGCTGTCAAACAACTAACATTGCCTAGGAGAAAGAACAATGACACTTCTAGTATTGTAAATATTAATGGGTTTTGTTGTTGTTTTCAAATACATGTGCTAAAATTATTTGGCAAATCTCAGAACTTCCCCACAAAAATATTTTCTTTGTTGAAAGCAAACTAATCCATTAAAACACAACTTTGATATAATATTTTTGAACATCCTTGTCCCTCAGCCATAAAAGTGAATGTCATTCACAAGGGAAAATAATCATGAAAAAATGCTGTAATCATTCCACACTGGAATGAAATTACATTCCTACTCTTGGGCCAAGTACAAAGACACCTTTAATTTCAAAGAATTGATAAGTACATAACAGTGAGAGGACTGACCTTTTCCCAGGACTAACTATTTTCTTCATTGCATTTGGTAGTAAAAAAAATGGGTGGGAGGAAGAACAAGTGTACTTAAAAATAAGAGAAACTTAATGATTACAATTCATGAAAGCATAGGTTCCTTGATGCCAGAAGAGGTGTATTTTGGCTGTTCTTGACGTAAAAAAAAAAAATAGAAAATCCATCCTCCTCTTCAAAGAAGGACTTAGTTAACTATAGTTGCTCATACGAAACAGAGACACAAATGACAAAGGGTTATCTATTAATTAGTGGAAAAAATATATCTAAAAGAACACAGAGGTGAGACAGTCAAGATAGTTTTTCCTAACAATTTCCTGAAATTTTAGTCACATGGATATAAATTCTGCTATGGTACTTGCCCTCAGGTATCATACCCTAGAGAGCATACTCTGTTCCGTTTACTAGATAAGACAAAACCTTTTCCTCCTTTTTTTTCTGTTTATAGAGATTATTTTCATACATATCAACCACATGTAAATTCTAGCTCACGTAACGTGTTAGCCAGAGCATCTATTCTATTCAATATTTAAATTATATGCACCTTTTTACAAGAGCACTGTGTTTCAGTATGCAAAGTGAATGATACAATCACCATCTTGGACAGGACGGGGAACCAGAAGAATAGCCTCTCATAAATAAATGCATTTCGATCCAGGGCTCCAAATGTTCGCATCAGCTGTTCAACTCCCATGGAACGAGGGGAGAGTCAGAAGAGAAACACAAGCATCAGTTCTCTAAATGTGATCAGACTGCATGTTGCAATATGTCCTGCCCAGGTTTGTCAGCTCTAACAAGGACATAGCTAAAGTATTGGAGACCTTAATACTGTCCATTTTGATTATTTCACTATTCAATACATGTGTGCACAGTGTTTGACCAGTGCACCATCACTAAAGGTGAAGTAGTTCACTTTCACATGGCTAGCAGTCTGCTGTGGAGAAAATAAGGATGATACACAAAGCTAATACCACTACTAAAATGTTTACTAGAGGTGGCAACACACTCAAATGATCAAGAATTACAGCACTCACAGTAGTGAAGATACTTGTTTGATAACTGAGGAAGATCTCAAAGCAGATTTTTACATGGTATTCTCACATTTCAGCTGTTTTGGGTATTTCTTTGAAGCCGAAGAGCAGTGACTAACTCCCACTGAAGTCACTGACTTCACATGCACCCTTCAAATAACTACAGAGGTCTCAGTGGGCTCCAGGCAGAAGGATTAATTGGGGTTTCTAGGGTAAATGTCCTCGTGCCCTGATTAAATTCCTGTAAGTCTCTAAAGCAGGGCCATACTAAGTCCCAACTGAAGGGAAGTGAACGGAAGTCCAGGTGCACTCTTCACCAGAACATGAGCAGGGCTTAGCCATTTTCTGTATGGCAGCACATACAGTTTTACATAGCTACTTATATGGAACAGGAATCATCCCATCAGTCACTGGTAATCATCGCTTTAATGTCATATGCAACTTTAGATAAAGATGCAGCTGAGGCCAGGGCAAACAGCATTAATTGACGACAAGAGACTTTCCATGGGCCAAAGCATTTACAACTCAAATAAATAAGGCAATAAAAGAGGTGAGAAAGTTAATAAGTTTGATCGATATTGTCAAGTTCATATTAACTGATGAAGATAGGAAAGACTGTAACCTATGCCTGAATGCACACACAGCCCTCCAGTGGATGTCTATTAATGTCCCCTGGCCACATTAATCCACAGAGGATATGAGTTGTTACAACATCTGCATTCCTACTCTCTGTTTGTTAGTACAAGCTCTTGCAATTCACATCATTAGTTAGGGAAGTTTCTTGGCTTAACCTGTTATGTGTCAGCAGCAGATGAGCAGGCAGAGAATGTAACGATATTGAGTACTAAGGAGAAAAATGGACTAAATTGTTGTCTTAGTTCATGGGATGAATCTTGGTAATTGAACCTTGAGCATAGTGCTTGTTAAGTAAAATTCATTAGTTTTAAATCGCCATCACATTTGCCTTGACAGTTGCACACAAACAGAGAGCTGACTTGCTAAGCTGCAGTAACTCCTTCTGTTCCAAATAGCTCTTCACAGCCTTCTCACCTAAACAAAGGTGGCGTAAAAGTACTAAATTAAAAACAAGGAAAAGCATCACATTTTTTGACGGTAACCTCACTCTCTATTTTCCTTCCCTACATGCCTATATGTCACGTCCCTTCTGAACAAATACCCACTGGTCATACACATCAGAGACGATATCTACTACTAGTGTGACCGGGACATGGACCCACTGCCCTCATGTTTTAGTACCTGAGGTTGCAGTGAAGAAGATCTGAGTGCTGATCCAGCAGGCATTCCTGCTTTACACAGGTAAAGCGAGGCAGTAGGTAGGACCTGCAGGCAGGGGGCTCAGGGCAGATTTGTGACTGAAGCCACAATCCGGAGCTACGGCAGGACAGCCGCAGACTGGCAGGCCAGCAAGCCATCAGAGTGGCGTTTGTCCCTGGTGGAACAGTGACACCTCACAGCCAGGATGCTGATATTAGAGTGGTTTTCATGTTGCCTGAAGTAAATTAATATCTCACAGGGCTTCACTGGCATACAAGATCTCCTCTCTGCTTTTGCCCTGTGTAAAGTAACACTGGAGATGGGAAACACAGGAGAAAGCCCCAAAAAGAAAGGCAGATTTTTCTCTGAGAACTTTTCTTTGATTTGCCTAAAAAAGATGTATGTTTGGTTTTGTGTGTATATGTGTCTGTCTGTCTGTCTGTCTAACTTGCTGGCAGGAGGTAGAGAGATTAACAGAGGAACAACTTTAGCAAATGACAGACCTGGAATCACTAAGGGGAAACCCACAAGAGCCATAATCAGAAGGGAACGTCAAAATTTTCATGATGTATCCACTGTGTATGAGATGATCCTTACTGAAACTGTATTTTTTTTAGGGTTCAGTTCTTTGTTGCTTTACATATGCTCAACGCTATAGATCCAGCTATATGAGAGGTGATGTTTTGCGCTTCCCCCACAGCTGTCAGGTGAAAGACTTCTTGTGTCCCTGCTTTCAGCCCAGCAAAGCCATGCAGCATTGCCCCTTCAAAACCAAATGTTTGTGGTTCTGCCCCTAATCTTCCCTCTATTTTAATCAAAGAATTTAAGTTTGAAAGCCTAAAGAACTTAACAACTGAGAGCAACAAAATTACTCCAAAACAGCTTCTTCAAAACAAACTATTTTTTCCTGCACCTCAAGATATAAAGCATGCCAAGAAAAAAAAAAAAGAGACAGTAAATATTGGGTTCTACACGTGTATTTCCACTTACCTAAATTTTTCTTTGTATTAGTCTGCAAACTTTCCCTCAGCCCAGATGGCCTTCATCTCTAGCTGTAAGACACAGAGAATCCTTATTGCAGAGAGTAATAAGCATGACTGCCAGTGGGTCAATAGACTGTTTACTCCCCCCTTCTTCCTAAAGTCATCTTCTGTAAGATTTAGCATGCCCTTTAATGATCCGCTGAATATCCATAAATCTGGTGGTTTACTTTCTAGCATACTCTACCAAGAAATGACATCCTGTGCCAAGTCCATTACTAATACATAGACATACGTCATCCCTGCACTGGCAAAAAAATGGCATACAGCAACACTTTGGGTGACAGGGTGCAAGATGACACTTGAGAACAGCTCCTATTTTGCAGGGTTTGTAACAGGAGCAACAACAGATGAGTCTTACTCCTACCACATCTGTTTCTAAGGGGTCCCTAAAACCACAGTGCAAATTTTGCAGTGTAACTGCAATTATACGCACAGGAATTCCTGGGTTTGAGGAATCTCATTAATCCATTGAGAACTGAGAAACCCAATGTGTGTTGTGGCCAGCTGAGGCAGTCAGACTGGCACAACAGGAAAGGGCCGACATCTTCAGGTGCAACAACAGGCAGCAGAAAAGAGAGTGATCTTTCATCCTGTTTGCCATGCTCTTGATACATTACGACCCACAAGTCTTAACAGCGCAGCCGCAGCCCTGGGGGCAAGAGAGACCCAAATCCAGGCTTGCACGCCAGTCTGGAGAAGCTGGGAGGAACAGCAGATTGCACAAGGGGTTCTGAACACCCTGCTGGGACTGCGGCCCCGGGCGCTCTCCTCCCACCACATCCTCGCCCCACTTGGCCCCAGGCAGACGTGAGAGCCGCAGCAGCAGGGAGCAGAGAGCCCCAGGTGCTTCAGGCTGGTCTCAGCTGGCAGCAGCCAGACAGGCGCTTCCCCAGCCTCCTCTTTAGTCCCTCCCACACCTTCCACTGCCTTTTTTTTTTTCCGCTCACTCTCCATTCGACACTTCACTAGAAACCTGACAGATTTAACAAGTCATGGAGAGAAGGTTTTATCATCCAGGAGACAACCAAGCCAACCCCTCAGATTTTCATGCGCAAGCAGGCTGCAGGCTTCCCCACAGCCACCCGCCTCCCAGGAGCCGCAAGAGGAAGGGAGAAAATGAATGCCCTTTCTGCATTCACCTTTCTATACGTCTGTATTATTTCCATATTGTTTAAACTACCTGGATGGGTTTCCAAGTGACTGCAGTGTGGACAGAAAGGTACAGGATTCTGAGAGCAGGGACGTTGTCATGGAAACAGAGATGGAGGCCGGCTGGTTAGAAACTTGGAGGCAGGTAATTAAAGATGCCCAGAAGCCAGGGACAAGTGTTTGATACCGCCCTGTTACCCCGAGGCAAATTTCAAATGAAGATGAAACCTTCTGCCCCATGCTCCTAATTAATGATTCCAACTGTGCTCTCAGGCACAGGGATTCACAGTCTTTGCATTCAACTGAGGGAAAGTACTGTTTGTAACAGAATACTGAATCATCATTTTCCTGTGCATTTTGTTATCTGTTTTTCTGTAGTGACAGTATATAACTGAAACAAAATCCCTAGCCAGCTGCAGATGACCCTGTAAGTGGTGACATCAAGTTTATTTGGCATCCATTACTCATGATGTAAATTGTCAATGAGTAAAAATATTCTGAAAATGTACCTGCCCATGCACAAAGATCTGTCTGACTCATTATAGGGTGAATGATGATATGATTTACAAAAAAAAAAAAAAAGAAATTACCCACTTGCCAGGAGAAACAAAAAAAAACCCCAGCCTTGCTTCTTCAGATTGCAAATATATATGGTTCAGCATGACAAATGAAATTTTAACTTGCTTCCCTCTGTGTTAGTAAGCATATAATTATGCACAGTTAATTTATTTGCGTTCATTACATCCACATGGCTACCTAAGTATCCATGTGAACTCAGAGAGACAGATGTGTTGCTACAGGCAGGGTCCTGTACACTACATGATTTGGTGACTCTGCAAGTTTATCCCTTGCTGCAAAATATGTTCCAGGTGCTCGTCTTCCATCATGCACAAAAGCAGTTCTAGTGAAGCCTTTGTGGTGCAAGGAAAAGCCTGAGAATGTGAGCTGAATATCAACTGCAACCGTCATGTCTTCCTGCACTAGCAAGTAGACTAAAACAATAGGACACAGATCTCAGCAACATCATTTATCTTAAAGGGCTGCTAACTCTGAAACCCTGAACCTAGGAAATGATCATCAGAAAGTGTGGGAACACCAAAAAATAATATAGCAGTAGTAACAGAAGATTATATGTCCAGATTCAAATCCGAATCTTCATTTAAACTTATCTGAAGCTCCTGCAAAAATGCCCAAATTCCCAGCAGCGATGCAGAATCTAGGGATCTTGGCACAAATTTTGGATGTATTTGGGTTTGTAGTAGGATACCTTTCACCTATAAACTCATGCAATTATACATGCACAAATCTAAATTCAAGATTTTTTAGTATATGTTTGCAGGAAATATTATTGCAGCGAGTGCAATGCATCTCATTAACCAGAACTCAGATATATGAAAACATAAAATGACTGATATGTATGTCATCTTTTTACACTGAAAGTCTTTCAGAGAGTGATTTTATCTACTGCATGTTGTCTACTCTGTATTTTGTGCTATGTGCACACTAACTATAAACCTGAAACTAAAGAAAAGCATTCGTTACTGTGAATTCAGTTAAAAAAATCCAACCCAACAAACATATCCAGAAGAGAAAGCAGACTCTCATTTTTGTTTTGTTTAAAAATATTGAGGAATCAGGCCATATCAATATTATTTTAAAACATTGAAAATTATGACATTGTAAAGAAGTAAGGTGCACAAATAACCTCAGCTCTGCCCTGGATCACTACCACATTGAAAGCCTTTTTTCTGTTGGCTCGTTACAGCCACCTTCATTTGCAGCGAGCAAGAGGCCATTCATTCAGCTCAACACCTGGCAACCTGCCTTGCTTCTGGAGCTAAATTTCTGTGTCGCAGACTTTCAGGGGAAGAAGACAGTGGCAGATTCTTCAATATCAGCTACTACATTTAATGAAGGGAAAGAGTCCTATTACTGCAGTCATGTGTTGCCATAGCTTCCTATGTTAAAGCCAAAGGAACCATTAGAGCATCTTTCTACCAGAGGCCAAAGATTTTCATTCGATTACACCCATTCTGAGTGCAATAATTTGAGTTTAGCAAAAGCATATCTTCCCAATAACCATCCACATCCAATCTGAATGTGCATGTCATTTTTTATTTCAGTTTCTGAGGTTTTGAATTCCAGCCACTGGTTCTTCTTCTTCTTGGGTATTTTTGACCTAGGAGAACATTCAGACATTGTGAAAAAGTCCATTCTTGATCTTGCTTTTGATAAATTGTCTGCCGTGGCCACTTGTCAAGCAAGGAAGTAACCTGGGAAGAGAAAAATCTAATTCCGCTCAACTTAGTTCCACAGCATCACCTTTTCAGAGCATCCCACCTTGCATCCCTGCTCTACAATTTTCGGCTCATAAGTTGGCTCTCGTCTTGACACAAATAACATCACCACTTCTGTCAAACAATGCTACCTTCTGCCCTCCCCTTACAGGTCTATAATACCTTTATATGCATTAGAGTGATTTTTACTCCCCTGAGTAGTAAAAATCCCTCCCTCCCTCCCTCGCACGCTCTCTCTCTCTCTCCACAAAGGAAGTCAGCAGCTTTGCGCTTATTTTAAAGACTGGCAAACGGAAGCACAGAGAGGATAACACCTTACTCTGTATCACATATCGGACAAGGGCAGACCCCTGTAACCTAATTCTCCTGGCTAAATCCAGCAATGCATTAGTAATGCTAGTTCTGCTATCTCTAACCCTTACTGCTGGTTGTCTTCACTACACACACAGACTGCCAAATTTCATAGTTTCATGTGTTAAAATGTATCAAAGGTATCTAGTATCCACATTTTTTTTCAGGAAACATCTATTTGATTCCCTATAAGGCACTTGCAGATTCAGTGCAAATCTACTAAAATGGGATTTTCTGCTTTGGTTTCTTAACAGACAGAGAGGAAATCTATGCAGGTGGGAAACCAGACCACTATTACTTTTAGTTTAGGATGTTCTGCTTAAGGTGCCTACCAAACAAAACATAAAACAGAAACACTTGACACTACCAGAAAAAAAATGAGGCAATTTGGACATAAAACATCAACAGTGAGCCCTGCCCCGCCGTATCCTGAATACACTGATCTCCCAGACTAACAGAAAGGCAATCTTCTACCAACAAGGTATTGATCTCCTCCACATCGCATACACAAGCATCTCCTGGAAGTGTCAGATGGTGGATTTATAACATTTGTAAACATTAGGAGCACAGCTGTGTATTTAGTGAATCGTGTCAGTATTACAGATGCCATGCAGTCTCATGTTATGTTTGTTTTGAAATAAGCAACCTGTGTTTTATAAGCTTAGTGATCTAATTATTGTGAAGTCTCAATGTAGACATGCAATAGTAAGTCAACTAGCTTGTGGTCAAGTCAGGCAAAACTGATTCATGTCACAGATCTAACCCAATACACTGAAAAGCACACATCAAACTGCATTCTTGTTGTTCCAGGGGGGAAAAAAAAGTTATGTTCTACAGGCTGTCAAATCATCACTTTCTAGAGTAGAAGTTAATGAAGATGCTTCATTAGACATGTGGGGGGTGGGCAATCACATGGAAGGCTCAGTAACTGTTTAGTTGTTTACTATTAACACTGTGATTTCCAAAGAATAAAGTGACTGACTTATCAGACATGATGTGAATCTGTCAGAATGATATGAGCTAACAGTGTTATAGCATACATAGTTTAGATAAATCATTCATAATTTACCATCTACAAGTGGCATCTACCTACCTACCTGTGTTCTCATATGGAACCCATTAAGTGTACCCTCACAGTGGTGATGGATTTCTCCTGACAACCATGACTATAAAGGCAGGAAAAGTTATCAAACCTCGCATCATAATTTGTCTACTGATGCCCATAAAACAGTGGCTTACAGTGGCAGTAAAGATAGGGTGACTTCAGTCCCAGGATGAAATTCAGTGGCCTAAACTTAAGTAGCTACTGTCATTTAAGTATCCAGGACAACTAAAAGAGGATGGCAGACATGGTCAGTCCTGCAGTGAAGCCTTTGCCTCCTCAGTTGGTGGCTGAGACTCAGATAGGATTCCCTGAGGAATCTAAGTACCAAAGCATCCTACTCCAGGCACGACACTTGCTTAAGTGCTTCTAACCCAGGGACCAAATTTAACCTTCAAAATTATAACAATGAACATGAAAGCCAATTCCTTATCACTGCAGAGTAATACGGTCTTGATAGATGTTCACTACTCAAAACTGATCTAGGAAAAGAATTAGACCTTTAATGTTCTGTTTTCTTCAGTGCTTTATTTGCAGGCTAAGACAACTGTGATCGTGCACAGGGTGATCTTGGGATCCCCCATAATCAAATTCTGTTATGGAGACAGGCTAACATTGTTAGGATTATGAGAATAACCATTAGGATGCACTGCCCTGTGTTTCAAATTCCAGTGTCCTTCTCCTCCTCTCTCCTGCCATTGCTGGCAGCAACCGCGTACAGACGCTCTTCCCATGGTGTAAGGTGGTCATCCCATTTCAAATTCCAGGCTGGACTTAGACTGGGAGCAAAAGTGTATGCACATGCACGTAACTGCACAGCTATGAGTGGGGCTGTGGGGGGCACATATGTTTGCGTTCATGCCTGCCTGCCCATCTGCTTGTGACTATATGAGAAAGCTTAGGAAAGGCTTAAAGAACTGTTTTCCTTTCTGCTTTCTTGGGTCTTTTCTACTGATTGCTTGAAGAATACTTCAGTTACGGTTCTGATCACCTACTTCCATTGGGCTGCACCTTATCATTAGAGCAGTAGAACTTCCACAGCATGCTGGTCCTTGGGGCAGAACAAGAGCTGGTGTTTTTGCAGGTTTCCTCTGGTGGGGGTACACAGAGAATGAAGAGGGAAATCTTACTGCCTCGCTCACAGAGGGATGGACGCAAACCATTCTGTGTATTTTGCACCTACAGAACTTACTTGTGTGATCAGGCAAAGGATACATTTCTGCTTGTCAGGCTTTAGTTTAGCTGGCACACAGGGAAGAAATCTGAATTATTGGATTCCTATTAGCATAGGAATTATTGTCAGACTTCTGTGGACTCCAGAACTGTCTGAATTTTACTTTTACTATCTGTTGACTCAGTTTCTCAAGTATCTCTTGATTTTTGCAATATTCATAATTTACATAACCTCTACTAGCAATTCCACAACTGTTTCAAAGTAAAACTGATTAGCAAAATGTCATGTGGGTACACACCTTCCTGAATACTGCTACTATTTTTAACTGTGAACAGAGGTTTGATAAATCCTTACCTTTGTTTCAGTAAATGCTTTGCATCAATTTAAAGCCCACTCAAGGCTAAAATAATTTCCAAGAATGTAAACCATGAATTGATCTAAATTTACTACTCTGACTTTCCTTGCCACCAGTCAAATTATAGATTTTCTTTCTATGTATATTGCTAGATATTAGTCACTAAATAGATGAAAAGCTTTTCAGACCTGACATTGCTATCTCAAAAGGTCAAATAAACCTAAGGACAAGTAAGTCTGAGTAAGGGAATAGGAGCAGATGACAGCTTTGATTAAAGACTGAAAGATTCCAAGCGTATTCAGGGATAGTTGGTAAATGGTTGTTATCTGTATGAACAAGACACATCTTACTAAGATATTCAGAATGAAACAGCAGGAGGATAACAGCAGTCTGCAATAACAGAAGGTCTTATACCAGAGGTGATATACTGAGGGAGAGCATGGTGTAGATAAAGTAGTTGTATCTGGTAGCACTCAAGATCTGGAGTACCCGCTCCCAATAGCAGCTAAATGTTATCATTTGTTATGTAGGCATTTTCATTTGTTTTAATTTCCCTGAGGGTAGCAGTGGTAGCTGGACTCAAATTTAGGAGCACAACTTACTTTTGAAAACAACATTGGGGATAATCATTAGAAATATAATCTCCTTAATAAGAAATCTGATGCAAGAAAAATATGGGAATTTATAAATGTACCAAAACTACTACACTTTTATGTGATTTACTGTCCTCAAAGTTAGAGAGCATGAAAAATATATTGACTGTTCTCTTGTATATTACAGGACTTTTTTTTTTTTAAATCAGTTCATGCCAGTAGAACACAGATGTTTTTATGGTGTGCTTTTTATTGTGTTTCCCTCCCCTTTTTAAACTCGGAATAGAATTTTAATTGATCATACGATGATACATTTTACAACTAAAAGTAGCAGAAAAGATCACAGGGATGGTCTCCTTTAGCAGATAGTGTATTTAGAAAAACAACTGTACTCTAGAAAAATGCATATGACCATTTCCATCAAACCCAAAAAATCTATCAGTTCCTCCAGCTCACTTATGTGCCACCATAAAAAACAATAGACTCTTGGAGTCTGTCAAATCTTAGATTAATAATAAATGAACACCAAATGATAAATACAACCTTTTACTGTTCTATTGCTGAAGATTACTGCAGGATAAATATTAACAGGAAACTGAGCAATGTTAAACATACAGCTTAATGGATACATTATTTACAATAGGAAAATGTATCCAAAATTCACACTAAACTAGAAGCATCAGGCATATGTTAAAAAAATAATGTGCTTTGGAACACATTATATTATATAGAAAAATATTTTAACAGAAATTACTTTTCAAGATTTAATTGCAGAAATGTCCAGAGAAGTCAGAGTTATGTTAAGCTGTACAACTACAGCCTTTGATTTGGTGATGCTGCTGAGGTAGAGACATATGCTGATTGGGAAAAGAAATGCTGATCGGGAAGGAAAAATGGGTGAATGTGCAAGAACGGTTGCAGCAGGAATAGTGCAACGATGTACAACCTTTTTACCTTTCCAGGAAATGAGCTAATTTCTAATCTATTCCTCTTCCTGCCAGTGGATTTTAATAACAGGGTGATAGCAGATTCAGCCAAGTGATGGATAGTCAGAAGATATATAAGAAACTCTACTACCAGCATGATGCAGAGCTGGAGCAGAATACGGGAGCACTGCTCTGCCACAGTGTTAGATGATTGGGTAGGACACCTAAAGTTACAAGCAGAATCTTAGTGGAGAGAATGAAATAACCCAAGTCAGAATATGTTCAGAAGAGAGACTTCTTGCATGACCTACTTGCCATAGTCATACTTACAGAGTGACAGAGGCCATTAGAGTTTATCTTTTAGAAAATGAAGACAACAAAATATCTACTAACACCACATTTTAATATAGCCAGATGGAGGGTCACACATTTATGAACCTTACCTAAAGAATACATTAAAGCAGTGACAATAAGGAGGACGTCAGAGTCCCAATACACAATCAGTTAGACCAGCTGTATCTGTATCCTGTCATAACTAGAAGAGTAAGCAGAAATGGGTGTACAGAAATAAGTAGTTGAGGGAATATTTCCTTTGTTTAGCACCTAAGTATCACTACCAGTAATATACCACTAGTAACCAGTTGTACTGTCAAAAATCTGTTGAAAACATGCCTCATCCTGAAAGAGTTCAAAGGCTTGCCCTGTTTAGTTTATTCATAAGACAAGGCAACTTGCTTGTGGTCTACAAATACTCATATGAGAAGAGATTTCTGATGACAGACCACTTTTAATCTAGCAAAACAAACCCACCATGAGATCCCAGGGTAAAAATGGACTGTGGACAGACAAAAACTATGAAAAAATTACAGCATTTTTTTAACAGCTACTTAAATAGCTTAGCTAGTAAGGCACTGGGTTGCCTGTTTCTTAGTATGTAAACCAAAATAGCCTTTTTAAAAAAGATAGGAACTGTAGATCAAGGAGATACCATGCTTACAAAATAATTATTAACGCCTAAATTTCTTTGCCCGGTGCATTGTGATCAACATTTTTCCCTGGGCACTGAGTATGTGACTGTAGCTAGGGACTGGTCTGCTCATAGGAATTTTGAGTCCTCACCCAACACGCTGGCTGCACCCTATATTGCTTAGGGTATGTTGCTACAGAATCTGTCACCATCCAAAGGGATGAGAGTGCTGTGGCAGCATTTCACTAAACACAATGTCACTTTGCTCTCTCTCTCCGTCACCATCTTTACAAAGATCTTACTGCATGATCCTAATGCTTTGATTTCTTTGGGGATGCTACCTCTGTTTTTTAATGCACAGAGAGAGACCCCATTGTAAATACTAAGTGTTAATGTAAAATACATATTCAGGAATAGATAGTAGCTTGAGAAGAATTGGAAATGTACTGCTGGATTTTTACAGCAATGATGGGCAGAATTAGATTATAAAAATTGCCAAAACAATTGCATTCAGACTTCTGGATGCTTTTTTCTGCTGAAACTTGCATCTAAGGCTATTCCTTGATGGGGGCAGGGTCTGTTACTGATGGGTGCAAGATAAGCAAATAGTCATCATTCTACTAAAGACTAGACCTTCTGGAAATAAGGGAGCATTAATCAGTCTACTCCTAACTCAGCTATTCCTTCTTAACACCTCTCCTGAACTTAACAGATAAAGTCCTTCCCCCATCCAGAAGGGAGAAGGAAAGGAAAGATCCTGGGAAAGGCAGTCACCTCTCTGACCTCTGTGGGTAAAAGCCTAGTTCTATAGACCACACCTTTCTTTGGTTTCCACATGAGAAAAGTCTTATTACTACCAGAGTCCTCACAATTGTCACATTTTCATTTTGCTGCTATAAAGATGATAAAAGACCTGGCTAATTAACCCCTGGAAAATAGATATATTAATAGTGACAACTCCTCTTTCCTGCATCGCAAAGAGAGCCCAGCTTCATTCAAATGTAAGGGAACATAATGAAATTTGATTTCCTAATAGCCCAGAGACACAAGTAGGCAAAGCAGTGAAATAGGGACGTGACTCTCCAGGACTATGTGTTCACCACATTAAAAAAAAATTTCAATGAGTAAAAAGGAAGTTCAAAACTAAAGATCATGTAATCCTTCTCTGATTGTTTTGCAACCAAAATCTCAGTCTGTCTTGTGACCAAAATTAATGATGCATGAATATTGTGTTTTCCAATGTAATTTCTTTTTCAAATACAAACACTGACAATTGGTAACAAGTTCTTCAAGAAACTACTTTATTTTTTCAGTATAGGGAAAAGGCACAGAGAACAAATGGATGTCTATCAAATTCAACATGCATAAAACCATCCAAAAAGGAGCACCAGAAAAAAAGGACAAGGTCCTTACCACTCAACTCTGGCAGGAAGTTCAAGCTTAGCTTTCCTCAAGCCCTCATCTTCTTAGCCCAGTGTCCACTGCAAGAAGCAAAATATCCAACAGAACACCACAATATAAATCATGTATGTGAATTTTCAAATTATCTTGCTAAAAATGTAAAAACTAAAAATCTCAAGTGCTTCTCTGCTTGTTCACTCTCTACCTTTTCCACTGCTGCACAAATCTAGGGCTTGGGAGAGTAGATATAATAAAGGATGAACCACAGCTTAAGATAGTTGTATTTTGTTTTTTAATTTTTCTCCTTAATGTAAAGATGATTGTACATCATTAGGAGCTAGTGACATCATGAATGAAAATCATATCAATTATATCAAGCCTCCATTAGTCCTATACTGCACATTCCCTTCTGCCATCCCTATTATATGCTTATTTTTGTTATTCCAGGATAAAGAGCAGGCTAGATTCTCCAACGTGAGAAGCTTTGAAACCAATGGATTTACTCACAATGCTAAGCGTTACTCAGCACAAAAAAAAAAAGGGAAGGAGAAAAAGGCCTTAACTCTGCCACTGAGGGTGTTGCCTCCACATTGTTTCATAGCCTGGGGCCCCCTTCGCCACTGCTTTCTCTCTCAGTTGTCAAGAGCAGTCTCAGGGTGACCACTATGGTCTTTACCGGCAAGACTTTGCAGTATTCTCAGGCACTGGTATTGCAAAACCTTTTATGTGAAATCTCCAAATGCCTTCCAAATATTTATTTGTTAACCTTCATTGCACTTAATGACATTGTATTATCACCATTTCATAAATGGGCAAGTTGAAATAATGAGAAGGTAAAAGTGACCTTCCTAAAGTTATAGTGGGAGCCAGAGGTACATTTACTAGTGTATTTTAAGTGTCCTTGTCCTTCCCCGGTCACAGCAGTACATTTTCTTGGCCCACCTGCAATTTTAGTGCTAAGGTGGTTCAGTGAACATCCAAATTACCAGAGTATTAAAGAAAAACTGGCCTGAGCTGCTGTGTAAGTGTGTAATGGGAAATCTGCTCAGGCTAACACCAGTCCAGTCATAAAACATTGCTTGTGACAGCCTGATACTAGCAGAATGATTGATGTCCCATGCCAGTTACTATTTGGCACAGGTCTTCAGTTCCATGCTAAAATTCCAGGCATCTGCAGAAAGAAAGAGTAAAAACCATCTCTATTTTTATATATTCTTCAGGACCAACACACTTGCAAATCAGAAAGAAGAAACCACAGCAAATGCCATGTGTTTTATAAGCCTCAAAAGCTTTTTTCTACATGTTTTCTGCACACCCGGGCACTCACTAAATCTGGCACATCAGGAAGATTTCACTCAGGGGACTGTCTTGTTGTTTTCTATCAGGAACCAAGGAAAGCAATTTTCCAGGGAAGATGCATATAAAACCGACACATTTCTTACCAATATTTGACTGAGGACAGAATTACAGAAACAGAAATAAAGGGAAGCATCCCCTTATACTGAACAGCCAGCCAAGAAAGTGGCAGCCAATGCCTCAGCATAAACAGATCATCACACTGCTCTGCAGTGTGGCCAGCCTTTGTTTCCTTTATTTGCTTGTTCATTACTTATCTGTGCCGAAAATCAAAGCTTAATGGCTGACACCCATTTCTAATGAATTCGTGTGACAGACAGACGGGACACAATCATTACTGCCATCCCAATGTATGCAATATTGCTTTTGTTCAACTGCCCTTTCCACATCACTTGATCAAATTGGACATGTTTTTTGCGGATCATACTCCCAACCAATTTATAGACATCAGCTGTTTTAGAGCCAGAGGTTTTCATTGTATTGTACATAGCCCTTCACTCCCCTTCACTAATAATAATGATCTGCTTTTTTAAAACCAAACCAAACCAACCAACCAATCAAACAAACAAACAAACAAGAAACTGAGTGAACAGAGTCTAGCAAGAGGTTTAAAGATGGTAGATCTTGTTTCTGTCTTTGCTCTAATTCTGTAAATTATTATGCTGCAGCTACAGGGAGAGCATAAGCCATTATGACCTGCAGTGTTTCTCCAGGGATACAGTACAAAAGTGCTCTATCAGAAATGCAATCAATTCCAGAGATGACTGCTTCCTGCACGCTTCCAAGCTGCTGCCTTATAAAACAGCTCCCCGTAAAAGGAGCAGGAAATGCATGACATCGTTTAGCAACCGGTCATTAGAATTTAATGGAAGAGGATTAAAATACAAAAATGCCATGCCTATAGACCTTCCCATACATTACCCCAGCCTTTGAGAGGAGGAATTGGTAACATATTGGTAGACCCTTAACCCTTTCCTCTACCTTCAGAGACAGAAACATCCCATGATCAAAGGAAAATCTTTGTCATATTAGAAAGGAAAGTCAAATAAAAATCAAACCTCTGAATCAAAGTGTCATCAAAGGTTAGGTTCCTCCATTTTATACCATCTCTCAGTTTAAAATTTCTGGGGGAAATAGATTCCCTAATCTTGATTTCTCCTTAATTGCCTTTGCACAGGTGCCAGACCATGGCATTTCTTGCGTTTTAGCAGTTTTCTCATTTCTAGTTGCCTACATTAAAGTGCGTGTGCACTCCCTCTGGCATATACACAAGGTACAGTGAGAACAAACAAAATAACGTCTGAAATTATGTTCCTACTGAGCTACTGTGAAGACATTTTTCATACTGAAAACACCTGGTGCATAGTATCATGTGCATTGATAATAACTCTGGCACAGATTTTTCCTAGAGCAAATCAAGTATTTGCAGCTACATGAGCAGGATGCTGGTGATGAAGTCATTCTTATCACAATCAAAAGATAACTTGAACAGCAGGAATATATCAACCTCTTGAGGCTCAGCTCTCTCTAAATCACCCCCAGAAGGTTCTGTGAGTCTCTCTCCCCTCTGCAAGATTTAAAACTGACAACTGCATGGTGCTGATAACCAATATCTGTATAAATGCTTTTCCCACTATATGTTAAATTGTACCTAAAAATAAGTTACAGACCATCTATCTTTAAATGGCATATTATATATCTCTTAACGATTACATATCTCTTAAATGGCAAGTCTTTTCAGCGTACTAAGCCAGAGGCCAGAGTGGAAGTATGTTCTTTTTTGGCAACTTTTCCATCTTAAAGTTGCATTGCTCTCCAGTTAAGCACAGTTCAAACCAGACAAGCAATTGGGAGCCAGAGCACTGCCCAGCAGCCAGATGACCTGGTCCATGACAGAGCTACACAGTCACATCTTGCCATCCCGTAGTCTGAGATCATTACCAGCAGACTACGGTTACAGGAATTCAAGGTCCTCAACTGTTAAGAAAATGCATCTTGCAATACTGTGAAGTGTTGACTCATAAGGCTTGCCTGACTCATATTAAATATTTACTGTTATTGGTTAGTGTAGTCATTCAGCTGTAATAAGAAGTATTCCCTGCAGCCGTGCCACCCCAGGCCATGATCTAACAATGCTCTGCACCCAAGGCCATGCCAGCCACCCAGGAGACCATGTCCCCTGCCATCTCCAAAGGAGCGTGCCAGGGACAGGCATCCAACACTGGGAACAGCTGCCCCTCCATAACCAACACCTCCTCCAAGAAGAGCAGTTGGGAAAATGATGTAGCTGGAAGCAATGCGCTCTGGGTGAAATAAAAAAAAAAGACTTTCTGACCATTTCTGACTATTAGATCAAGCAAGCTCCTTTTCCTCCCAAAGCACAGAGCTTTAACTCATCACTCTAAACCAACTGCTCTTTATTTGACTCAGAGTTTGACAATCCTCTTACGGCTTTGGCACAGCATCACCTAACTATACCATCTCTCTAAGGAGAATGTTTCAAATCTTCTACCATCGCAATCAGACATTGCATTCCTTGTGTCATAAATGTCAAATATAGTGTTGCTGTTTATTGTTAAAAATTGTCATGTTCAACTCAAAGGTGGATTTATTTCACTACTACACACAGGCATTCATATATATAAGAAAAAAAACCGTTCTTTTTGCCATAAATGACATAAACACCAAGACTAAAAAGACTTGGGGTCTCCCTCAGCTATCTCCCCTCCTCCTTTCCAACTGCACATTTAACACACCCAGCTTTTCTATACACCCATGAAATTATGCCGTGTTGCAATGATAAAGCTTAAATCAAAATGAACATAAAATATCAACAGGAAATTGTGGCTGCTTGAAATGAATACCCTTTATTGTTGCAGTCATTTAAAGCCTACGTAGCCTATGATGCTGAAAATCATCTAAATGACTCATTTAAAACTTCTTTAGAAAAACACACTTTAATTTAACATGCACAGGCTTCCAAGAAACATTTCTAGTATGGAAATCACCAGCACCAGCCACAAAGGTAAAATTCAAGTCTAACTGTCTCTTCAAAGATCATTTTTACAGCGCTTCTTTAAAAATAAAGGTATATAGGAACATAACATAACACAAGAAAGAACATAACACTCAGGCTTAGAGCAAGGGCCTACCTTGATCAATGTTCTGTCTCCAGCAGTGGTCACAAGTGGACATGTAGGGAAAAGAAAGAAAAGGGAGCATACGTGATCTAGCCACTTTCAGCCAAAGAGATTTCCTGATCCTGACACAATTGGTAACCCAGTTACCAAACGTCAGCAGATCTCTCTTCCAAGTACTTCTCCAGTCTGCCTTCAAACCCACCTAAACTTCATCCATATACAATAATTTGCCAAGGAATTCCACAGGTCCACTGAGTGTCACATGAAGAAGCACATCCTTTTCTTTGTTTTGAACCTAATCCAAATTAATGTCATACCTAATTCTATGGGATCTGTACCTGAGAAATACAACAACCAGTTGGCCTCTAGCATTCCTCTCCATGGCACTCAGAATTGTGTTGACCTCTCTCATATCTCCAATAAATCATCTTTTTTTCAGGTTGAAGTGTCCTAGTCCACCTCAGCTATGCCCATGTTATACAGCAGGTAATAGGAGTGTATTTGTAAAAGAAAACTATTGATGCAGAGTCTCCAGCATCCTCAGGGAGCTTTCTTCTTCAACTAGCATAAAATTGGTCCTGCAGATTGTATACCCATTAGCAGTTGGATTGCACTAGGCATGTTCCAGAATTGCATTAGGGATGTTCCAGGACATGAGCTGGTTTTGTTTCATCCAAAAGGAATTCAGTTCACATGCTCCAAGACCGTCCTGTGTTTGAACCAAAGTGCAGTAAGTGAGGATGATTTGAAGATTTGTTTCGAAACCAGATGCCTGAGCTGAACTAAAACTGGTAGATGTACCTTGGTTTTCCTCAAACAGAAGCTGTTCCATACCTCTGAATCATCCTTGTCACTATTCTCTGAACCTTTTTCCCTTTAAGGACATACTTTTTAAGATGGGAGGACCAGAATTGCACACAGCTGTCAATGGGCAAACCATGAATGTATTTGTTATCATAATGATGTCTTCTGTTTTCTCCTCTATTCCTTTCCTAATATTTCTGAACATTTGTTTGCTTTTCAGACTGCTGCTGAACACTAAGCTGACAATTTCATGGTACTATCTATAATCTCCCCAAGGTCTCATTCCTGAGTGGTAATGGTCTCTCAAAACACAACATTTTATATGTGAAGTTAAAATTGCTTTTCCCTGTATGCATCGCTTTACATTTATCTATCGATCTGATTTTTGACACACACATATGAAATCTAAGAATTGATAGAGACATTGTGTGTAGCACAGAAGTCAATTAATCAGCCTGTTATGCCCCACAATGTTCCTTTGAGGCATGTAAGCATTATTATATCCACTTATATACTATTATATCAATTTTCTGAGAGATAGATCCACTTGGACAAACAAACTCAAATGAGGGGGAGTTTTTTCATCAGTGGAGCAATGAATTCCCCCTACATTTATCCTACTTCTAATAGATAAAAAAATTGCCACAACTAGAAAGGAATACTGGAAAATGCCTTCTGGTACAGCTCCTTCCAGCACAGATCATTCCAGCCAAAATACAATTTGGAAACACTAGTATCGCCTAAAGAACACATTATAACCTTGGGTTATCATGTCAGAAAAGAGCATCCGAAAGTTAATGATGTTTTTGAATTGCCTGGCTGTTCCTCACCACTTGCCAGGAGTTACCTTTAGAAGGACATTCAGGTGCTCCAGGCACCAGCATTCTCTGACAATAATAAATCAAGTTCAAATAAGCACAGCTAAGCTTTTTCACATTGAGATACTAAGGGTTTCTAGACTCCTTATCAAGACCCTTTTGACAGTTAAATTGTTTAAATTTTTCCTAAATTTAATACAAAGCTGCTGAATTTTATGAATTTTAATACATAACACCAGATGATGAGCTCTAGAGAGTTCTTAGGGGAAAAAAAAAAAAAAATTAAAGAGACATTGAAGCTGGGATCTAACTTCTGGCAGGATATAACACAGACCTTAGCTAGCCAATACATCAGACTTTTTATGGGAACAGCTTAACTAAAAAAAGCTTGCATTTTAATTTCAGATTTTCAATTATTTGGTCTGAAAACTTGCTTTGTAGCTTTTTTATTTTCTTTCTTAAGGAGAGCTTTTTCAATGTTGATAGCTATGAATGTTCCACGATCAGCACAGAGACCCTTGAGAAGGAGGATATTAATCTGAAAATTATGAGATTAAATATACTTAATACGTTCTATTATATAAAACACATGTATTATATAATTGCAATATATTATATATATATGTATCATATTAATGCCTTCTGGCTTTATAGTCTTGGCATGCCTTCAGGTTGCATTTTCTTCATAAAAATGAAGGCTGGAGATCTTTTTGAAAATGAAAGCTTAGATTTTCCTATACTCTGATTTAGGTCTTACAAAGCAGTCCTTTTTGAGACAAATGCCCTTGTGCTTGGCTTTTCCTCAGGTAAGGAATTTTACCCTGTGTGAGAAGAGCTGCACCTTTGCAGTGTGGATGAATTACCTAAAGTGTGCATGCCTAAAGCACAGTGTGGTTTTGGTGCGTGTATATGTGAGCTTCCTTCCCTCTGTCACAGTTAAAGTGGCTTTGCTTTTCAGTTGAATGGCTTATTTATCTTAATCTATAACAAAAAGACCCCACATAAAATCCCAAAACAAGACGGAACAACCCCTTGGTTTGCACAAGACAGAAATCCTTTGGGTATCAGTGAAATTCTTGAACAAACAGAATTACTGGAGAAATCAAAGTAGTATTTCATTTTCTGCTGAGCATTTCCTGCACGGTCCCTCCATCCTGGCTGACATGTTGCTGCAGGAGGGGGACTGAGCAGGACTAGCACAGATCTGCTCAAGCGCTTTGCCCTGTGAACCGTGCAGGTACATCATTGCAAACTGCTAGTGCAGATGAAGTCACAGTAGGATAAAGACAACTAAGCCAAGACAGATTATATCTGTGACCATACCAAAAAGGGGTAGACACTATAAAGGCACCTTTGTGTGAGGCTGAGAAGTTGTCCTCATCAGTGAGGCAGTATCAATTTAACGATTGTATCCTAAGCCTGGTATGGTTATGCCCTCAGATGTCCTCAAAATGTCCTCAGAAAACGTGTGGACAAGTTCTGCAGGTCCAGGTCTTCATCCACACCCAAAAGGTTTTCTTTGAAGGAGCAGCTGTGGGAGATTTCCTTAGAGAAGGATCTTCTCCAAAAACTCTATACGGTACAATGATTTCTTGATCTGTAGAAGTGTGCTCCTTTATGAATCTCTCTTTGTTCCCTAAGGAAGTGTGATTGACATAATGCTAAGGCATCACTTATTTAGGAAGGCCTCTCCTGATAGCCTGAATTTGGTTTTTTCCAATCTGTTGATTGAAGATATTTTGTAGCCTTAACTTTGAAATTAAAGTAGCGGTTAAAATAAATTAAGTGAAAATTTATAGGCCACTTTCAGTAGTATGTAGGAATAACACATTTAGCAACACTTCCTAAAACTACGTACAGAAAATATAAGATTTTTAGGAAGCGTATTAATCAACAAGCATGTCTGTGACTGTGTCTAATACCCACATCTTCAAAGACGGCTACAATTAATACCACTGGACATCCAGGCACTTAGTATCTGGATGAACTCAAGAGAATACATGAAAAAACCATACATTCAGGCCAATATATGATGGAGAATCCTCTTAAAAGATCATTTGGCATGCAACTAAACCTGTTAAAGGAAGGATTTACTATACTCCATGGGTGTGCTTTGAAGAAGCTTCCACTGTATTCAATGACTATTGATTCATTAGGTACATGAACTGCACAGCTCTAATTAAAAACCTTTTTCTTTCCTTCTTTGAAACCAGCAGGGAACCTTAAATAGATTTACTCTGAACTGAAAAAAAGTGATTAAAAGATTAATTAGAAAAATGCTAACCCAAATTCCCTGGCCTTCTTTGTGTCGATGCCTAAGTAACCATAGTCTCCTTGGCTCTCCCTGAGCTGTGGCAGCAGCAGATGTACTTTCCTAAGCTCTTGTCTTCAGCACGAACACACTTTGGCATGTCCCACAGGCAGGCGGTGCTTGCTCACACACACTGTCATTCCCATCTCTGGCAGGGAAAGATCCCAGTGCTGGGAATCCCAGATGGAAAAGACAGACCCAGAAAAGAAGGAATGGCTTTATTTGACTAACTGGGCTTCCGACACGCTGACTCGTCGAGCCTTTCTCAGCACAGGGGAAGGGCTGATGAAGCACGGTGCTGGGAATGGGTCTGGCCAGGGGGGTGGTTCTGCTGTCAGGCTGCGTCACAAGAGCTTGGGAATAACTGGTGGATTGTGCTGAGCTTTCAATCTCGCTCTGTGGATGAAATCCAGCCTGTACTGGTGACCCAGTGCCCAGCCTGTGTAAACTGCGAGCCTTTTGAACAGCAAAAAAGGTTTCTTCAGATAAGGTTCTTCATCCTCTGGCCCTTTTGCACAGCATTTAAGAATGTAGATAGTCCTCCAGATGTTACAGCATCAGTCAAAGCTTTGCCAGCTGGACTGAATACTCCAAACCTGCTCCAGGAGAGGGAAATATGCCTCTCTCTAGGTAGCTCACTACTTCATGCTTAAAAGCCTGTCACCTGTGCTACTTAGGCTTTGATAGCCACTCATAGAAATAATAATTAGGCGAGGCATTTTAAATGCTTTATTGCTTCTGATTGCCCTGCAAGTAGTAGCTAATCTGAGACAGTAACAGTCACCTCATTCTTCCAATGCCTTCCCATGCATCAGTGAGAGGTTAGACTTCCTTAGGACAAATGCACATTCTAAACATCATCAGCACTCTCCAAAGCAATAAAGCATCTAGGCCTTTCTTTCTAATTTCATGCAGCTACCAGTGAGTCAGGCCCTGTTTTGCGGTCTTTCACCAAGCCAGGATCTAAAGAGATCTGTTACCATAGGGATGCACTGCTTTAACATAGGCTTCTACAATCTCCCCACTGTTGTTTTTCTTGCCGAGATGAAGCCGGATTCATCCTGGTTCAGAGCTGTGGTGGTTAGAGTAGGCACAGCCCATGTGCCCCATTCAACCCGGTGCGACTGGCAGCTGACGAACCGTCACTCCCTGCCCCAGCGACACTGCAGCAGGGCCGGGCTCCAGCTCCCACAGCCCTGCTCTGCCCAGCCATTGAAACAGATTTTTGAAAGATCTGTTAGTATTCAAGAGCAACAGGACTCTTGATTACTTACTCAAGATATTTTTATGAAATAGAAAATTCCACATCTGATCTCTTTTAATCAACCTATAAAATCTTACAGCGTATACACCTATATACAAATTACTGTAGTCGGTGGACTTTTCCATAAGGATTTCCTAGATTCAGCTGACTTTAGAGAATAATTTCCAACACAGATCTTCAGTTCTGCTTCTTTTTTTTCAAAGTTTCTTCCTGCTGTGTGATGGAAATAACAACGTATTTGTTGATGAGTAAGGACGTGTATTTTCCTATGCCTGCTACATCCAATGCTGTAATTGTGACAAGCTGCAGCTTCATCAAACTCCTCCCATCGTGGCTACTTCTGCTCAGCTTCCACCAGGGACCCAGACCAATCTGCAGGTACCTTTACACATTAATAAACTCACCGGCAGCTGCTGCTTTAATGAACTCCATGTGCAATTCAGACAAATACTGGTCTACCATTAGGACAGTTTCTTCCACTTAAATGTTTTAGCCTGTCAAGTGAACAGAAAGAGGAAGCCATTACTTCTGTAATTGTAACAAGAATAGTGTCCGGAGTACCATTATTTAAAACTGAGCAGGGCAGAGTGGAGGGTAATGTATGGTAGACACCAATCCAGCATGGAATGGACTAAACAATCCACTGAACTCCATTTCATCAGCAATTTACTGACTTTCATTTCATTTACCTGCATCAATAAGCTTGGTTAATAAGGCACAGACCCCTGCCATTCCTCTGAAAGGCTGCAGCACTGCATTATACAGCAGTTTCACTTTCCCAGCACTGAAAGAATGCTATTTTCTTCATGTTGAGGATACTTTCAATCTCACTTAAAACTTATGTGGGCAATAATTTAAACAATGCCACAAACCCTGCTTGCCCTCTCCACCTTCAACAATTCCCTGTGCTCACATGCTATTTTCAGATGCTGGGGAAAGAGGGCACACTTTTCAAAGGAGCTCTAAAGGCCAAGAATTTCATTTTCATATAGGTCATTTTCAGAGTCTGAACAGCTTCAATAGGAGCTGGCTAAATGACTGCACAATTATTTGAAAATTCAGTGCATGGCTTCTTTCATTGTTTTATGGGGTTATAGAAAAAGTCTTAAAATTATGCATGGTCCAAAGGATAAATTTAATCTTAACGAGTTTCATTTTTGCTAATTGCTAAAGCCAAAAGGAAGTCTGTCAAAGGCTAATAATTCCCCAGCATCTTCTGAGACGCAAATGTATATTATCAAATAAGATTACGTATTACATTTGTCCTTTAGAGGGCATTCTGTGAATAAGGAATATGCTCTGGGTAATACTGAGGGTCAGACCTACTCTGGTGCATATTTCCATATTTGCACTTAACCCAATGAAAATGCATGAGTTACACCACTTGCAGACATTACTCTTTGTCTTTAAATGTTTATTCTTAAAGCTTGAACTGACCTAAATCTTTTCAAATGGATCTTCACGTCTTCTCAATAGATTTCACATGTAGCTTACAACAGTTCCTTTCTGTTTTATTCTTGACTATATATGTAACTTGGCTGATAAAGAAATAGAGCTACCCAAAGGGAACGCTTGTTGCTCACTGTCCCATAGCCTTCACTTGTAGGAATTGTTTCATATCTGACTTGTCTCTTCCTAGGTCTAGTGACTTAGGTGTATTTAAATAAGGCGTTCAAGACACCAAATGGTTCATCAGCTATATGTAAACTAATTAATTCTAAGGGTTTTATCAGACTGCCACTCCATAAGAATAAAAAATTATTTTGAAATGCAGGTGGTCTCTGGTTCATTCACAAGAATTAGCATTACTGGCTAATAATGGAAAAAATATCAGCAGGTCCATAGCCTTACTAAATCTTGTACTTAGTCCTTCAGTAGAGGTGACTTTTGGCATGGCTTTCCTGAAAGCTTTCCAGGTTGGTGATTTTATTGACATGGTTTTGGAAACCAGAACTGTAAAGACAACTGGACAGGGTGCAAGGTCCAGCAATGCAAAGGATGGAAAAGCATGAAATATGAGATAAAATTTTAAAGAATCAACCAACTTGGATTAGAGAGATGTACGGACACTTAAAGCAGACAGTCCAAAATATACTGGGATAATGTAAAGCACAAGAGAGGAAATGTCTTCTTTCTTGAACAAAAACAGGAAAGCTATGGAAAGATTAGGTTGGTAAAAGAGAAGATGGGATTGTGTACCAGGAAAGCTTTCTAACAGAAAGACCATAGAATAAAGGAGAGAGATGGGATCCCCAAAGGCTCTCCAGCAAACCTTCAGCCTCAAAGCAGGACCCAGACATTGCCTGCAATCATTTAAAACAGGCACAGACAAATGCTGGGAACAAACTTCCAAGAGGAAAATCTGGAATATACTTCATCTTATCTCTCATTAATGTGTTTAATCCTGCAAAAAGAAATGCGTTCTTTGAGGTTATTTGAATGCCTAAAGTTGATCTTAAGCACGTGCCAAGGGTTGACAGATGGCATTAAAGATGAGATTAGAGGGGGGTTTGTTAAGAAACTCCCATCTGAATTCCTGTCCCAAATCTGAAAGGTTGTGTAATTCCGAGCTGTTGGGCTGATGACACCAAATACATAAAATTACCCGTAACATTGAGTCTCCCCTGTGCTATGATGACTTTCAGTATGACAAAGGGGAATAAAAAAGTCAAACTTCCATGCATCTTCTGGGTCTCAGAAAAGGCTGCATTGTCATTTGTACCCTGAAATGAAACTCAAAGCAAGTTATTCACAGCATCAGCAGCATTTTTCTCCCTGATCATTGTAATTGTGCATTGTGCTTAGAAGCATACAAGATTTCTCTTCAGTGTATCATTTTCACTGAAAATATTTGCCAGATAAAAAGGACAGATTGCTATGAGAATAAATGCCACTTTTTATAGCAATAAAAGCCTCTAATTTTTACATCTCTCAGAATTTCCAGGGCTGGGCAGTTTTGACTCTTTGACTTCTCAGCACATTCTAAACAGGTCTTTCATTGATCCCATTTTCTGCAATCCTTACAAATCAAATATTACTAGTGAGCATAATTTTAAAATGCACAGTGTTTCTCTGCAAATCAATCTGATATCTATGGGACGGTGCAAGAACACTCAGAGGTATCCAGGTTCCTTCAAACATATCTATTTTCCTAAAATCTCAAAGAGCATCACAAGAAATAATGCAGTGAACAGTTCTCCACCTCTACTGAGAATCCAGCTGATAAACTAGGAGCCATAAAATAAATATTCATAGGGTTAAAAGATGAGCATCATGCAAAGAAGGAGTAAACAAAAATATGTGTATTCAGCGGAACCAAGAAAAATTTCATACCCTACCTGATCTAGGGAAAGTGAATTCAAAATTCAAGTTTGATTATATGTATGTATGTGTATCTACCTGTGTGTTTGTGGGTGTGTGAGGCCAGCTATACCTCTCTCATTTACTTTGCATCTGATTTTTCCTATCTGAGACTCTATTTATCATTACATACAATGGTTGAACTGTACTTTGAGATCCTTGAGAAATGCCATCTATTGCTATCTAGTCATCTGTATATTGGTTAAATGTTAAAACTTGCAAGTCACTAACCTTTTGGCTAAGCATGTGTGTGGTTCCTCAGACTGTGTCTGCGTATTTTTCAGTAACGTAAAAGGGAAACTAGGGCAGTTTGATGGACATTTCATTGTGAGCATATGCAAACCTCCCCTAGAAAACAACTACAAAACAGACAAGGTAGACTCTTTTTGGTTGGGATTTTTGTCATTTCTCTTGAGTATAAACTTACCTGAAGTATGTCAAACAAAGTCCTGACAGCAGATATATACTACCTAATGTCAGAAAGAAGGCAAGTCTGAGTGTGCAGAAATGGTGAGTCTGGTTTTGATAACGGAGCTAAGTGTAGGCAGTGCAGCGTGCACATTCTGCGAGAGAAACCTAAACAGACACATCTACCACCTGACTCAGGACAACTGACAACCTAAGCAAGCAACAGGCATCAGATTTTTCTAAATGACAGGTCTTGGTTGCATCACATTCTTGTGGAAGAACGTATTTACCTAGGAGGTGAAACTAAGTGCAGAGGTGGAAGACATTTTTGGCAGTTATCTCTGTTTCCAAAAAAGCAGGAATGCAACTAAAGAATCTAAAGGAACTGCTTTTGAAGAACATAAATTATTTGCTTCTAAATAATATTTGCAGTTGCCTTCAGTCTTTGACAAAATGTCAGCAACAGCAAATATGTTTCCAGCTTCACTAGCCAATCCATACTGACAAAGGACAGCACATCTGTGTTACTCATGTTCAGCCTTCCAGTCACCAGTGAAATTTTGTCTCCTCAGTCTGTAGCAGAACATAATTGCAATAGCAGGAGGTAGATGTGACAGAGTAGGCAAAGAAAAATGAAAAGCGTGTGAAAGCAATGTTAAGCATAACAGTTAAACACATACTTTACTCAATGCTTATAAGGAAACTGCTTTGAGATCTGCTAAAAACTAAAAATCCGTAACTCCACTTTATACTAAAGAGTAGAGTACATGAATACCAGTTTTTATCTGTGATCCTGCCTTCTTTTTGTCTTGAAACAAGCTGAGATTTAATCCCTCTCTGACTCCTTTTTCTCAGACATCGTTGATTGGGTTGCAATTATGGGAAAGCCAACACAAATCTGAATTTTACCTCACCTTCATTGGAAGTGCCACCAAATGACTCCATCTTAATGGAGTCCATGGTCCTGAGCCAGTTAGTAGTAAAGGTCCCTCTCCACTGAAATTGCTTTTTAGTAGTGATCTCGTAACTCCTGAGGAACATAAGTTATGAGAAAGCTGAAATCTGTGGTGACAAAAAGTATCTGAGACCTACTGTATGGAATCAGTAACGGTGTCTTGATTTAAACCTAGCGTTTCAAGAGAGCTGTGGATGTGTTCCCAGTAACTGATGCCCTTGATGCAGCAAGTTTTGCTTTCTGGGAAACTGGAAGATATCAAGTCTGTATTTACATTTGCCAGTCTGGAGATGCTTGGCAAGCCAGCTTCATTCCTCACCATTGTTTCAGATGCAGACCAGGTTCAGACCAGGTTCACTTTAGATTTAATTAGGATTCTGCTAACATTAAGCTGCTGCCACTGGCAGTGATTAGAGCGCAGTGCAGAATCAGCCTTTGTGAGTGTCTTTCTCTAATTGTGATTAGAAAGGGATGATTGTATTCCTCAAATGAATGCCCCAGAAACCAAAGTTAGACAATGCAAGTCTGTCCTTCGGTTTCACAGCAGCCAGAAGTAGTTAATTGAATACCTAGCAGCATTCCTGATGACAATACTCCTAGCACAGAACAGCCTGACTGGCTCAAGGATCTGTTTCCAGTTAAAATTCAGGAATATGCATAAAACCCATGAAGCCCATCTCTCAACTCTGCTTTAACAATCTACAAGGTGACTGGCCTGAGTATTTTTAATAGAGTCCATCCAGCCCCTCTCATCAGACAGCATAGGTGTGCTATGCATGGAGAAAAAGAGGGCTTCCAATGTCCAAAGAAAGACTAATTTCTAGGCAGAAAGAGGTCACGGAAGCCTGAGTTGGATTTCAGTTGGAGTACAGAAGAAAACATTCTGTATAGTACCATCCTTCACTGTAATCCGGGCCATAAGTAATAATGCTTGTGTTTTCACTGCCTAGCTCCAGGTTCAGGACATGTGCAGGAAATTCCTCTTTCTCCCTCTCTCTCCTAGCAGAACAGCTGATACTAGCATGTGAACTTTATTCTTCTCATGAATCCTTATCAGGGATGCCTTCCCTGCCAAACCCAGGGGAAATCCAAGTGCAATTCAATTAGTGAAAGCAAATGGGGTCACCTATCACTTGCAACCTGATGGGATTGTCTGGCAGAGCACTGGAACATCTGTGTACCCCAAAGCATCACACAGTTAAGATTTTCTAGAGGACAGTGAAATACTTGCCCCGGAGTAGTTCACAGATGGTTGTGAGGATCTTCCTTATTAATGAATTCAGACTTCACAACAACTTGTCTTGACAAAAGGATAACATTTAAAGATTCAAAGACAGTAAGTAGCAAAAGAGGTTATCTGAAATAATTTAGATGAATGATGTTCTTTAATTAATTTCAAGGTCCATTGAGCATAGGCCTGTTAAATATAAAACCTGTGCATAAGAGTATAAATGTTTTTAAAATATCTACTTAAGCAATACCAAGAGTCTGATATAAACTTAATTGGGAAAGTAAATAATATCAAAGTTAGGACCTTGGTGCTGTTCCTCACTGACATCCACATTCAGTTTTGCCGTGTTTTATGACTGGGAATTTAAGAACAAAAATTCTAAGGACTTTTCTGGGAACAGAGTAAAATTTAAGATTCTAGCTATAGCTATGGTTTTCATCATTTTCAGTGGCATAAACCAATACTCATGCTCTGTTTCATTGTAGTTTTCGCGTTTGAACATACTGCCTTTTTTCAAAGCTTCCTTCACATTACAAAGAGAGGATTATGACCAACCATCAGAGAATGGTGAGGAGCAGTGGCCAGCATATGGTTCAGCGCCGCTGGTGTTAACAAAGCTGCAGCACTGTAAAAAGGGAGAGGAATCTTCTCTTAACAGCTCTCTGTAAAAATATCTCCAGAAATATATATCTCTGAAACGTCCAATATAACAAAGTAAAATGGAGTCTTAAATGTACTGGATAAACGCTGCTGATACCCACATTTTAAGGGAGGAAAGTTGTTAATAAGAGGTAGGGCATTTCAAAGAACATGGATAGACTTTGCTAGCTGGACAGGACACAGTCTAATGAAGAGAGATCCAAGGCTCTTGTAGTTGTGGCATGAAAAGTTTGGACAGTTACAACACAATAATCTTGATTTATTTAGTTGAGGAGTTCTTGTACCCGTAAGAACAGGTGGTTGCACCTGTAGAAATGAGGGCCAGACCATTACGGCCTCCCCACCTCCAGCACCTTCAGCCATTACTTTGAGCAGAGAAAGAATTTATTCTTCCTAATGAATTGTTGGAAAATTTTCCAAAGCAGCCAAAAAGAGACCAAAAGCATGTGTAAATCATCTTGCTTATACTCAGAGTAATCTGGTAGCACTGAAGACAGAGGAACAATGGTCTCCACCTGTTCCCCAAGCTATCTAGGGAGACACTGTGCTGCCGGAGCAGCAGGCTAACTAAAAATAAATGAGTAAAGAAGAAGAATTTGCTCAAGAATTTGCCTAGATTGTTAAAACCAGTGGGAAATGTTGCTTCAGAGAGATACTCTGACAAGGAAAACCACTTATGCAAAAGCATCAGAATTTTCTAGGGGAAATGTCATTTTCTGCTAGGAAAAAGAGATGCAATTTTCTGTCAGGAAAATAAAAATGATAGTTTTGAGATTGCCTACCTGGAGGGAACCTATCCATTAAACTCACTACTCGCAGGAAGAAAGTAAATAGGTAAAAGCAATCCCTCAGGAAGCTGCTACCTGCTGCAGACATTGTTGTCTCCCACACAGGTACTGATTAAGATCCTAGGTTTTCTTTCATGTTTTCCTGCTTTTGTAATGTTTTTTTAAAATTATTGTTATTTTTGTTTCAGATAAAAATTTTCTAGATGCACAGATAACATTTCATAAAATCTTAAAATCCATGCTGACTCAATACAGCAACAACTTGCAGGAGAACAGCTCTAGGAAAGGAACTACTATTACAGAAAGCATGGTAAATTAGTTTTCACTGAATGTCTTCCAGGGTCTGCTCAAAAGCCTCTAGTTACTGGGCAATATACAAACCACATTATTTCCACCCACATGGATTTGCACCAATGTGAAAGGTTAATTTTCATGTAAATTGCAGGGCAAATGGAATGCTACCCCCGGAGCCAAGGAGGAGGTAAGTAAAAGAAAATGTACTGAATGGTATCATCTGAGATAAAATAAAGGGGAGAAATGAAGGAGGATGATGTAGTTTATAAAAATACCCTGGAGATCATTAGATTATTTCTCCTTTGCATAATTTCTCTTTTACACCAACATCAAGGTCCAGATTCTGATCCCCGTAATTTACCTTCTTCCAAGAGCAATGCCCAATTCCCTGAGCATTTATTTTTTTTTCCCTTGGACATATTTGTCCATAACTTACAAAAGTGTAGTAGAATGTAGCACATTTTCTCCGTCTTCTTCTATAGCAAAATGATGACATGATTGTTATAAGGAAAACTATGCTGTCCGTGACCTCAAATACTTAGCCTTTGAAATGAAATTCAAAGAGGAAAGTAGGCTGTGATATTTACCCTTTTTAACTCTGTCCATCCAAGACAGAAATGTATCCCAGCAGAGTCTGCAGAAGATGTCATACCTTCATTCCAGACAGAAAATCTATACCTCCAAGACGCTAAAACCTGGTGTTCTGAACCTAGAAAGAAATAATTATAATAAGAGTCCCAGACAGTAGTATATTTGCAATGAAAGCTACCTCTGCAGAATGAATTGAGACAAATGGCAAAGTGAGAGCTGTGCAAGGCAAAAGGAGGAACTGGGAGTAAGGGAATTAAGAAGTAGCAAATAGCAAACATCTGCAAGATAACTGCTGATTTGTGGCTGAACAACCTCTCTTACTAAGCCAGATGGTTCTTTAGCAAAAAGCATGGGTAGCTGCCAAAGCAGCTTTAACTCTGCAGTGACCAACACCTGTATCTAGTGCTTTCAGGAGCATTACAGACACAGGGCACTCCAGAGCTGTGTCACGTAGTTTAACGGTAAGACTGGCAGTACTGGGTCACGGGTCTCCACTGCAAATTCTAACCTGTAAATAGCCCTGACATGCATGGAGCCTGGGAAATGAGGCAGCAGATTATTTTTAAAGGAATAGTAGATCTGTTGCTTTGTAGCAGCAACTTGCTGCCCTTTGCTATTACCTCTCCTTTTATGACCTCTTCCCCCCAGCCATCATGGTCCAGGGCAGGTGTGGTTTTGCACAATGTCCAATTTGTTTCTTTTTCATGTCTTAAGGGACCAGACATTCTCTTTTCATCTGTGCCTTTACCTTTCCCTGTGACATTGATATCGGCTATGAGGAATGCTCTCTTATTCTTGTGCCTAAGGCAGAGACTTATTTTTAGCTTTGTAAATATACTACATGCCATGGCCAAATTTCCAGTTGCTTTTTGCTCACTTTTGTCTCAACTGTGGGTGAATAAGCATGTTTGAAAATCAGGCCCACCCAGGCTCGTACAAATGCTCTGTGACAATATTTGGACATCTGCCTTACAGCAAGCATAGAGTGAGCAGAGAAATTACTGCCCTCTTTCACCTCGAGAACATCAGCATTGTAGATTGCCCATGAAAGGAGGCCTCTGAGAATTCCTGGGGTTTCTATGTCCAGGACCATCTCTGTGGGACACAGCTGATAGTTCACACCACTGTCACTAAATGTTTTCTTAAACATCATCACACGTAGCTGAGCCCATGACAGGCATTTTTGGTTGTCTTTTTCAGGCTTTCTTCCCCACGAGGCTGCCTCTTGTATCTGCCCAGCCATCTCCGTCCTTTTGCTTCTTGGCCATGGCCAGCTTTTAGGAGATCTCTACTTTCCCCTTCTCCCAGAGGTCCTTTTTCACTTCAGGCCAGAGCCTGCCTTGCCCTGGCTGGAGGGGCTACTTCAGTGGGCAGTGCTCCCCACGGAACAGATCAAAGAGACGCTCAGTTCCACTGGAAGTCCTATGAGCATTAATATATGTTTCCTAATCTCTCACTGCAACTTCCCCCTATGTTCCAAAAACGTGGTGAGGGTCCTCCTTGTGAGGAAATCTCTGTTTGTACTTTCCCAAGGCCATGTTCAAATGAAAAGGAAAAGAGCTGTGGAGTGAGGGACGATGGCAGTAATTTATAATTACAACCCTTTACCCAGGATGATGGGGTACATAGTATCCATCAAAGACAAATAAGTGCTTACTAGATACTGAGTCAGGCTTGTAATTTCCCACCAGCTGGCAAGGACACCCTCTCAATGGCTGAATACGCTTTCTCTCATGCTGATAGCTTTGTGCTTACAGCTAATATTATATTTAAAAGTATACTTAATGTTATATCAATATAATGCAGTTCCTTCACCTTGCTAGAGGCATCTGTCTGGAGTATAAATGGCTTGGAAAATCTGGCACCATCAGCAGTGCTGCTGTTCTCTTTCTTTATTCTGGAAGCGGTGATACCACTTCCAAGAACCTAGACACAAACCGCCCAATATAGCTAGCCAAACACACACAAAAAAATGCATACATCTGTCTTCTTTCTCCATTTGTGATAATCTGTCTGCATTGCATCTGGACACTATTCCACCATGTGTTTCATATGCCTCTTGCCTAGAAGCACAAAGGACAAAACTCATTTATAGTCTGCACACACTACCCAGGGATTGCTCTCAATATTTCTTCCTAATCAAATTCCAAATTCAGAAAAAAAATCCTGATCACACGTAGCTGGTCGTCCCATTGTCCACTGAAAATCACAGTGTCATTTGAATATGCCTTTATACATTCCTGACGGGCCCAGAGAAACTGAATGCTGAAAAACAAGTATACCCACTGACCAGATGACATTATTCTAAACTCCAGGTGTGGAAAGGCCAGATTCCCTGCTGCCCCACATTAACCCTTCTGGTCAGAGGGATACGCTACGGTCCCTTGGTTAGAAATAGTGAGGATATAGACATGGCAAATGAGCAAATTTAGCACTTCATCAAATATGTCTTAGATTTGGATTCACATTTACCTACCAGAAAGCCAGCTGGGTTAGGACATCACTACCTGTCTTTCCCTGACGATATGGGATTCCTTTGTAATTTCCTATTTTTACATCTCACTCAGGTCTTTTTTTTTTACTAGCAGCTTCTCTGGGTTTTGACCTTAATTCAAGGACTTTTTTTTTTTTTATGGAAGTGTCTAGATGTGATAGCAGATGCATTTGCTTCATCCTTGAGAGAACACATCCCTTAACTTCTGTACCACATAACCTAAAGGTTTACAGTGTTGTACTGTCCTTTGATTTTCTGTTTGCACTTCCTCTGATAACTTGTGTGATTAGGCTTAGCTTGGGTTTGCAGAGATGAAGTGCTACTTAAAAGCCTTGCTTTTCCTCCCTCCCTATGCAAAACTATTTCTTGCACCTGTGGCTCCGTCAGCCTTTATTTCAAAGTATTTCACACGGATCCTTGCCATTTTGCAAATAGCTTGTCCTCCAAACCTGCCTGCGATACTTGAACTTTGTTGGAATTCTGTCCCCCGTTCTTTGACTATACCCTCAAGGTATAGTCCCTGTTCAGCAAGGCCAGCTGGAAATTTATCTTCTTCCTCCTCACCTCAGTCTTACAACCCAAATATTCTTGTTGGCTGCAGGTGTTATAACCTTGCTGCTGCCTCCCAGGCAAAGAGGAGGGTGTCAATAAATGACCCAATGCTTGTGGTCTAATTAGGAAGTGCCCTATCATGTCCTCTGATATCTGACTAAAACAGTCTACCCACTCATCAGTTGTGCATGATAGGTTGACATCCTTGCCACATAAAGAGCCGGATGCTCTTTAGAATAGCATGCACCTCTTTTATTAGGCATGATACACAGTTAGTGCCTCAATCAGTAAACATTTCTTTGTGCAATCAAACTCAGGAAATAGCTTAGTTTTGCTATTCATATTTTGGGATAGCATGCAGCATAATTTATCAGCACCTGCGTCCATGGTCACATATCTGACAACTGATTCACAGCTCTGAACCCCTCAACACACACCTAAAGATAATCACCAGTAGCTGTCTTGTTATTGTTCCCCTGGCATCTCAAGGATGTTTATTCATGGGCCTCCGCCTGTCTTCCTATCTCTTTGGCCCTGCTCTCAAGTCAGTAGATCTGAGCCTGTGTCATCAACTGTATTTCTCATTGTCATTATAGAATAATCATTTGTATTTCCACCCATTTTCACTGAGCCTTGATCAAAACTAAAGTCACTGTCTAGAGCTGTCATAGCTTTCATGCATCAGCTTTTTTCCATTGTGGAGACAAACAATAAAAAGCCATCACACGGCTATGGAAGAGCAGCTGTCTGGGACCCTATTTTTGTGGCCTGCTTCACGACTATGATATTTCAACCACATCTGTGTAACTTTGGCTCTCTGGCCCTCTACTGCTCTGGCCCTCATCTGTGCTTTCACTCTTCCAGATTACCCTCCATTAGTTTCATGCCACAATCTGTTTCACGGTTTCTCACTTCTGCTTCACTGCAGTCAAAAGCTGAAGTTGCTAATCCTCTCCTGCTCCCTGCTCATCCAGTTAGCATCAGGGAGCAGAGCCAGGAGAGTAATTTCTCCTTAAAATGCCATTACTACTGTTGTGGGGTTTTTCATTCCATCATTTTTAGAAATATAGGACACCTGATGCAGTACTGGAGCTGGCCACAGTAGAAGCACCTTAAGTGTTGAGATGCCAGGGAGACTGACACAATCCTCCAATCATACATTAAGGTTCACATTGTATCTTTAACCTTTGGGTCTCTCGTAGGTACAAGGAAAGAGAGAAGAAGGACACAATTCATTTATGCCTTTCTATATGTAATTTTTCTTAGGAGATGGGACAATGAAAAAATAGAAAGACACCCTAAGAAACCAGTCTTATGTCTGCTCAATCAACATTAGCATAGAGATTTCATATACAGAGAGAACATATGGTTATCTCCTCTACTTTAACCAGTAAATCAGATGGAAATTAATCTATTTACAACCAGTGTGCAAAATATTTCATAATTCTACAAAATTAATTACAAGTCTATGTATCACAGCAGAGATAAATTCAATTGATTGAGAAACCAACCATGACACAAGAAGGTCTTACACTGAGTAGTGAGCACCTAAGTATGCAGAAATAGGTATAGCTCGATCATTAGTATCTTTATCAACAGTACCCATTAGAATACAGAGTTGAGATCCTGCCAGGTATATAACATACATGTCGGGGGACTTGATTTGGCTGTGTATAGTAGCTGACAAATATTTTCAGCAAAGTGTCCTTCACACATACCTCTACTGCCCTTCAACTGCACAGTGTAGCGATAAAGACTACCGGTAGAAGGAAATTTAACCATATATAACATTTATATTATACTGTATAGTGACACTCTAACTGTAACTCTTCTTTTCACTAGGATGTTAATGTCCCTGATACATTCACTGTAAGCAGTGCAAAAGAATATAGTGAAAAATGCCATTCATGGGCAGACAGGTGGAAATTGGCCCCTTGCAACTATTAGCTGAACTCTTTAAATATAAAGACCACCTTGTGTTGTATCTCCCTTTGCTAACAAGCCATATTGAGTAGCTAACAAAGGCAAATTTGTCAAAACTCAGAGTATCTGATGACCAAACCCACTAGCCTAACATTTCTGCTGCTATCCTCTATAACAGAGCAACTTCTGTTGACACTTCAAGCACAAATGCAGAAGATTTTTTTGCAACAGCAGTCTCCATCTGCAAGGACATTTTTTCTGGTAGCAGCAGAAGTTAGACAGGCATTGAGGCAACATCAAACTTTGCCAAGGACCAGCTTCAGATGCAAAGATGGTTTTGCTCTTTAAACAATCTCAGAGTGAAAAGCCAAAGCCTCAAAGACTGGAGCCCTGAACAGATTCCACAGAAGAAATAAGGGCATAACTTTCTCTTTAAATCTGATGACAATTGCAAGCAAATCACATCACTTTTTGGTTTCACAGATAAGCAAAATCACCCAATCCATCTCAAAATATCACTTGATCCTAAAAGTAGCTGGACGAGTCTCACTGGTACTGAGCCAGGGAAAAGCCAAATTCCTAAAAGGCTTTGTCAGTGAATAAACAGGAGATTTGTCCTTTAGTCTGATAAAACCAACAAGACTGACAACACCCCTACCGACGTAACAAACACAAGTGTCACAACCCATTTTAGAGTGGAGACTGTAGGCATATTTAATATTCCTATAAAATACTACATGCTTTGACCTATCTTTTTTTAAAGGTACATGATGAAGTAATGGGATCATTAGCATTGCTGAAACACTGGAGCTATACAGGAGGTCAGGATGTCACTGTCCATTTTTCTTCAAATTCCTTCTCTTTCTCCAAGACCCTTAGTGGGAATTTCAGTCATATTACCAGGTTCAAAGGACACCTTGCTGTATCATTCAATAAGTTTGCTTTTCCAGGAGACATCTTTCTATTTTTGTAATGGCCTGCAGCATTGTATGAGGCCGAAATGGCAGATGGTGCCACGGTTATATTTCTATTGTATTCCAAACTCACAAAACCTGCTTTGCTTTAACCAAGATTTTTATATTCTTTGCTCACAATAGCTATCTTGGGCTAGCTTTGCCTTACTATTCAAATTTCATTCCTCTTACTGTTACACCGCCAGTGTGAGAGTCTGAGAATGGCTCTCAGTGAGTTGACTTCATGAGGCATGTCTTTGCACCTGTACACAGGACAGCACAAAGCTGATGCCACATGGTGCATGGCAAAACCAAAACTTTGTCTTGCTCAATTTCACACGCATTTGGAAAGACTGTTCTCATTACAATGTATTTCCTAGTCAAAGGTAGATTGTCACTTGCAATGATTTTATGTATCGGAAAACAACTAGAGGTAAGAGGTAAAATAACTCTTAAGTTAATTATTTATACCTAAAGCAAAGCAAAGACATTAAAAATGTATTATTTTAAAAAGAAGTAAAAATGCTTGTGTGTTTAAGACAAAGAAATGACACATCAGGGATCCTGCCTTCTCATCTGGGTTCTTAGTGACTCTTTCATGTGCGGTTTTAGTCTGGTTGCTTGTGCACTGCGCTGTGGACTTCCTCCCTGCAAGGGCATTGGCAACTCTCAACAGTTCACCTGTTCTGTGTAAAGTGTGATGACAGCTAAGTGTTGGTATTTGTGAAGACTGGCAAGAGCTACTAAACCCTAGCCAAGAGGCAAAGTTGAGTGACTACCAAATTCTACCACTCCCGAGGGACTGCAAAGCATCTGAAGTGCTATGAGGAGGTGGATCCTTTCATTCAGGGTTCTCAAGCCTACCTCTCCTTTTGCAGGTAGTTTTGCTGCAAGATCAAGACAAAAGTCACCATTTACGGATTTAATGTTACAGAGCCATTAAATAAAGTGCACAAGTCACCAATGTAGCTAGCACTGGAGCTCCAGTTTGCTTTTAACCAGGCAAATGTCCTAACTATGACCAGAGAATGCGATTTCTTCTGGAAACTCAGAAACAGCCTAGCAGTTTTATGAGGACCACCAAGAACTTTGGATGTAGGTGCTGAGTACCCCTTTAGGCCTTCAGTTGTGTTTGTGAACCATGTTCTGTCTCTTTGAGGAAACTAAGGAAAAAAGGATAAAAGCAAGGTCCTTAAAGTCCTTGAAAGCTTAGTTTCCTCATATTTAAAATGGGTCTAGTGATCTATACTATGTATTTATGTGCTGCTGTGTCAGTGCTAACTGTATCAGTTTCTTGCTCATGCCACTTACAGATGCACTGTTATGCAGTGCATTGCCTGTTTTGATATATTGCTCTGTAGAAACTGAGTCATTAGCTAATCATATGTGCAGACATCCAGAAACACTCTTGAAAGGATTTTGGCTTTTTGATTTCTTCAAATATTCCCTTCAAATGAAAATTACATTTTTTCCACTCCACTCGTCCAGTGCTCTAAATGTTAAGTTATATATAATGTTTCCCACAGGGGCTGAGGCATTAGTTGGCATCCACGGGCTCCTAAAGCTGTTTCTGAGAGATGTTGATGGTAAAGTGGAGCTTCCTTGTCTCAATCTCATTATACATATGTACATTTATGTACATGCAAAATAAACAGCCCTGCAGCCTCCAGCCTTAGAGAAGAAGGAGGGGGGGAGGTGCTGCAGGCACCTGAGCAGAGATTCCCTTGCAGCCTGTGGAGGAGACCATGGTGAACCAGGTTGTCCCCTTGCAGCCCATAGAGGACCACGGTGGAGCAGATATCTGCAGCGTATGGTGGACCCCACAGGTTATCCCCACCCCATTCTTCAGCTGCTCTCACTTTTCCCTGGCTTACAGCCACACATGGGTAACTATAAGCTACCAAACCTCTGCTTCCACATGCCACCATACATTTTCAATGAGTTCCTAGCTAATAACAATGAAGCTAAGGAGGATTCAAAGCAGGTTTGCCTTTGGCTTCACTGTCTTGAGCAATAGTTTCCTCCTACTTCCAGCAGCTACTAGTAGCTATGGCAGCTACTTAGACACCTATATAATGTACCATTACATAAAATCAGCACCTTGCTGTTCTACTGTAGTTGTCTGGTTGGTTTTTTCACTCTGGCAGACGGGTGATTAAAACCCCCTTCAGCTTTTGCCTTGTAGAGGACATGTCTTCCCACCAGTACCACTAGCATAGGTGTGAGATCTTAAACTCTGCTCTCTTCATTTCCATTTCTGAAACTAACTCCCACAGGAGTTTCCCTCTGCCTCAGGAAGTTTGTGGCATGGGGGTGTTTTTCTATTGTTGTTCACTCAGTTAGCAAAATGTTTCCAAAAATTGTCATCTTATAGAAACGATGGATCCTAAAGTAATGGTGTATACTGCAAAGCAGAATCAGATTTCACTCTTTATACTAAAAATGCCTAAATCTCAGCTCTGACCTAGCAGTTTACATGACCTTATCAGCAATGAAGCCAACAACTGGAAAAGTGGAAGGGCTCTGACTTCATGAGAAGAGTGAGAGGGCTGTGGTCTCCACACCCTCACGTTAGCTGCCGGCATGTAGATGCAGGTCCCAGCTTTTGACCAAGTCATTGCAAGAGTTCTGCCAGTTCCCAAAGGAAAACAACGACAATGTTAGAGAGCTAATTCTGCTTGTTTACATTATCAGCATCAGAAAACATATGTATCAGAACAACTTTAAGTCCAAAGATTAAATGAAAGTTTAGGCTCTGGACATAATAAATAGCTCCAACAAGCATCAGTACAACTGTTTCACAAAGCCAAAGATCTTGTTTAGACAACATCAGCCAGTCAGTAATTGATCTGGTGTAATTTTCTATCCAAAGCAAGTGTACTGCCCACCTGCTCTTCTTTTCAAGCACAGAAAGCTGCCATGATGCTAAGGAGGGCATCCACCCAGACCAGTAATCACAGCCTGCTGGAAATGTGCTCCTGAACAAATCACCACCAGCTGGCACTCATGGGACTGCATCAGCAGCATACTCTGTACTGCAGATCTGATGGGCCCCAGGATTTCCCCGAGACACTTATCCTCAGACACAGATGCTTTTTGAGGGAGTTGTTCAGCTTTGGGGATCTCTTCAGCCTCAAACCCCTCTTAAGAGTTGCTAGTCAGCAAGCAATACAAAAATAAATGTTTCAGTAAGGTAACTCACACATAAAGACTCATCAGTCTGTAAATAGAAGACATCCACCCAAAGTAACGGGTGACATATCTCTGACTCCCTCCTATAGTATCACCCAGGTGATACTTCTTCATAGCTTTATTTCTAGGAAATACTTCATAGCATTACAGGAATTTTCAGTTTCTGATGATATCATTCAATTCTCCCACATTCTGTCTTCTTTTTCAAGCAACATTGCTGGGAAATATAAGAAATACAGGTATATTACATTCTTATGGGCATTCTTACAGGCACAAATGCCTATATAATTTCCATATTAATAAATTAATAATTAATAATAAGATTTTCAAGTACTCAGGTACACTCTGGACCACTCAGATTTCTAGCACTAATAGTATATCACACTTCAGCACCAAAAATTATCATGTAATTTACCAAAAAAAAATTCTCAATTTGAACTAAACCATCTTTTTAGCACCAATTTTTGGTTTTGACACAAGTTTCTAGTTCTCAGATGAAGCAATCTGCAGGACTCTGTGCACAATCCAGACATTTTCCCATGAAGTTGCTAAAATACTCCATCTCAACTTTATCAATACAACCTTTCAGTTACTTATAGGATTGTCAAAAGGGTGTGGTTAATCAGAGCAAGGCTGCAGAATATTCACATTTGTGAAGAGTTCCAAAGTGTTGATTTTTGATCCTAATTCGGTGTGGGGCCAAATTTCTGAAATTTCAGCAGCTCCTATAGGGCAGCATTTCAGTGCTCTGACCATTCTACTGACCTGACATTTCTCAGAAACTACAGTCTCATCTACAGCTCCACCACTGTGCTATAGTGTGCACTGGGTCTAAAGTTTTAAAAGTATTTGGGAAATGCCATTGCTCCTGTAAGATATATTTAGAACATTCATGGTCAAAATTAACAAATATTTCTACAAGCAGCTATGTGACATTGCGTATTAGAGGCTAGAAAGAATGACAGTATGTGGGCTCTTCTACCTGGGAATGGTCATAACAGATTAGTAACAAAATCATAGAATAAGCCCGAGGATAAATTCTTTTAGGGAGGTTCATGACTGTGGTACTGTGATTCATTTTCGTGCAGTGCCCTTTCCTATTGTACTGATTCAATAAAGCATTTCAGCATGGGGGCATGTATGTGAATTCTGTTCGAAATCAAGCATAAGCTTAAACCATTTAGGATCCCAAAAGGCCTGAATTCAGGAAAAAAACCCATGTTGCCAGGACCTCAGCACAAATGGCTATGAATCCTACTTCTGGGTAATGTCCCTGGAGTTGACAGGTTCAATTCCCCGCTTCATGAAATAAGGCAGTAGAGGAAGGTCTGTCCTTCTAACAGAGACATTCAGAAAAATTGTGCAGATGGAAGCTGATAGCGCTTACCTGCTACCTTTCCACTACACCCCTCCATGTATAAGCAGCTATGTGATCAGGGAGCTGGGAGACAATATAGCAAAGAAATTAATTACAAACTGATTACACATAGCATCAGTTTCATGCCTTCTTGGAGACTTGGACACACATCAGCAGATCCCAGTTCCTGCACACATGCTTTTCTGGTAACGGCTACCATGATGCTACGTTACGCTAGGAACACTTTTCTTCTCTCTCACTCTCTCTTTTTGGTTTTTTTTTAGTTTAAAAAGAGTACAGAAGCACTTGAAGCTGACCTAAAAAGCTAGGGTTAATGAAAATCATGCAGATGGTGAATGTCAGAAGAATGGGTCAAGGATTTGCATGCATCATAGTGGAGCCACTGCATACATTTCCATAACGGTAAGTGATGAATAATAAAACATACAGGTTTTATGTTTTTATCATGTCATCATCTCTGATTTATTATTCTTTTTGGTGCATTTTTTTTCTTCCTTGTCCACAGTGCTCCTTCCTTCATTATTTAGTTCCAATGATGAGCCTTTCTCCACCTTTGGGAGTTTTATTTATACTTTTTTCCCTTCCTGATGCAAAACAGAAATATGCATTAAGAAGCCATCCCAGAGGTGATTAGAGTAATTCATATGGAAAGCAAATGGAGTAATAGCTGGGGAGGACTACTAAGAGCATATGACTGTACAAGAAACTCTTGTTTTCATCTTTTTTTTCCACCATTGTGCCCCAAAAAAAGAAAATTCACACGTGTCAAAATAGATGACAAAAAAATTGATGGTGTTTTTGGTCAAAGTCTTGGAAAGTTGTTCTCTTTGGGGAATGCTGGTAATTTATATTTTACTGTTTACCAGGCAGATAGGCAATCCTCAGGACAACCTGATCCTGCAGCCGCTGAGTGCTAGCAGAAGTGCTGTTAAGCCTGATCCTTCCACACGGAACCCAAAGGGAATGTTTACATTTCATTTCAAAGCAAACAAGACCAAGGTTTATACTGGAGGTTATTATCTCTCTTTTACAAATGAAGACCAGTGTAAGAAAGCCTCAGCATAGGACATGGTTGCCTACCTGTCTTTTGGACCAAAGTTTACATTCTCCCATTAACCACTGCATGCAAAGTAGAAATTGAGGGGGAGCTGAACCGCACTTAGCTGTTGCCTAACCAGAGAGGCATCCAAATTTCCTTTGACAAGAAATGTCATTTTTTCAGTTTGTGGAGCCCAAGACATTTTTCAGTGAACGTCATAAACGTGACTGTGTGATTGTTGTATGGCCACTGTCAACTTGCTGTGTTTTAAGACCCTGAGAATAATGCAGGGATTCCCCAGGGTCTGCAGAGCGGAGCTGGAAAATGTCAGCATTAGGTGCTTAATTTTCTAACTGAAAAACTCCCTTGTTGCCTGACTGTCTCTGACTAGGATCCCCTAAGTGTCAATAATATTGAATTATTTAATACCCAACCTTTACACCTGCTTATCTCTTAGCAGGAGTCAGAGACTCAGTGCTCCTCCATCAGCTCCACCTACGGAGCTCTTTCCAATACACTTTCTTTAGAGTTTACCTAAACTCTAAAGCAGATCTGAGCAGATCAAGGTAAACATTCAAATATTTTGAGTTAGACCAAAGCTCTTTAAACATAGCCTTACTGGAAGATTTTCAGTGTCCTTCAGATGCCACCGTAGTCTTTGCTAATTTATTATCTTATTTTATTCTAAATACATTAAGATACTAATGTTGTGAACTGATGAACAAGCTATACTTGCCAAATGTGACTAATTTACTTTAAATGAATTTGAAGCCTGTAGTTTTGACAGCCTTCAACAAAGGCTTAAACAATTATGACCGCTGCCAGTTATAACAATAGCTGGGACTGGAGACTAAAAAAAGAAAAATAGGTGGAAAGAGAAACAACTAATACAGATTTTTATGAAGGACACTGAAATGATTTGCAATTAAAAATTCATTTGATAAATAATTTTACCTTCCCAAATGCATTTTGCTCAACCTTTCCAAAAGGGATCATTTAGACTTCATATGTAAAAAAAAAAAAAAAATGTCTTTTTCAGCATTTAAAAAGGGGGATAAAAAGAGCTAAAACCTAAATCCCTTGCTGAAATGTTCTGTTTGATTTATTTGACCTGCACTGGTTTATGTCTGTTTGTTTACAAACAAACAAAGCACCCTAAAATGTTGTCAGTTAGGGATGACCTGAATTACCTGTTCCTTCCCACACTCTTCCATTTTTTCAACTCAACTGAACTCAGGAAAAAAAAAAATCAATTACTTGCACAGACATGTTATAGCCCCCAAAAAGCTAGAAGCTACAGCTCCCACAATAGGAGATAAAGATAAAAGGCAGGCAGCAACTTGCCTGTATCATTCATTAGATGGGAGGGAAAAGCCCCACTCCACATATGAACGGGGGACACACTCTTTCTCCAGATCCTGCCAGCTGGCTGAATCCCGAGTGTGACCTGATCTTTCGGCACATGTCTCTCACCTCCATGATTCAGTTCCTTCCCTACAGGTTCCGTTTCCACTAGTCAGGGTTTGGGGCAGGAGGGGAGGCAAAGAGAAGAGGGATTACCATCCAGCGTTCCTTAATGTAGGGCAGAAAAAGGAAGCACCTGACTTTGGCTTTCAAAATGGTTAGGATAATTATTCACATGAAAACGTGAAATCTGGTTTAAAAAAATCTCCACGTCTATTGTAGTTTGCACTCCTTTTTCTCCTTAGCTTAAATGAAAATATAAGCAGAAAATTGAAAATAATATGCCAGAAATTAACTTTTTTCCCCTGTTTAAACTGCAAAATTCTCACTGGGATTGGAATTTCACCCCAGTTGGCTTGGCCAAGGAACATATGCCAATAGTGTGAACCTCACTGTATATTATTTGACTTCTTGACATTCAGCAAACTTAGAAAATGTTATTAAAAGAGACATAGATACTGTAAAGATGAGCCATACTAATACTAATACACCTATTTTAGGTCACTGGTTTCCTGGAGTATCTGGCAGTGTGGAAGGCAGTTTAAGCTGTATGCAAAATATCTAAATTCATACAGTACTGCACCCTCACTAACAAGCTTTGCCCAGTCCTGGGCTTTTCTGCAACTCACTTTACCCAGTCCAGCCCCTGGTAAAAAAAATGCTATTGGGAACTGCAGCCTATGATAGGAGGCAGGAGGGCTCAGAAAACTCACATAATAGAGCAAATATCTATCTGCACCTCATGAAGGCTTCTATATCCTCTGACAGAGATGAGGCTGAACCAGACTGGTCAGCAGGGGTAGACAGTAACGAGGAATTGATCCAAAGCAACAAAATCCCTTACGTGACACCCACCCCTATGCTGCATACCCTCTCTGCCCAACATGCTTTCTGGAAGTGATGGTAGACCTGAAATGGTACACCTACCTTAGTGTTTCAGTTCAGGAGTGTGCTTCTAATAGCATTGATGTCCCCCACCTACCTCACTTTGGCTTGCACCACAGAGGGGTTTTGGAGCTGAAATTCTGAATTTAAACTGAAATTAATTTGAATTTAATTCCTTCTGGATGAAACTAAACAAAAAGGTATACTCAGAAAAGCAGCTGAATCAAATTAATTATTGTTCTGCTCTCAGAAACATAATTTCAGTGCTCACAACCAGATATGAGTAAGTAAAAACTCTTGAAATGTGTTCGGTGTGGACATCGGGTCTCATGGCATTTCACTGTATAGACCTTGCTCCCTCTGGACCACAGTATTGGCTAATGTAGACATGTTAGCTGGCGTGTCAAGGGAAACAGAAAGCCTCAGCATCCCTCAGGTGCTTCGCGTAAGTGTCTGAGCCATCTTGCAATCAGGTTTCAAAGCACTGAATATTCATTACAATGAATTCAATCAATCCTTATTGTATACAGAAGTGCAACTGCAAAGTATTATACACGCAATTTCTGTAAGTAATTTTTATTGTAATTTCCATTACAACTGCAAATAGAAACTTGTTCTTAATATTTTCATAGCAGTCTCCCACTTGAGCTGTTACCATAAAATATGTTTTCTGTCATGAATTACTGAGGACAGCATAGCGCAGATGGGACGGGAAATATAAAACTATTTAGGAAATGGATCCTATTACCAAATGGTTGACATATTAAAAATTAGGAGAAAGGGTGACAAGATTATCTTCCAAAAAGGATGCAGAGGAAGATGGATTACTTCTAATGAGATTTCTTCACTGATTTTTTTTTCTTTGCTTAGAGTTGAGACTTAAAAGACCATTAAAAATAAGACAATAAATTTAATTATAGAGATGGTTTCCTTTTTCCTGGGGTTCTGTAGAACTTTGGGAGTCACCAAAGGGACGTATCCAAAGATTGCTCTGTACAACACTCTATCAAACTGCAGTTGAATACATACAGTTATTTATCTAATGATCAAATTAATTATTCTTCTGCTCTCAGAAAAATAATTTTTAAAGGAATTCCTAACAATGTCCTTTTGCTTTCTAACGTGACTCATGGAGGATGCTAGTTTAGGCTACAGCTGGCAACATAATTAGTTGATTAAGCAAAGTGACTCTGGAGTGTGCACTGATCTGATGTATGTGATCTAAATAATGAAACATTTTGTCCCTCCAAACAGGAATGCTTCTCAAGCACGTGCAAAAAACATGTGGTTCTGCTGTGGCAATGTTCCAGGGATGCACCAATGCTTACAAGATGCACCTTGTACCTAGCACTGGCACAAAATCAGGCTTCATGTGACAGTTCAGTACAAATTCTTCTGAATCAGAAGACAGTCTGCAGAAAAGGCATAAAAAGGCCTTACAGGACGGAAGGATAATAGCCTACCACACTATATTTTAACAAAGGGTCACCATCCTCAGTGGGAACAAATAAACCATTAAAATGTTACTGCAATTAGCAGAAAAAGAAATCTCTCTTCCCTCACTTCACAGGCACCTTTCTCCTATGAAATAAAATGCTACTGAACCAATTAAACTTTCCAAATAAACTGTATAAGCTCATCTTTGTTTTAATTGATATAATAATTTTATTTTTATAGTAAAATTAAAGCAGTTGTGTATTTCCCCCCCCTTGAATAGGGAATTGGTTCCCTGGAAATGCTGAGAAAGAATTTTCTACAAAATCCAATCCCATCTGATAGGTTTGTTGGAAAATTTCATATTGGATATGATAAAGAAGACTATTTTTGTATCTGCCTTCTCTTGCTCCATCAGGAATAGTGAATAAATGACCTGAATAACATCTCCCAGCCCACCAGTAGCAAGAGTTACTGGTTTTAAAATAGAAAATGAAACTATTCTGAAGTTAAAGATTTTCACTCAGATAAAGCCTCTGCTTTGTTATTAATAGGTCTGGAGAAATGCATTCAAGATTTTCTGGTAATCCACAATTCCAGTTTACTGATATTTGAAAATTACCATTGGGTTCTCCTCTGGGATGTTCATTTACTTCTACTGTTAATGTGAAAAAACTACATGTCTATTTAGCAGTCCACGTGGTAAACAGCCAGTGTTTAGTCAATGGTGCCTAATTAATGTTCACAACATTTCTGTGAGGTTTTGTTTATTCCATCTTACCATCAAAAATGAATCCAAGATAGAAAAAAAGAAATGAATGGATCGAGATTTCAACAGATTCAGTGGTAAAGCTACAGCTGTAAGTTGCAGCTTCCTGACACTCACGGCTATATACATTTCTACAGATCCCCAAGAGAGGGCTAATATCTACTACCCCCTTCTTGTCATATGACCAATGAGGGCCCAAGGAAGACCTACAAATCAGAAGTTTTCTATGTTGTTTTGGAAAAACTAAGCATTTTTCCTTCTGTTTTCCTACTTAGCTATGAAAGATTAACTTCACTCATTGCTCTACACAAGTATACATGAAGGCTAACTCCCCATGTCCTTCTACAGAGACATTTTTGACTAAACTACAAGGATCATGGTCTTCAGTAGAAGAATAATAAATAAGGGTCCGAATCAGGGAAATTACATTTAATTTGATGTCAGAAAGAAGCTTCCTGACTTCCTACTTTCTGGCAGCAACACATGTTCACATTCTGCAAAATTATTCAAGAACTACTCCTGGAAGCACAAGAACAGCCCATCCCCTACAAAGGGAAAGGAAGAAGGCAGAACAACTCGGGCTGTTCTATGATTCAATGAAAATCAAGATCCCATTGCAACATTAGGAGAAAAACTGAACACAGACAGAGGCTGAACCTGTAAAGAGGTGAGCCATCTGAAATTATAACATTATTGACACCAAATAGGGAAAAAAAGAAAACAGAAAATCAGAAATATTGGTAAGCCCTTGAAAATGTTTCAAAAGAAGCTTGAAAGCAACCTTGAAGGCCATTTGCACAGATTACACAGTGAAGAAGTTCCCAAAATGGACTAAGGGACACCATGCTGTAAAATAATGAAAAAGACTAAGAACACAAGCAGAATAAAGGAAAGATCTAATAAACAGGGAAGTGTGATAGAAACGAAGCTAAAAACAGCCAGCTTACATGATGAGCTACAAACTATCTGACAAGGATTTGACGGTGATGCTATACTCAGGACTCTTGGCTTTTACTCAAGCCCTGACTTGCCAAAAGGGTTTTATTTTGTAGTTATGGGCTTATTGCTATTAAAACTCATGTAACAATGTATATTTACATTGCACTTTGTGACTTGCAGCAAAAGATCCCTTGTCGCAACAGTCTCACAGGTGAGAGGAGACATCCTTATGTCTGCATGAGGGCCTGCGAAGCATTTGCACTGAAAATGTCATTATGTTTACAGCAATAAGGAATGCTTAGTATGGCTGAAGGGGTTTGGGCGGGGGGCCTGGGGGGGAAGGGAGCAAGAGAAGTCATTTCTGAAAGACCTTGGAGGGAAGGCAAAATCCTGAGAATGGCATACTGACTTGAAGAGGAACCGGGCTAATTTACTGATGGTTTAGTAATTGTCAGGCTTCAGTGAAAGCCACAGAAAACCTTTAAAATCTCTATAAAAGAGGCCTGTTTTAAAGAGGCTGTCATTGCTGAAAGGAAAAATAATAGACTAATGGGACTAATTCTAAACCCAGCAGGTCTGGAGGTGAGTCCCCGCAGAATAGAAAGGGAAAGCAATCATGTCAGATGAAAGAGAACTTGTAAGGGAAGAATACTCTGCTGGGTACCATCAAGCCAATTGTGGACTAATGCACATCTCTCATTGCTGTCACTAATTTAAATAGGCTGAACATTCAATCACGATTATTATGTTATCTTTTTAGCTGAAGGTTGAACACATGGGCATTGAAACCTTACCATTCCTCCTGTACATGGAAAAAATGTATGCCCCTACACTTGGTATGTAATATGGCACTTTGTAACTAGAATGTTTACTAGTAACTAGAATTGAAGGATGTATCTGAGCAAAAGAAAGCAGAAAATGCTTTGACAGGGTGGTGATCTCTACCCAGTGAGTAAGGACACATATCAGCAACGTAAGGAATGACATGCTCCCTCTCACAGACCTTCCCAGTATGGACGTACGTGTATGGTATGCTGTGCCAGGGCTGTGGTCACCAGTGAGCAGTTCTTTTTATTGTGGCTCCTAGGATTATTTTTCATAAAACTCTATGATGGAAAACAACAGAACTCTCTACAGGACTTTTCCTTTATTTATGCACTCCATTATACAGACATTAAAAAAAAACCATCACAAAGCGGAGTTATTAACAGGAAACCTAGTCATAGTTCTGTAACTCCAAAACAAGAAGTGTATCTGTTTATAAGTTTCTTAAAGAATTATACAATAATTTAGGTTGGAAGGAATTTAGGTTGGAAGGAATTTAGGTCATCTAGGCGGACCTCCCAGAGCAGGGCCAGCTTCCAGTTTAATGAGGCTGCTCAAGGCTGTGTCCAAGAAAGTTTCAAGTATCTCCAAGGGTGGCAACTCATCAACTTTCCTAGGCAGCTATTCCAGTGTTTCCCATCCTTATTGTGCAGAAATATTTTCTTTATATCTATCTGGAAGATTTAGTGTTTCTATATTGAAAGTAAAAATTGCTAAGTATGGTCTTTTCAGCATGCCAAATAAATATATTTAAATAAACAAATGCCCAGCTCTTTGCTAGAACTTGCAGTGTAACAACAATACATTCTTAATAGCATATGTCTTGCAAAAAAAAAAAAAATCAAGGACTCTCGGGATTTCTGAGTTATTACTCTCCCGGTTTGAACAATGGGAACAGAGATGACAGATCATAGCTTCCCATCCTGCTTTTT
>WAAD01043173.1:132516-148521 GCA_013389945.1 Fregata magnificens | reverse complement strand
AAAAAAAAAAAAAAAAAAAAAAAAAAAAATCCTTCTTTGGATCCTTCCAGAAGGGGGATTTTGATGCATCCTGTTGCAGTTCTGTGTCCTAGACAGGACACATAGTATGCTTCAGCAGCATTCACCAAACGTTCACTGACGTAGATTCAGATAATGTGTTAGAAATTATTAAAGTTATAGTTATTTTTATATGTATCCCAGTGTCTTAAAAGACACAGTTCTGCTACGGACTATGCAGCACAGAACCGCACAAGGGTTTCTGTCAAATTTAAGCAATAATACAGAACCCTTATAGGCATGGACTGGTCAAGGAGGAAGAGAGGAGGTAAGAGGACCTCAGGTCTTCATCTCCTGACTTCTGCCCCAGCACTCGGCTATCCAAATCACAGTCCCAGATGCACTGGGTAGAGACCTGCTGTGGGGAGCCGAAGGCTGCAGAGTGGTGTGCCTCCTCATCCCAGCAGCACGAAGAGAAAGAGGTCCCCCACCAGACACTGGGATCACCTTGCCCTCCTTCTCCCCTGCCACCCGACCTGGGGCTGCAGTGACCTCAGAGCCAGGTGCCACTGCTGGACAACCAAATAGACAAAAGGGCAGAGAGAGACAGCCCTGGCACAAGAAAGTGCTACACAGCAAACAATAATTATTGTGGATCCAAGGAGCACATAGAAATGTCCTTCTCTATGTGACTGGTTTTAACTAAGAGAAGTAGCCATGCCTGTGTCATGACAGTGCTTACAGTGATCATATACAAGTCAATGCACATAATGTCATTGTGCCTTTCATAGCCAAAAACTGTGAGTGATTCAGCAATTGCCAAGCAAGCCAAGAGTACTGGGATAAATTTACACAATCTTTTCTATAACTATAGATGTTTCCTGAATTAATTTCTGTTTGGATAAGAACACATCTCTAAGAAAACATTGACTTGTAAAAATGCCAGCGATGGTAAAACTATCACAACCTTTGAGAAATAATTGAGATGATTAGTAACCTCCATGGTTAAAAATGTAAACCATACTTACAAACATACATGAAATCATCTTCTTTCAACTTCCAGTCTCTACCTTTAATGGAGGCCCCATTATCAAACTTTGGTTCCTCATGTAAAACTACCCTGAAGTCATTTTTCTTCCTCCTCAGGGAGCTCAATGGATTAGTCGACCTTATTTTTTTTAATAAATGGGTCCCGTCCTTACAGCTGTTGATGTTTTCACCACTTGATGTTTCCTCAAGGACATTTACATAACAGGTCATTTGAATTGTGCTTATTACTCCAGCAGCTGAAGCAGGGCACACCATGGTAACACGCCCACAATTACTTCTGCGATCTCTGACCGCACTACAGCAATCATTGCCATGTGAATGGGATGAACGCTTTTACTGACAGTCTCAGGGAGGAAACCTGGAAAATGATTGTATAAACACGCATAATGGTCTTCCATCTTAAATTCAAAACCATCTGAGACAAAACACTAACTGAACCAAATATTTGTATTTTCTTTCACTGTTGAGTTTATACATGTATATAAAGATGTAATCTGTTTTTATCCCATAAAAGGAATGATTCAATACAGGTCTAGGGATATAAAAGTGTAAAAGCAGACATTTCAACCTTGAACAGTATTCTTTTTTTCTCTGTTTCTCTCTCTCACTCATGCACAAATGCTGCTCTGAGACACACTACAGAATGAATCAATGCACCACTGCAGTAATAGGAGTGGGACTGGCACGTGAATGCCTAATTTTGAAAAATACAGATTGCTTGTAACTCTTCTAAAAGGTGTAATACCCCCCACCCAAGGCTACAAGAATCCTGGATGGCTCCCATTGCTATTACTTGAATGTGTGTCACTCCCATTGCTTCCACACTCCAAAACTTCCAAAGTATCTGCAGGATGTTTCAAATGAACTCCAAATTCCAAAGCGATACCCAGGGGGAAGCACTGAATTTCATTTGAGTTTGCTTTGAAGCAAAGACCTTCAGGCATGAACTCCAGAGTTTCCTAAACTCGAGTGAAGCTTTCAGGAAAGCTGACTGAAGTTAGTAATAAAAGCTAATGTTAGGCAAGCTTTCAGTTTCAGAAACCACTGTAAGTAGTTCACAACATCAGTATCACAATGCTGTAACCTAAAAGTAAAATACCACTGTAAGAGTGTAATCTTTGGTATAAATCCAGAGTAAACCTATGGAAATACGCCTGCTAACTGCAGCTGGTCAGAACCATCATATATGACTTTGTAGTTATGTCATTCAGGGAGTCAACAAACTGACTTTAAAACACTCTGCTGAGAAACCAGTGGAGCTGCTGAGCATGACAATTAATTGTTTCCAGTTCAATAAGATGAGGGAAATCAACACAGGAGACTTGTAAAAGCTGAGCCTAGCATCCACCTTGGGATGTTCAGCAGCTAGCTTTTCGGGATGCTGTTGCCAAAATCCTTCTAAGCCAAAATTCTTCAGAGATCAGCTCCACAAGCCTTGGCCAAGGAGGTTGCTACCTCCACCTCCTACTGGGGATCAAATCAAGTCCTAAGAGCTGGCAACTGTGCTCATCAACTGCAGTGAATGAACTGCTGTGTAGCCAGGTTTCTCCCCCTCCCCAGCCCTTGCCGCCTGCTACTGCTTCCTCACAGACTCCTGTTGGGACTGTGTGTGTTTCCAGTTCTTCTGCAGAGCACAGAAACGCATCTTCACTCATGCTAAGCAAATAAGGCATGCTCTCCACTCAGGCCTTGACATTTTGCACTAATATCAGCAGCCTGCAGGACTGAACCCAAGTTTATTAATGATGTACAATACTTTGGCTTGAAAGTTGGCACCCTAACTTGCAGAGGATTTATGGCACATGAGTGTGCATAACAGAATCAGATTGTTATTCCAAGAAATTGGACCCAATCTCATCCTAACAAAGGTAGTGGTAATTTTCCTAATTAAGGCATTGGGAGCCATCCTCAGGAACTATACTGAAACGTAGTTTTCCATTAGACTCCGCAGGGCTGCAGTTTTACAACGTGACAATTATTCAAATATCATTTCATTGTAAAAATTATAGTTTTAAGCTGTGTCATAGGTTTTGACATTTGATAAATTCATGATACATTTTACTACATGTTCCTGCTCAGGTGTTAATGTGCAAAATTCCACAAATGCAACAAAATACAATAAAAGTTCTGACTTAAGATATTAATTAGGTGATTAAACTGTCACACAAGATTTGTTTGTCCCTTGTAAATTAGTAGCTCAATCCTCACAATTTATACACAGAACAAATCATAAAACAAAAGGCTTGGTTCACTGAAAAACCACTAAGCTTTTGCACAAGGCCAAAGCAGCCATGGAAAATTGATTTTCCACAGCTTACTCAGTCTTGAATAAGCTCTGCTTTGTAGAAGATTTTTTATTGAGTGAAGCCAAAACTCATTATAGCTAAGACCTTTAGGAACAACGTGTGTTTGCTCCATTATTTTTAATGTCATCAACATCACATTTTAATCTCATGTATTAAAGTGGGAAGAGCACAAAGATATATTTTCATTTTATTACCAGGCTAAAAGAAGGAGACTATGCTAGATCTTTAGTAAAATGTGGACCGTGGGAGAAGGAAAATGATTATTCATTATTTCTCACAGGATAAGCTGTGAGTAAAGATCAGGTTTAAGGTAAGGGGAAGCAGGGCTTTTTGTACAGTGTACTATTAAATTGTGAAACTCATTATCACTGGATCTTAGGGCACTTAACACATAAATAGCCCTAGACAAATTTGGAGGACAGGACACTAAACACAGCATTCCAGGTGCTGCTTAAGAAACCTCTCGACCACTGATTGCCAGAAGCTGGGAAGCCCTGAGCAACCTCCTCTCTCCTTGGAGTCTGGCCTTGCTGCGGGCAGCAGGTTGGACCAGAGACCTCCTGAGGTGTCTTCCAACCTGAATTGTGCTACGTCCCTCTATACATGGTCTTTTCTTACACTGTTAACATCCTAGCCGGTATCAGAAACAAGTTAGAGGGCTACATGGACATTTGATTGGAGTTGGTATGGAAGTTTTTATACGGTGTTAATAGACAAAATTGTGTCACTTGATCCAAGATATACTAAAGTCAACAGTCTTCATTGGATTGGTCTAGTTAATTTTTCCAGGATTATCACAAAGAAACTCTTCTAGAGCATACTCCACACACCTGAATAATAATCGCGTAGAGGCTGGGCAACCTGCATTTTACAAGTGGTACAATTTATGATCCACGCAAAAAACACCAGCTGCTCACCCAGCTCTTGGCAGAGATGTGATCTCATGGAGCCACAGTGCTTAAATTCAGAAGTGCCATTTGTGATCATCTAATCTGATCTACTTATCACAGGCCATTACCTTTGTACTGAGCTCAATAACTTTGTGTTTGACTTAAATACATCTTCCAGAATGACATCCCGTCTTAATTTGAAAATGAGAGATAGGGAATCCATCTCTTCCCTTCATCATGTATTTCAATGATTAATCACTCTTTCTGTTAAAAATGGGCACAGAATTTCTAATTTGAATTTGGCTGGCGACAGCTTCCAGCCATTGCTTCTTTAGTACTCAGAATCTTCCTACTGTGAATAAGCTCACGCATTTTGATGAGGTCACCTCCAAGTCTTGTTTTTAATTCACTAACATGCCAATTTCTTTATTTCTCATGGGATGAGGTATTTCTTACAGCTCATGAATCATTTTGGTGGTTCTTTCCCTTGCTCTCTCAAATCTTTCAACAGTTTTTCAAACAGGAATATGAACTGGATACAATATTCCCTTTCTGTGCAGAGAAGACATCTCCACATTCCTATCGTGAATCTGTTTATCAACGGACATCCTACTATTGATTGGAGCATGCAAACTGGATTCCTTTGGATGAAATAAAATCATATTAGAAGACTGACAGTTACGATATGAAAGGATCTTTGATATACAAAGGTTTAGTTGAGCACCCAGATTCCTGAGCAAAGAAAACAAACTTCTTAGTGAAACATGATGACTGTCAAGCTGTGGCCTTTCAAAAGTCACATTACCACCTGACCTCAGCTTCCATAGCTATAAAATTGGAACAAAATCTTGTTAACCCTGACACACCAGGAAAAAGAAAAGATCACTTGCTCTATTACTGTCATAGCAATTGTGTTCTTCACCACAACCAAAATTTTCAAATAATTATGCCACCTTAATGTTAAAAAATTAATTTTATGCTATAGTCCTTTCTTCTCCAGGGGCTATTCAAAGCAAATTCTTAGCCCCTATTATCACCATAGACATAGGAAAAACTATTATCCTAATGCTACAGTAGTGAGACAGATGACTACTGAGATAAAAGAGAGCATGGGCTATACTATGTTAGTTCAAACCTACTGAATTTTGCAAACTTCTAGCTGACGATTCTCACTTTAGAATCCCTGCTGCCGTTATTGATGTTTAATAATGCCAATTTAAATGCATTACTGAATTGAAAATTTGAGCTTTCCAAAATGTGCCTTACTTACTTTTGAAATTATTCCTTTTTAGCAATAGAGATACATGGTTTCTCAGAAGTGACGGATGCTGCATTCCTTCTGCTGCTCAGGATTCTTATCATCCTTTCAGACAATTGAATTTCTTCCATTTGTAAAATCTATTACCAGAGGAAGGATTGCAAGTAAAACCCAATGACTGGAATCAGAACTGTTTTGGCAATACAGGAATACTTCATTGATCCATACTAATACCTAGGAATCCCATTAGAAAATGTGTATTTACTTAGTCTTTGGAATTAGAACTTGAGCAATATCATGAAAAAGAGGGATATAAATTTGTTATATTCATATAACAGATTTCTGTAAGATACACTTCAGCTTGAACTAATTTGATGTTTTGATTATTGGAAACACCCTAAATAAATGTGACCACATTAAATGTCTAAAGGCTGATTAATCAGAAAGACTGAAGAAAATAATAGCAAGCACAGCACCCTTATCCAAAGAGGCACTTTCTAGACAGGTTCCCAAAAAAGGATCTACTTTAAATCGGATGTGAAGCAGCATTTGTCAGTAATCTAAATGGGACTATTAAACTGATGCTAGTAGATACAAAAATACTAATAAAATTTGTGACTTCATAAATAATTATTTGCAAAATGACTCAGAGAAAGTAATAGCCCTTTCCAGACTTAAAAATTTATGAACTGATGACTCTCTACTGACTGGAGCATTTACCGCACCTTCAATAGGTCTCATTAATGAAACTGTTCACAGAATTAAACATAGTACTTAGCAGGATGACACTATGCCCCAGTTCTTTGCAAACATCTCCACATTCAAACATTTTCATGCTCATGGAGTGGCCTACTGAGGAGCCTACTGCTTGTCATAGTGAGGTCAGGGAGTGTTTCACATTAGCTGCCGGTATCTTGTGCTTACCTACACATGAATATAAAGCTACTTATGAAACATGTAAATTGCAGGATCTGATACTTGATGAAACAACACTGTTAAAAATCAGATGTAAAAGAATACTTGGTTTGTTTCTTTTATCCGTTAAATCATTACTATAGCAATGAAGATATAGATGGTCACTGCAACACGCTGGAACCCGTGTCACAGATCTGGGAAAAAAAAATTGTTATATTTTGCAAACAATATAAATTTGCATTTTCATCTGTTCCAGTACAAGGGTATAGATCCAGAAACAGGCAGCCTAACATAACAGAGAACAATAACCTGAAAAGCAGATTCTGAAAGGGATCTGTAGGTCCCAGTGGAGAAATGGCATGAACTCTTAAGCGGCCACATTATAGCAAGAAAAGTTAATACAATTTTTGAACATGTTAAAAGAAAAGAAATGAGCAAAAGCAGAGAGGCGGTTTTTGCCTGTTGATGAGATCATTTTAGAACAATATGTTCCTGTCTACTAGCCTTTTTTTTTTTAAAGATACTAAAAAAGAAGGACAGAAATGGAATAAGAAGACCCATAAAGCTCAGGCCTAGGATAATGCCTTAAAGCAAAAAAATTCAGGGGTCAGATCACCTTGGGTTTTCAGGAAAAGGACTGAGAAGACACTGGAAACTAAAACTGAAGAAGACACAAAGAAAACCAGAAGATGGACTCAGAAGGCAGAGAAATTCAAATTAAAAACTAGACATCATTTTTCACAAAGATTAGTGGATTTTCATTTCTCAGTGCCTTCAGGTGAAGACTAGATACCTTTCTAGAAAAGTTTCAGGAAAACATGAGTCATTTTGCCAAATAGTTGCTAGAATGTAAGAGTAACTGCATATTTGTTCAATACATGTGTGCTGGTTTTGGCTGGGGTAGAGTTAATTTTCTTCATAGCAGCTAGTATGGGGCTACGTTTTTGATTTTTGCTGGAAACAGTGTTGATAATTCAGGGATGTTTTCGTTACTGCTGAGCAGTGCTTACACAGAGTCAAGGCCTTTTCTGCTCCTCACACCACCCCACCAGCGAGTAGGCTGGGGGGTGCACAAGAACTGGGGAGGGGACACGGCTGGGACAGCTGACCCCAACTGACCAAAGGGATATTCTGTACCATAAGACGTTATGCTCAGTATGTAAAGCTGGGGGAAGAAAAAGGAAGGGAGCGACATTCAGAGTGATGGTGTTTGCCTTCCCAAGTAACCATTATGCTTGATGGAGCCCTGCTTTCCTGGAGATGGCTGAACACCTGCCTGCCGATGGGAAGGAGTGAATTAATTCCTTGGTTTGCTTTGCTTGCATGTGCGGCTTTTGCTTTACCTCTTAAACTGTCTTTATCTCAACCCACAAGTTTTCTCACTTTTACTCTTCTGATTCTCTCCCCCATCCCACTGGGGGGGAGTGAGCGAGCAGCTGTGTGGGGCTTGGTTGCCGGCTGGGGTTAAACCATGTTAAAACATGAAAGAAAGAGACTTTATGATTTACTATTCTGTTCTGTCCATCTGCAAAGGTAGAAGGGTCAGCGGAGCAAGGATTTCAGCTAAAGGAGATCAGTTTTCTGGCTCAATGAGTCCTGTTGCCAGAATTCCACTGCTAACCAGGCATCTAACAAGCAATTTCAGAAGATCCACATCTTGAAAGAATGGAATTTGATCCTTGCCTAACTGTCCAATCTATGCATCCAAGAGCTTAAAGTTGTCAGCCTGAAAGTAGTATTGTTACATTTGTAGTACCGTCCTCATATTGCATGATCTCATGTCACATATACACTGCAATATTTTAACGCGACAGTGTCAAAAGGAGATGAGTTTACAGCCTTAGTTTTCTTGGGTTTTGTGAGCTTCAGTCAGCACCAAAATGTTACTTATACTTTAGAGATGTGTTAGAATACCAAGGACAGCAAAAAGTTTTGGGTTAGCAGCTGGATTTTCTACTGCAAACCATCATATAAATGTGGTATTCTAAATTCTGAAATTTTGGGTAACGAAATATTTCTAATCCTAAAATTGACTTAATTCTAAAAGCTACCAGCCTTTGGAAGCTGATATCCTATAGTAGTCCACAGAACACAACTGTGGCTAGCAACACAATTACATTTAGCAACACATGTACACAAGTACATCTGCCAGTGTAGATTCCTACTTGAATCTTCCCTAGAAAGGGAGTGCTTCACTCTTCAGCTTACAACCTCATTTGTTGCCCAGGAACTTCCCTCAATCATCTCTCCTTTTCACCCTTCAGATAAAAACAGCTTTCATGTGTTGAGTGAAGCTGTAATCTGTAGGTTACCAACACTATGACCCATCCAGACTCCTCTACCTACCAGCTTCTCTGGAGCAATATAAGAAGTCCACTCCAAAACTCCACACTTCAAAGAACTTTTGAACAATTTGAACTTAAGTTTAAAGACCAGTATGGAAATGCACTCCTAGCCAGTCCCATTCAGCTGCTTAACTGGAAGTTTTAATCTCATGTGATTTTCCATGTTTGGTTATTACAATGGCTACATACCATGGAGACATCAACAAAGGCAGGCAGCTTTTGCTCTTTTTTTTCATTTTCTAGCTAAAGTTAGGCACTTGCATGACTTGAATCTAATAGCATTTGACTGAATAGGATATCAGAAGTCAGACAGGAATTTTTCAGCCCTAGAAAAGATAAAAGTGAGTTACTGCTTTAATTGGCTGTTGAATTAGCTCATATGAATAATAGCTCACGGTCTTTTTAAGTTCTGTGGTTTAATAAGATTCCCTTTTACCTCTTTGTCTGAAGATTTACTGGAAAAGATTCATTCCTTCTGGACATAGTGATTACATTCAAACTCCAGACATGAAAAAAGAAACAGCTATGCAAAGCAAAAACCATAAATAGTATAGGCTGCTGGTAGCACTGTTTTTTTACCACCTTCTCCGTGTGGCAAACACAAAGACCTGTTTTAGTTATGCTACAGGACAAAAACTGAGGGGACACTTTTTGACATGGGACTGCACCATATGGGCTTTGCAGAGCTGCATATAAAAATAAAAACAAGAACAGGCAAAAAGGGACAGAAGAGATGTATGGCAGTCAGCAGAACCATCACCCATGTCACAGAGGTGGAACTTGGGTGGTACATGGACTTTTGTAAGTTCAGAGCTGTACCAACAAAAATGGGGAGAAATTTTATGTGATCCAAAAAGTAGATTCCTATTGAGCCCCATACCTACAGTACCTACAAGCAGACACTACCAAAAAGCCACCTTGCATATATCAATAATCAAAACAAAAGCTTAATGCAAAAGGAAACAATTCTTTATTCTCTTTGAATTATTTTTGTTGTCATTTACTAAGCCAGTAGCTCCCTACTTGCATGAACTCTTACTATAACACCCTTTTCCATGCAAACAGTAGCATTAAAGATGTTTATCTAATCTCCAGCCAAGCACAAGCTGTTAATGCGTTGCCACTACCTTCCATGGCACCAATTAAATACCTACCTTTACCCTTAATGTACCCAATCATACTACACGGAGGCAGTAATTATGCAGGGCATAGTGTGGAGAAAATTCCCACAAGAGACAAGAATCTCCAAAAACTCCATCACCTTCTACTCTCAGCACAAAGTGCACTCATGAAACCTACATATTTAAAATAGGAGTATAGCTGTTAAAGTACTCATCACAAACCTGAAACTCCATACCATCCAAACAACCAACCCTGCCCTTGAGACAGAAAAGGGGCACATGGGGCATCAGTGCATTGTTTAATTCCCCCTCTTGGAAATCTCTCCTGCACAAGGGTGATAATAACATATTGTATCTATGTATTTTGACACAGTCTTTAATCACTATTGTTGCATAGAACCACTGGTTCATTCACCAAACAGCTAATCAATATTTTGCTTTCACCTCATAACTCACTGTGTGGCCCAAGCTTTGTTCACTGCCCATTATTCAATTGTGTTATGACGGCAGAATTATTAATTTCCTCCAGGGCTTCTCAATGGTGCTCATCACTTCAATATCTGAGTGCTGCACAAATGCAAATTAATTTAGCTTCACAAAAATCCACAGTGGCAAAGAAAAGGTACTACTGCTGTCTAAAATATCGGGTGTGGAGACACAGAAAAATTGAAGGCAGAGGTATTCACTGATTTTAGATGTCCTGTCTGAGGCATCGTAGATGTAATTTAAAAGTATTTAACAGTATTTCAAATACAGAGGCTGCAGCATCAGTCGCAGGTGTGACTGCTGAGCAAATTGGATTTAGGACTTTAAAGGTGGTCATTAAAAATTAGATAATTAGAAGCTATTAGACTATTAGAGGTTCCACGTGCAGAGATCACAGAGAACTTGTTTAAGTGGCTATATTAGCACTAGATAGGAAAAGTCCAGTGCAACAGTGTGTTATTTCAGTCACATGACCCTCCTTTACCCTCCCTTGCTTCATCCGTTAATGACTTCCCATCTCAAGCAATAAATGAGGCAGGAATCACACAGGCATCACTCATCTCTCCTGCACAGCCCTCGTACACCCCTAGAGTAGGTCCATCCTGCACAGCACTTGAGCCAGAAATCCAGCATAAAACCAGTATGTGATCACACATGTATCATAAGGGGACCGAATTAAGGTTGCCAGGCAACCACCTCCCCACATTATGCCACAAATCCTTGTCCTTCATCTCTTCGGCAAACAAATGCCAGGCCCTGTCTCACAACCCTGCTCTTTCCCTAGTCTGCTTCTGCGACCCTAATTACCCGTGCTCCCAAAGGCTTCTTCATTGCAGTTTCTTTGTCCAGCCAGTACCAGCTTGCCCTCATTACTCCAGTTGTTATTCTGCCTTTGTGTTCTTCATAATTAGCATTTAGTCCATTCCATTTCCTATTTCCCTGACCAGCTCTCAGTCCCAAAAGATGAGACAGACGCTGTTAAAAAAAATAAAACATGCTCAGTGAGGAGAGAAACTTCAGAGTTTTTAGCTGTTAAGATTTTAGCAAGTGTCTCCAAAAGCAGTATAAAGCACATTTTTTTCTCAAGCATTAAAATGTTGCCAAGTTTAAGCGGATTTTTACAGTGAAAAGACAGTCCACCTCTCTGCTACCAAAACAATTGCCTGCCAGATTTCAATTATCTATTGCAGAATAGGGCATGCTACCGCATTTCCAAGAAAAGATCACCAGAATGAGCAAAACATTGTCATATTGCATAAAGTTTATCCTCAAAACCAACTAAGACACTTCAGCTGACTTTTTTCAAACACAAACAATAATCAATGGGCGTGCAACACTGAAAATGTCAGATGAAGATAATGAAGTCTGGCAAAGCTGTGAGCAGAAACAGTTCCTAAATGAAATTTTCTTTAAACTTTTTAATGGGCTAAGAGCAAGACTATAAATAAAAAAGTTCTCCTACACTTCCTGTGTGAACCACAAACTGGTTTTCTGCTACCGTATCCCTCTACGTGTGAACTTCACTCAAATGCAACTAACATCTTCAAAGTCTATTTTATCTATCCTCAGCGTATTTTTCCTTTATCATCGTCTGTAGTCTTTACTGCAACAGATCACCAAGTAAGTCAAAATAAATTTTAGTTACAAAAAGAATATATGATGAGCCTGATATCAGGAACTGGATCCTTGTTTGAGAGCCAGCAATAACATAAGACTTATTGTCCTAAAACGCACGTATCTATGGATATGCCTGACTACATAGAGAAAAATGGTCTAGATACACTTGGAGCATCAAATGGTCTGTTGGTCTTCTCCAAGGGGTGTGGGACAAAAGCCATGATGGAACAGCTGATAACCAGCAAACAGTCACAATAAATATAGTCAATCCAAAGAAGAGCAAAAACAGCAAAAGAAAGTTAAAATAATAGTGTACATGTCACTGCAAACAGTAAGGGAGACAGAGCAAAGTGAATTAGGCACTTTGCAGCATACTTTTGTTGTCTTTTTCTTGTTAGATGAGGCATTTTGCTGTTCAGAAAACTGCAGTCAGCAAACCAAATCAGAAACGTGCCAGTATATACCTCATTTCAACAGGACGTTTGGAGGACACTTTCAAACTAGACTTCCTGGTCTTAGAATGACTTGTGATTTAGATCTGCTGAATATCAGCACTTTTGTTTTTCTAGGAAAATTTCATTGTGAACCTCTGAGGTGCAGTGGATGGCGTTGTCCCACATCTGTCTAATCTAACTCCTTCTGCATCATCTGCTTGTCTCCTCCATTTTAAAAGGAGAATTGGATTTGGTATTCTTCCCTCCATTAGTTTTCACTTTAAAGAGTGAAGAACCCTGTGACTCTAGGATTGAAAGCGTACTTAGTATCCCACATCTAGATAAACATAATAGGTCTTGGTAGGACACATGCTTAAAATAACCAAAAGAAGATGCCTCTTTACACAGCAAGGATCCAGCCTGTGGAACCGACTGCCACGGAACATTGTGGACGTTGCAGAAGAAAGAAAGATCCGTCAAGCCTTACTGAGTATGAAAACTGTATTGGGCTCAGACATCTCCTGAGAGCAGTCAGTGGCTAGAACGATCCCCGGGGGAGTACAGCACGTGCTTGTCCTACTCTTAGTCTTCCCCTAGTGTTCGCCTACAGCCAGTGATAATAGGCAGAGGCTGGACTACTAGGGCGTTACTAAATGTGTAGAAACCACAGGAAGGTCTCAAACTGCAGACACTGGGAGAATAACAGGAGCCCTACCATATATGCTTGCCCTCTGCTGCTACTCCTAGGCCTGTGTTTATGGCTGCTCTTCCTACACGGTTTCCCATTTCAGAGACAGGTGTCAGCTCTTCCCTAAAAAAACCCCCAAACCCTAAGACTTTACCTGTGAACAGTGAACTGAAGAGGGAAGAAATCAGGGAAAACAAATGGAGGGGAATATGGAAGGGGAAACATGAAGGCAGGGGGGAGTCGAAGGACTGCAAATGTAAAAAATAGGGATTTATAGGGGGACATCAAGCTGAGCATCTCTAACAGCACTGCTGTGAGCACTCTGAATGTGTGCAAAGATATGGGGAGGCTGCCCAGTGGTGGCCTACCCGGAGATGGGTCAGGATGAGAAAACTGAAATAGGCCCCCAGGCACTGGGATTCCCCTTCCAGTTGCCTCCTCTAAGAGCTGCTGACGACAGGTTTACCCAAGGCAAGAATGTCACTGACAAGAAAACCCTGTTATCTGGTGGGGCCTTGGAAGGGGAGGATATACAGTTTACAGGCTACTGGATAGACGGCCCCTTGGTCTGATCCTGCACAACAGTTCTCATGGTCTCATGAACATGCCGTCCTCATTCAGAATCACACCATCGGTTTCCACCTCAATTGCCCCCTTCTTCCCCCACCAGGCCTATGGTGTTTTATGTATCTGCAGGACAGGACAGAGTCTAGATGCAACCAAGTCACTTCCATCATGTGGCCTTGCACAGCACTAGCTCACGTCTCACGGACAAGGGTGTTGAGGGAGATCTCATTATGTACAATCCCCGTGTTAGCATTAAGCCATTGCTTACAGATTTCCAGGAAAAAAAAAAATCTGCAAATACCGTAATACCATTATTCAGCTTCCCCACGGTGATCCTGAATGGTTCTGAAAGGAACACCATGTGCAACCGTGCAAGTATAAAAGCCCGCATGAAACCAGGCAAGCACTAAAGCTGCACTATTCCAACGTGTATGTGGAATGAGCAGCAATTGAAATCACTAATGGTGACATTGTTTGCAGATGGCTTATCAAGCCACTATCAAGCTTTAACAAGACGATTTTTAGATAGGCTATGCCTAGCAAAAAGGCACAGTTTCAGAAGTGGAGAAATGCTAATAGAAACACAACAGCACGTTACTGTTTTGTAACGCGAATGTTACACAGGAAAATGAAAGCATAAGAAAAATATAATTCAAGAAGAAAATGGTGACCATGCTTCAGATATAAGACACAGTTACACATATGTATCAGTGCTCTTTCTTTCTCCCTATGCTTTCAGCACGCAGCTAATCTTTTCATCTGCTTGATATATTTATAGCGTTCTACAGAAAATTTCAGAACGTTACAAAACAAGCCAAAACATTGCAAAAATTAGAAAATCACACATGCATATGTTTGTAGTCTTCTCTCTCTAAATTTCACATTAAATTGTATAGGGTGTAGTTACTTACTGAAGCACAAGCTATGCTAACATCTTCTAATCTATACTTAACCCGCTGTGAAGAATAAGGCTAGACAAAAGATTTTTTCACCCATGTTAGGAAAATATTCTGGCAAACATTCCTGCAAGAAAATCTCTATTGTACACATGCTTTCAAGGGCACAGAGGACTGTGTTAAGGTTCTGTTTTATGAGAACAGAATGAAAATAAAATATCAAATAGTGCTCACCAAGGGAGTACCATCCATCTTGTTATGCATGTAGGGAGAATCTGGTGGAAAAAATAGCATGTGAGTATATAATTAAAAACTGTATCATGATATATATGCATAAGAAAGGTAATTAAGGTTGCACAGGCACCATTCTTCTCTGACTTTTGAGGACTTCACCATACCATCTGAATAATGTCCTTTACCGTAGGTTTGCGTGAGGGGTTGGAAGCAACAGGGATGAAAACAAGCTGATCATGAACTAATTACTAATTAATTTTCTAAAATTGCATAGACACAAAGCAAAATTGCTCCTGAAGGCCTAAAGAAGAAGTAGGAGTGACCAAAGGAAAAAATCAGCTGCTCTAAACAAGGTCCATTACATTTACTAATGACAAAGGCTAAGTGTAAAGGCACCCAAAAGTCAATGAGAAAAATCTGCATTTCTCAAGTTATTTAAGAGAGCTAAACAAGTCTGCACAGTCTCCCAGCCTATGCAGCAGAGACACAAAACACAGGCAGAGAGTAAGAGATTCATGACCATCTTAGCCATTTGTATTATTTCAGTGCCAATGTAGTTCATTTACCTAGCAACAATAGCCTTGAAAGTGCTGCATAAACATTTATCTTTCCAGTATCGCCTCCCCTTCTCCCTTGTCTGCAAGGGGGTAGAAAGTAAGATCCTTTCTAACAAATGGAGAAAAGAGCAAATGGGAAAAAAGAACAAAACAGCTTTTCAATGATGTGGCCAAGGCCACAGAAGAAGTGTCCAACAAAAGTGGGATGAAAGCCCCGGTTATATCCCACTGCTATTTAGAAGCAGTTAAGGAGTGCTTTGCTCAGCAGCACATCCTTACAGCCCGTACACCCCCAGACCTGGAGGTAGGCTGGGCTGCAAATGCATTTTAATGTCAATCGAGAAAAGGCCCAGCCTGTGAAAGAAAACAAGTCCCAGCTTGCTAGGAGATGCTGGAGGGTAATTCACGCTCCTCTAAAATTTATGAGAAACACAACATCAAAAGGTGGCAGTGGATCGGAAAGGATATACGGAGCGTCTAATAACTGCTCCCGCATATGCCAAGGGTTTGACGTGACAGCGATGGCCATGCGATTTCTCGCACCGCTGTCTGGGCACCCGCCGCCCCGGAGCCCGGGACCCCCGCCCAGGGAGGGCAGAGCTCCCCCCCACCCCCGCCCTGACAACCGCGGCCGCACCGCGCCG
>WAAD01043173.1:60153-128639 GCA_013389945.1 Fregata magnificens | reverse complement strand
TTTTTTTGGTGGGGGGAATGAGGCAGGACCTACGTTTGACGCATTCAAATTCAAGTTTTCAGAATCATTCACCATTAAAGTCATGCACACACAAATCCCACAAAATAAGGATGGAGAGCTCCAACGCAATTATTATCCTTCCCCCAGAAGCAAATCCCATTCAAATTCCCATTCTGTGCAGACTCCGTTATCACTCTTAATCGTGTTGCACAAAGTTATACCAAATCCTCCTGGCACCGGCTCTAACCAATGCATTATACATTTATTTATTTGAATGCTGATGTTCCGCTCCCGAGGAATAATCAGTGTGGATTGAAAGCATTTTAACCTGGCTGTGGCACCCCTGGGAACAAGGCATGAGACAGCTGTAGATGCAAATAGAGGAGGGAGACAAGGGCTGTGGGAGCCTGGCCAGCCCTGCAGTGCCGAGCACGCCATCCCCTCCCCACTGCAGCAGTCTGGTAATCAGTATTGATAATTTGTAGTCAGTCGGAGACTTATCACTGCAGAAGGCCCCGTTAGGAATTCTGTCACTAGGGGAGAAAGGGCTCTTCATCCTTTGATTAGTGATCTCGCAGCACGCAAATAGGAAGGTTTCTGCAGCAAGAGAGATGCCTGGAATCATTAGGTTTGCCTAGAGACAGATTGACTGTGCCACGCCAGCTTGCCTATTAATACCTGGTTAACAAGCTACATACACAGGCAATAAAAAGCAATGTAACTGCCTAGGTTTCTAAAAATACTAATTAAAACAGCATTCAATTAAAAAATGAAAGAAACATTATTAAAAGCATCTTCCCTCTTTAAACTCACAAAGGTTAAGGATTCTCTGCACCATTTCTTTGAACCTTATTCTTCCTTGCTGTCTAGATCCAAATTTTCTCTACAAATAACTACAACAAGGAAGAATAAGCCACTTTATTTCAAGCGTTCCTTCAAGGCAACAAATGTTATTTTCATGTGGACAAATAGATGCATTCTCAGTCATACACGTTTCCAGTTAGTGCTAAATAAGCTACATTTGTTTTGTACTCAAGCTTTACCCAGTAGACCGCTGAGACAACTACAGAGTGCCTGATTTTTTTTCCCCTGTTGAGCACCGTTATTTTGCAAAGTGGCAATAAAGGCTAGATCCTGCTGCCACTGGAGCCAATAGAACATTTCTAATCAGCTTAAGCTGGCCCACTATTACGTTTCTGGCCCTGGTCCAGCAAGGCACTTAAGCAGGTGTCTGAGTTTGAGCATGTGAATAGTCCTACTGGCTTTGGACAGAACTCTTCGCATAACTCAGGTTAGGCGGATGCTGAATACCTTGATAAGCCTGCATTTATATTCTGCCATACAAAGCAAAATTAAGCCTCATTTGCTCATAGGCTCTGCTAAATAACAGGTTTTCAAGGAAAGCTCCTTTGACTTACACAGGAATTTAAACAGCTGCCAGAACTTCTGGAGCTCAGTACACCCTGAATGCCCATGCTTCTTTCTGTTTAGTTCACATACTATATGAATGATGCATACCAGACACACACACAGACGTCTAGTTATTTATTTATTTACTTACATTTAAGTGTGTCTTATTTAAAAATTTCATATAACACAACTGTACAGCAATTCTGGGGGCCTTTAAATTGCATCATCTCCTTGACACCATCTTCCAAATGAAATCTGGATTGTATGGATGGACTCCTCCATACCTTATGCTCCCTACCATACCGGATGTGTGTTACATAAATCAGCAGCTTTTGCAGGTGGGGTCACTCCAGACCTGATAGGCCATGTACCTGGTTGGATGACCTTTCTCAGGGTATGTGCATGGCAGCGTGAGGGTGAAGCAGTCAGTGATGCCACCAGAACTAAAAAAGGTGTCTGAAACCATTATTTCATTGTTTCCTTGCGCTGTTTAATTTAAAGAATATTTATTATGAAAACATCTTCAGACAATTATCATACAGAAAGTCTCAGTCCCAATTATGGTTCTTGTTTGTTTTACAGGAATTTGTCTAACAGAAATACATGAGATATGTGTGAATAATGTGTTAAAGAAGTGTTCTAATTCAGACTCCTTTTGAGATAGTCAGGAAGTCTGAGAGGTGATAAATGGGTGGGATTATGAGGATAGGGGAATTCAGGCAGCCCTATGCTGCCTCCTTTGCATATCTCAGTAAGACTGATTAAACTGTTGTAAAAGTGCTTCAGAGTTGTTCTTCTATTTTGTCATTTGTCATTAGTTACAAGCTCAGACCTCGATACTTATCTTGATGGATGCAATGTCACTGCTAAGTTTGTCTGTTAACCGAGTACTACATTATTGTTTTATCTGGTATGTAAACATACATACAAAGTCATAAGTATGTGTATGGTTGTTGAGTTTAACTGGTTCAATTATTTTAATAACTGGGCCTTTTTACTGCAAAGGGGTAAGCATTCTGCCTCTAATCTGCCATTACGCTTAAACAATTGCTTGATCTTCAACAATTGCACATGAGTAGTCATCTGGACATCAATGGCAGCGACAAGCTTCACGTTAAACAACATATGGCTAAGCGCCAGGCTGAATTTGGCCTGAAGCTGCTCCTTTCCATATTATGCAGTTTTTAGCAGAAGGTTTTAACCTTCCCCTTTCATAAATAAATACAGTTCTTCCCCTTTTATAAATAAATGAACACAAGTCAGCACTGAATTATTTTCAACTGTCAGAAAATTACATATCTGTATAGACAAATAGGAATTTAAGATGAGAATGAATGTAGACAAGATTCAGAAGAGAGTTTATTGTCTCATAAGGTTAGCAGAAGTGTGATTTGACTGAGACACCATTATTCTAAATTTTGTCAAGACCTAGCAGAAGAAACACTTCAGTGAGTTTATTTTTCTGAGAATTTTGATTGCTAAGCTAATATAAAGTTGCTGGCAAGTACAATTCACTAGAGAACTGAAGGTTAACACCTATTGACGTGCTTTTCCTGTTTTTAAAGAGTAGGTTACTCTTCCTGCTATTGAGAATTCAGGCAGTAATAATTTTAAAAACAGTCCATATGGCTAAGAATTTATATTGCCTCAGAGCAGTTCTTTACTTACCCTGTGAAGTGTACAAGCAGGAGGATGGAGCGTCATCTATTCCATCATCTTATGGAAGAGATCCCATAACATGCTGCGGAAATAAAAATAAAATTCAGCAGCTTGAACACTTCCAAAATGTTCTCTCACTTCCACCTCCATCACCTCTTTGTCCCAATATAAACTCTATTTAGACTAAAGGCTTCCCTGTTTAATAATGGATTCCTGTAATTCATTCACACTGATTCTGTCAATTTGAATTTCCTTTAATTAATTAATTAAGCATGGAATTTTTTTTTTCATTTCTATGTGTAATCAAACCTCATGGTTACATTTTTCTCAGGTGACATATTAATTTATTTAGAAAGGAATTCTCCATTTTCAAATTAATAGCATTAATTTTAAAAACTAATTACAGAAGAGAGATCATAGAATCATAGAATAGTTTGGGTTGGAAGGCACCTTTAAAAGTCACCTAGTCCACCCCCCCTGCAAAAAGCAGGGACATCTTCAACTAGATCAGGTTGCTCAGAGCCCCGTCCAACCTGACCTTGAGTGTTTCCAGGGATGGGGCATCTGCTACCTCTCTGGGCAACCTGTTCCAGTGTGTCACCACCCTCGTTGTAAAAAATCTCTTCCTTCTATCTAGTGTGAACCTACCCTCTTTTAGTTTAAAACCATTAGCCCTTATCCTATCACTCATATCCAGCGATATATTTAGATAGCATTTGAGCCTTCAAAGACTGTACAAAATTAACTAATTAATTCTCCTAAGAGCTTTCTGTGAGAAGTAGGCATTATTATGTAGTCTGAAACACAGGGATCAGAGGGTTGTCATGACAGGTGGGTCTGGGCAATACTTGACCCATGCAGCATTTTCACGTAGGTCTAATTTAACTACCTTGTTAGTTCATAGTCCAAAGGAACAAGAGATGTTCAGCACTTCTGAAAAACATCAAGCCCTAGGTGTCTTAAGCTAGGCATCCTAAAATGGTGTCCCTCCAACTAATTGATGTAGTTGGAAAATTAACTCACTAAAAGCTTTGCTAAAGATTATACACCAGGAAAGCCACCACTTGAACATAAGGGACTGAGGGTGGCTCCTAGCCCAATGACCAGTGGGCAACAGCACAGCCAGAAGTGAACTCCTCCAACAAGCCTTCTCACAGAGTGTGCTCCCCCAGACTATATATATATTGAGTACATTTGCCTTTCAACTTACGTTACCAGGCTCCAAAACTCTTTATCCTGGCACTCTCAGTAGTTCTGCCCGATGCTTTAAGGATGAGATGAAAAAATGTCACATCATGAACCAGCAGTGCTTACTTACCTCTGCAGTAATACCTTCAAAAATCCAATGCTAGTTCTCCATACAAGTCACCTTTATAAACAAAAACTGTTGCTGTCATCAGGTGGCTTGTAGAGAACATGTCTTCTTCAGCAGTATCCATAAAATGGTTGGTAGATGAACCAGCTTTGCAAGTGAGTCTTACCTCATTGGAGTCAATGGAGTTCAGCCACCGGCCTCAGCACAATCAGCTGATCCTTAGCCCATGGGGACACAGAAATTGGTAGCTGATTTGGAGGAATGGCTGCTATTCACAGTTCTCCCTAGGGTACAGATAATCCTCAGGCTATGAATTCTGTGGATACAGTCTGAGGTGGCATTGATTTTCGTTTAGTTTAAAAATATTGTTGGTCCCACTTGGATGTGTGAGGCCCCCTGTGAACATCAGCCAGCAATTCTACCTGGGACTCATTATCTCGATCCTGAAAGGTGCTGGGCACCCATGACTACAGTGCAGGGAGTATCTATAGCTCTAGTTGCTCAGCAATTTTCAAAACCAGAAAAAATTTCTTTGGAGACCTCAGTCTGCAGGCACCTGCATCCTTGGTCAAAAAAATGGACTAATGCAGAAATGCTGGCCCCTGGGAACAAAATATTCAAGACATCGTGTGTCTGAGCAATACCAGCATACAAAGCTGCTCTGTGGTTATTTAATTTTGTCTTCCACTTATTATGTTTTGCTTTTTCCTGTCTGCTAATACATAATTTAACAAATGAAGCGAATTTAAGCTCTTTCTGCCAGGATGTGCTGTTAAACTGACGCACAGCGTCTACACAAAACATCAGGCTTTGCTGAATACATTTAGCAATGTTACTTTTTGTAGGTGTAGCTCTCTAATCCAAGAAGTTCATAAATAATTTATAATTTATGCACTCATTCTAATAGACAAAATTCATCACTGTTGCAGGAGTTATTGTGTGGAGAAATTGTGATCTGTCACACACACAATCACAAAACAGGATTGTTGGGGCTTGGTGGGGTTTTTTTCACCAGTTTTGCCCCAAGCAGGTGGGTTAGTTTAGGGAGGTGACTGAGGATAGAATTAGTAAAGCTCTAAAGCACCTATGGTGGGATACAGGCGTGACTGTACCTGCGCAACACATGGGGAGAGGCCAGCGCCTCTGGCCATGGTTGAACAGCACATCACTGAGGTCTGCCCAGAGTGGACGTACTCATCACTCAGTGACCGGAGGGAAATACAGGGGGGTGGTGAGACTTCAACCATGCCTTGGGCGCTTCACCCGCGGCCACAGAGAAGCCCTGATTTGCTCTTCACCATCGTGGTGGGAGGAAGAAGAGGTGGCAATGGGTGCAGTCCTCCCCCTCAGCCAAACAGCTGGTGTTGGGCCTCCGAGAGTGGCACTGGATGTGGTGGCCCTTGTCCCCGCGTGTCCTCCCTCCCCAGACAACAGTAGAGCCACCAAGCTGTGGCCCCTTCCCGCCCTCCCATGGGAGCAGCATCACGCTGGAGAGAGGACAGGAGAGCACACAGGAGGGAGCATGACCTCCACCTAGTAGCTGGGAAGCTCTGGTTTATAGGACCATTGCTGGGTCTGAAAAAATATCTGAAAAAACAGAAACAGCAGTGGGAGCAGAAAATAAAACTCGAGTTTCTGTGGGTGGCAATTAGGACCCTTCAGCTTGAATCCCCTCATTTCTGAAAGAGATTGTACCCAGCTCTGGCATTTCCCAGTTCAAGATGCTCACTGTAGACAGTTGTACCAAAGGGCAGGAGTAAGACAGCCAGCAGCGTTTCTCCTCAACTGCATTTTAAAAGCAAGCAGTGGCTGCCCCTGCATTTATGAAGGACCCTGTCTTATCTATGTGTCCAACATCCTCTCATAAAATAGGCTACACAGCTTTCTTCAGAGGACAGGGACTGGTTTGGAAGAACACCCAAATCCCAATATTGGGGGATTAAACATTTCAAGTCTGAGGCACCCTTGCTTGTAGAAAAAAGTAGCACCCTACAATGCACCACCAATTTGAAGAGCACAAATTGTGGTATCTGTGGATTTTCATGACCTCTCTGCAGCTGTGCAGAAGTTCGCAGAATCCACATTTTGGATTTAGAAGCCTGAATTTTTCTTAAATATCATCTTAGGCACCTAGCTCCTTTATTGGATTTGTCCCATGACCTGGCTTTCTCTTCATTAAGATGGGGATAATCTTATATACTTACCTCAGAGTTGTGATGTGAGGTTATGTTCCATACTGCATGGAAATGTGTAACAGTGCCCTAATGTTATAGAAGTTGCAAAAATCCATACTGATCAGGTTAGGAAACAGAGCAACTTACCTTCTAAAGCTATGTTAGCATTCTGTGCTATTCAGGTGCTTTTTATAGTCCTTAGGGAATTTCTTAGGTAAAGAAAAAATAATGATGCATATATTTTATACTCCTGATTGGCGTAGAAGTCTACAAATTGAGAATTTAACTTAAGCTAGGTTATGCTTTACCTGAAGCTACCTGAGGTACCTTTTAATGTTTCAGTTTTTTACATTAAATTTAAATATTTTCACTAGTGATTAAGTGACTACGTAGGTATAACTTTTGATCTTGATACTATTTTTGATCCTTTCTAAGTTGTTGAAAACACAAATTGTCCTTTTGGCCTAAGATTTCTGATATATACGTGTTCAAAGTCATCCTCTGGTTTCCACTAGGATGGCTCCTGATGGGATTTCATTGGCAGGGCTCCCTGAAGTTTCTAATATTATTATGGTTATTATTTTGTCCATTTCGAAAGACTGTAGAGACCACAGCCAGGTCAAAGATGCACAAAATTTTTACCTACATTTATATATAAAAGTGTGGCAAAAATTAAATTTTTCGGTTTACTAGTGGTTTTGTACTGCAAATCCTCCAGTTACCTGAATGGAGCTGTAAGAAATGTTTGCACCCTCCTGAGAAATCTTTTAAATTAAAATGAGTGCATGAATCAAGCTCTATAATTTTTCAAAGATATTTTTGGAAGTGAAATTCACTTCTGTAACCCATTTTATTAGCCTTTACTATATATCACATTTAACTATTCTGAAATATTTGTTTCTTACATCATTCAAGTAAAAAGAAAGAGCAACTGATGTCACTCAGCAGTCATGTTTATAGTCACTTGAATGTACAGTCTTTGTCTCCAGGTACTGGCATTTATTCAATTTATTATGCAGATGCAATACAAAAGATTATTTCTAAGCTAATATCTTTTCTATGTGTTCAGATATTTTTTGACGCTGTCAAGACTGCGGTCAGGGAGCTTTCAATATTGTATGTTGTAGACGGGAAAGAAGCCCATACTCACTGTGGTTTAAAAAATGAAATGTTTAATATTTGTCAACAAAACACTTGTTCTCAAGGCAAATAACTTCTTGCTGGGGAAGCAGTGTTCTACCTCTAAACATCATTATTTTCTAAGTAAAATATCAGTAAGGACTTCTTAAGGAAAGTAATAATAAGATATTTATTTTAATCTGCATTGAGGATTCAAGTTACTCCCTTTTGAAGTGCATTCACACTTTTTGCAGTGAAACATTAAGAAGGGAAGTATCTTACTTAGGGAATCATACTGCATTAGATGAACAGTGTAAAGAATTTCACCTTCTAGTGGTGGGAGGCCTGAAAAACAGGATTAAATATGATAGAGATACTTTTAAGTGCTCTGCAAACTGGTAATTATGAGTTTGCATAGCTTGCCAATGATATTTTAGAGATCTCGGCTCTGCTGGCATCCTGATCTCTTCTGCACGGAAGATGTGAATGGTACTGTAAAGGGTAAAAGAGTGCAATAATAAGAATAAATACTGAACCCTATCAGAAAATTCAAGGCATTTAGAGAAGCAAACAGGAGTAATCTACAATACAAAGGTTACAAAATTGCATTTAGTACATTTCTATGTAGTTACATGGATATCATTTCCTAGATTAAAAGAAGAATTCAGAAAAAGTATCCTGGAAACAGAATATTAGATCACATGGACCTCAGTCTGTCCCTGAACTGCTACTCTAATATTTTTATAGTCTCTTAGTGTCATTTACTTATTAGAGGAAAGTCTGAGCTAGCAGTCAGGAAGATTTCTATTTCGCATGACTCTGAACTTTCTTGTGAACAGTCTGCCATCCTAATCAGAGTTTCCCATCTGCTTCATCCCCACCACCAACTGATTTCCAATCCCAATCCATTTCCTTGGTACCCTTTCCCTCATTTTCTTAATCCAGCCTCATTATCCCGTCAGTCATAGTGTCACCCTCGTTCTTGGTCTAGTTTCAATCATCCCACCCCCTGACTGACTTTACCTTTTTTTTTCCCCCTTCTTTTTTTTTTAATTCACCTGCTCTTGGCAATTTCTTCCACCAGGCAGATTCAACTCTCATCCCTTCATACAGCCCATTCCTTCTGATAATCCTCCACACTTCTGCAGGCCCAGAAGGGGAGGAATTAAGACCACAGGGTAGTTGTTTTCTCTTCTTCCAATTTCCAGCACTCCTCTGGTCCACAGTGACCAGGAGGAGCAGTGCTTGAAGCATCACTCTCAGCCCATGTGGAATCAGTTATGTCCAGCACAAAGTATCTTCAGAGAAATTGGCTGTAAAGCTTGAACATATCTCTCCCAGCCACGGTTGCAGCCTGAAATCAGATATTTCAATGACTTACTCCGCAGCCAGGCCTGGGCAGATTTTTCAAATGAGGAATGAGTTCCTGGCACAAAGTGCTAGAACCTTTCAAACAAATAAAATAATCGCTTGTTTAGTTTACCACGTGCAAGCTATGTATTTTTCCCTAGTCATCTTCCCAGAAATAGTGAAATGTTTTTTGCTAAAATCTTCTCCATAATTTGGCAAGAGGCAGCCCTCCAGCCGAGAAAACTGTAGGCCAAATCGTTGTAATTTAACACAGTGATACTCAGTGGAAGGAGGACTCCCATATTTTCTAATGCAGTGGAAGTAAAAAAAGTGGCACTAGATGGGAAATAGCAATGGCTCACTGTGGTGTATGGGTCACACATTTCAGTGGCTGAGATGTGCAAAGGCCAGGAACACCAGTCTTGCTGGAATTAGATCCTGAACCAGTGCAAATCTATGGTAGTAGTCCCATGTTGATTTATGTCTGATGAACCCATTTTTTCTCCTTTAAATCTCCCGAAGCAGCAGCTTAGGAAGGAAACATCTCCTTTATTATTTTTAAAAGTCATATAAAAGCCAGCTACACTAATAAAGGAGAATTTGATTATACAGGAAAAGAGACTTTTTTGTACGGGAAAAAGAATTTGATTATACAACAAAAGAGAAAAAACAGGCCGATATAAGTTGACATTTGGATATAGCCAGCTCCCGTTACTTTTAGAACATATTGAAAAATGTCACGGCCAAGCCAGTCCTGGAAGTTTGGTAAGTCTGTTATAAAGGACAAGCTGAACAAAATAGAAGTTGTTCTGATTTGCCTTTAGTGACAGACTGTTGATGCTGGGATATGGTGGTGCGCAGTGCCCTGAAAATCTAGCTATTGCAAGTGAAGATCCTTTTTTATTCGAAATGAGCTGAGCACCCGCACACCAGAGTCCCACGGAAATCAATGGAGCATCTCTGCAGGGATCAGCTCCCCATGTGGTTAATTTAGTAGCAAAGCGGTGTCTCTGAATTCATCAGGATCCTCTTCTGTGTAAGTGGAGGCCAGTTCTGCAGAAAAATACAGGCAGGGAGACAGATAGATAGCTACAGAGAGATAAATAGACTGACAGAGGAAATGAATGCTAGAAATTTTCAGTAATATTTCAGAACAGGAAAAAACCACTAAATTGAAAAACAGTATAAAAGAGGGAAGGAGAAGAGAAAGATGAAGACCAGAGGTGGATCCTGAAAGACTTAATTGGGAGCAGTCACATTACTAAAGTCCATATAAATTGTTATAGTGTAGACATTTATGCATTAATTTTACATCTTCAAAAATCAATGTATTTCTATTACGCAAATCTGAGTAAAGCTATTTAAAACACAGGTCACTTTCTCTGACGAGTGGTTCTTGTTCTAGTTTTATTGTAGTGTCAATTGTAACAAAAATATCCCACCAGCAATTGTTCTCTCTCAGCCCATTTAATCAGTTCTGAATAATATACTAATTTCTTTGAACCATCAGCATGGTTTCAAAGAAGAGGCTGTCATTCTTTTTCTTCCTTTTTCTCTCATCCATTTTACATATCTTCTGATTAAAATACTCAATAATATTTATAATCTATGCCCAACTGATAAATTTTAGCAATATGCTGTTGAGTGGTATCATTATTTTCTTAATGGAGGCAATCAAATGTTTGAATATATGCATAAAGACACGGTAGGATACAATAGTAGAAGTATAAATCAAGTAATTAGTAATAATAGCTGCATAGATAGTTTAGTTAAAGATCATGCAGAAAAATCTGAAAGCCACAGAATAACAGGCAGGTGACAAATAGCTCAAAAATTGCATCTTAGAAAGCCCCCCAGAAAGCATCTATCGGATAAAACTTAAATGCACCAAAGTCAAGGAGAACTTTTTGGTTGACTTAAAACAAGGCTGGGATTTCATCCACGAATAATCTTATTGCTAGTAAAACAGTATTAATCAGCTCAAGATCAGGACTGACAAGAACTTCAAACTATTGTAATTGATTTTACTGGGAGTTAGGAGAAGTTTGTGACAGTAAAATGATGCAGGACATGGGCCATATCTTCTAGGTGGGCTTCTAGAGGACCACTAGATGGGCTTGTAGAGGACCACTGAAGAGTGGCCACAGCTCAGTGGGTGCTCAAGCTGAAGCTTTATTTTAGCATCCATGCTTTGCATGTATTTTTTCTCAGGCTAAGAAAGGATATGACAAATTGGAAAACGCTTGTCACCTAGCAGGAGTCAAGATTACTGAGGATTTCATCCATCACTTCACACAAGTCACTCCATTGATTGTTGTCACTGCCCAAACCAGTTCTAGTAAAAAAAAAGCAAAGAGTGTCCAATTAAATAAACATCTCAGATTTATTTTGTGGTCTGGATTAGGTCTTAAGTTTGACCTGTATTAATGTTTTCAGTTGTGCCAATTTCTGGTTAAAATAGGCACATTTATATCGACGTGCTCTATTTCCAATATAATTTTGTGGTTTTGCTCAATAACAAAACTTGCAGGCACCCTAGATTTGTTGTGCTCCATAAGTTAATACTCACTGATGACCAGACTGCTATTTTATTTGCAACAGTTCCAAGAATGAAATGATCATTTAGACTCTGCAAGCTGTACAAAATCTTCCCAGTGAGGCAAAGCCAAAATTTGAAAGAATAGGGACAATAATTCTCTTTATTTGCTTTTATGTATCTTTTTTATTGCCTGTGTCTATTCTGTAGGGCTTATTCCTTGCTTTGCAAGCAAGCTTAAGTGCTGAGAGTTTTTACCAAATCTGAAAGGGTACTTGGAAGACTGCATTTCAGAAAAGAGGTAGGATGACTGGGGAAGTGGCGTGTGGTGATGGCCACATCTGAAGTCCAGCAGCTGAACAGGCGGGGTCTCTTCCTGGTGCTACCCCAACGAGGTGGTCTTGGAACGTGGCAAAAGGAAGCTGTGAGGTTCTTTGGCAAGAAAGGAGGTAGGATGGAGGACAGCGAGTGAGTGAGCAGTTGGGGGAAGAGCCAGGAAAGGAACTCGAGGGATTTGGTTCTGTAATGTGCTGGGGATGAGCTCACCAAGAGTCTGTAGCTAACGCACAAATCCTGAATGATAGCAATAGTACAGAGTTCCAGGGAGATGAGATGCATTTTTTTGGGATAGCAAGCACTAAAAGATGTGAATAACAAGGAGGAGTGGAGCTGGGGCTGTAAGTTGCTAGCAAGCCCTCCCTCCAACAACAGCACATATAAAATTGAGCTCACTCTGGGAATTGAACTATGGAGAAAGTGGTTAGAAGGACATCTAGAGGTGATCTAGCCTGTCCTCCTGCTTGAAGAAGGACTATCACCACTTTGTCTAGCCAACTCCTGAATGGATGATCTCACAACATCCCAAGCCACTATTTGTGGCTGTTGTTCCTTCTTCTGTTATCTGGAAGAGTTAGGGTCTGTCATTTCATTGGTCTTTCCTTCAAATAGTTATAAGCAGCTCATATATTGTCCCTTAGCCACCTCTTTGCCCAACTAAACAAACCTGCCCCCTTCCACCACCCTTCACAGGCCACATGCTTCAGGTCCCTCACCTTCCTGGTGGCCCTCCACTGGACCTTCACCTGTTCCTCCGTGTCCCTCTTAAACTGGGGGGCCCGAAACTGGATGCAGTACCTCAGTTGCAGCTCCACAGCACCAAATACCTTCAACCACTGGTGAACCCAACCTCCCCTCCTGTTGATTCACACACACCTCTGCTTCTGGCCTGCTGCTTCTCTCCATTTTCCCAATCTGACTCCTTTAAAAGAAAGATGGAAGAAATAGCAGAAAACCTCTTCCTTGTCAGACTTTCAGAGCCAACCTACATATGCTGAATTTATTTCTGTAAATTTATTTTTAAAAAAAGTCACTGGCCCGGTATCCGTTCCTGTTTTGGTGCTTAGACTTCATCTTTCATCATTGACAGTTACGGGTTTATGTAGCCACACGCTGAAACATCATCTGAAATCTCACTTGGGCATTTGTACTCTCTTTAGGACTGTGTAGAAGGCTAGCATGAAATTATCTTATGTCTTTAAATGCTGTGAAAGTAGATTTTCACAGTGCACATGTTGGACACTGAAATGTCTAGAAGTAGCTCAAGTTTCTAGATTTGGGGACCTGCCAAAAGATACTTTTCCTAGTCATTCCGCTGCCCATTTGTTTGGACATAATGCCAAATGAAAAGATGAGTTTTACAGAATCTGCTTTGTATCAGCATGGTTGATCAGGGAGTTGCTGCCAATTTGCTTACTCTGTGCAATGCTTTCAAAGTCCTTCAAAACCTAAAGACATTATTTTTGAACCAAAGGATTCCTCCAAGGATAAACACACTTGATGGGCTTCCTACATAGGGAGACTTTCTTAAATTAGGGACTAAATTTCTCTAAACCCAGAAATTCAGTCCTTTGGAATATCTTGTAATGAAATAAATACAGCCCCTTGCTCCCACATATACCCAATTGAGTAGACCCTTAAATTTGTATAAAAGCATTTAAATTTCTGTGGTCTTTGTTATGAAAAAAGGGAATTAAGCCATACAGTATAAAGCACCAGAGTATAAACCAGAACATCAGGGCATCTGCAACACAGTTTCCATTATCACACCTTGGGTTTAAAGCAAAATCCTCCACAAATAAGAGTTACGTCATCAGGCAAACTCTAATGTCAAACAGTTTTATACTGAAACTTAAAAGTCATTTGCTAAGAGCTTATTTTGTTCTGGCATTCAAATTTAAAATACTATTGTTAATTAACACAATTATAATGTGTATGCCATTGTTTGTATTATTGCAAGGATAGGAACCCTTCATTTTTCAGTAATCTACTTAACATATGTCATTTGCAATTGTGTACAGAAAGCAAACTAATGCCTTTATTCAAACTGATGAGACAACCTTATTTTAAAATGTCCCAGAAAATTAAAATTCCATTCAAAACCCAGAAGAAAATTGGATTTTTCAAACTGCCTCCTTTCATTGTCTTTTGCATTTTGACATTTAGTCGGTAGTCACGGCAGCCAGTAAGAGTGATTGTGTAGCATAAAGATGCGGTTACACATAATTGGCTTTGGGTTAACTACATTAAATACATGCTGATTGCTCAAAATCAACCAATAAACTCATGTAAAAAAAGCTTTATATATATACATTTTTATGTATACACATATATATAAACTATGAATGAATGTTCCGATGTGTTTCCTATTCAGACACTAAAAAATGGATTTTCTAGGCTATATGAAATGACAGTTTGAGGGGTACCTTCCACAGCCCTCACAGCAGCATATTGTCTCTGAAATGGATCCTCCTGCTAATTATGGTGTGAAAATAATTGCAATAGGTTCTGCACTCAGTGAAATGACTCAGCAAGCAAGGAATACGTTTAATTACTGGAATATAAAGATCAAGAGTCCAACCCTACTGCAAATTATAATTGCATTTATCTCATATAATATAAACACAAATTTCTACTTAGCTGATTGGCCTCAGTATTTTCTTTGCCTAAAGCAAAAAAAAAAAAAAAAAAAAGCACCTTGCAATTGAATTTGCTTATTGGTTTCTGAGCCTTAAATTATGACTAACTAATATTTTGGCTTTCATCAGTTCAAAGCACAATTTTTAAAATATGGGAAGATGTCAAAGATATCTGCACTTTGGAATGGCACAGGATGTGTATTAATGAGGGTTGTGGTTACAATTCCTATATGAGTTATAAAAAAAGGTCACATTTTAGATCTGACTTACAGTTCTATTAAAACCACATGTATATCTGATCCCAGAAAAATGGCAAGGATCAGACTCTCTGTTAATGGAAACTGGTAGCAATGCAGCTCTGTTCCCTTGATTGAGGTACTCCACAACAGCTGAGACTCCCTGAATGATGAAAACAGAAAAATTTGGATTCTTTACCCATTCTCTCTTAATTGCTTGCTTTGCTGAAGCATTTTGGGCCATTCCTTTGCTTGATGCTCTATTGATAGCTTGCTTTCAGAACATGTGGGTAATTCCTAAAACTTGCTCTGTTGAGAAACTCAATAATCTCAGTCTAAAGATGAGGAGGGATTTCATAACATAATTGAAATAATATCAGTGCGGAAAGGATCTGCTGTGTCCAGATGAAAAGAAATAGTAGCAGAACTCTTACTTCAATTGCAAAGACTGACAGTGTGCCAGGATTATGTCATTACTCTCTAGGCATGATATTACACAGCCGCCATGGAATAAAATGACATCCAGTGCCAGTGGGTGATGCATGGCCGGGTGATGCAAGACCAGGAAGAGTTTTTTGAGCCTACATAAAGGGATCAGGGTGATGCAAAATTAAGTCAGTGGAAGCCTCTGAAGAGATCATTAGGAAAAATTGAATAAATGCCACCGTTCCAAACACACATGGGTGAGGGTGAGATTCAGAAAAATGAAAGAAATGCTGGCAGCCGGCTCTGTCACACCCTGCTCTAGTAACCCAGTCTTACTGTGCTAAAACAGAACACGCAGCACTATTCATACCTTGGGAAGATGCTGTTTGATCATAGCAGGCTGTGTCACTAAACCATTGCTGTTGTATTTCATCATACTTGATTTGCATCCTCACTCTAGAGGCTGTTTCACCAGCCAGCACCCGTATTGTCTGCAGCACTCTTAAAGAGACAGCCTGTGCCAATGGAGGTGTCACTCATCCAGAAATCAGGAGACCTGTGTTCTCCACGAAGCTTTCCTACGGAGGGGGTCTGTGGCCCAAGGCAGTTTTTTTCACCTCTGGGTCATTTCCCCCCCAGGCATCCCTTGCCTGTCTTTCTTACTTACACCACAAGCTCTTTGGCACAGGGTGTTCACATCCGACATGTTTGTACAGAAAGTAGCGCAGATCTCAGCTGGGCCTCCACGTGCTCCCACAATACAATAACAAGATGACCTTAAGAGCGTGCTGGGAGACAGAAGCCATCTCCGATAGCCTAGTCCCTAACTGCTGGGTGCTCCAGGGGAAACTAGTATGCTCAACACAAGGACTCGAAATTGCGCTTCCCACCCAGTGCCTGGATCACCAGCAAGCAGAAAGCTGTAGGCACGCTGCCGTTGTGGTGACTGATACTTGCATGCCAGGGCTGTTGGGGGAAAGCAGGCTCCTGCAGGCTCTGCAACTTCTGTCCTTTCAAGCTGTAAACTCAGTCCACCCCACACCTCACTTGTTACCTGTTTCATGGACACTGAAGAAGTACCACCTCCTTTGCACATCCTCCCCTGGTGCTTCAGCCACCAGCACGGACCCAGGACCAAGCCAAGCACCACAGCTTTGCACCCAGGAAACAGCATGGCTCGTGGAGCTTGTAAGCACTACGTAGCCACTTGTGAGGGAAGGATCATAAATCTGGGGGTTGTCCTGCTGCAGGGAAGTCCTGAAGCAAACTCCACTAGGCTGCTGTTAAAGCAAGCTAGTAGAGGTGGTGGCCCCAATGTCGGAAATGCTGAGACAAGATAACCTGTGTACATCAGGGCTGCGATGGGTGTTTTGAGGAGAGTCTCTGAGAAGCCTTCTGCTTCTCTGGCTTTCACACACGAACATCAGCATTCCTGAAAACAGTTTTTTAGCCTGTGTGGAGACTGAGGTTCTGGTTCAGTGCTGCTTACCAGGGGGGATCTTCAAAGTCATGTTAGTGGAAATTTTGGAGTGAAGTATCTGGCTTTTTAAGCCATTTTATATGTAACTTGTTTCAGAAGTAAAAGAGTTTAATGGCTTTGTGCGCTGGCAAAAGGGTATGTCACAACCCTTCAGGCATATGATGCGAAGGAAATATGTTACACACAGTGAGCACTAAATCATGGAAAGGAAATCCACCTATTCAGAAATTCCAGGGCTTAAGGTTTTGATCCTTAAATCATTCATATAAGACTCTGAGTGATATCTCAGGGGATAGGCATTTTTCTTGAGAACAGGAAAATTAATGATAGGATCAGACCCAGAATGGTAACATGCAGAATTATTACTACTACTCTATCAGTAGTCCTAAACTAAAAGTAAAATTGAGGATTTTTCTATAAGACATGACAGAGCCAAGCTTGCTACAATACCAGTCAAAAGAGACTGTTTTCCCCGTGTGCAGAAATGTAACAAAAACAACAACAGTTCACAAGCAGGTAAAGTGAGCCAAGTAAGGAGGGTTATTTCTTCCTGGTGCAGATGCTATTGCCTATTTGCTTTTTCCATCCAGTTCACATTCAGGAAAATCTCTTCGGTTTACATCATCCCATAGCTGAATTTCCACAGTCTTTTGTGCTTCCACAGAATACAGGAGACGGCAGATAGCAGGATGGTTACTGGATGGGGCTGCCTTAAAGACTTGCAAACTATTGATGCTTGCATGACTTTCACACTTAGGTGATAACAGTGTATCAGGAACTTTCTATGGCTGGGATGGCCTCTTCTGAAGGTAGGCATTAAGTTCAGGATCTTAAACATCAGCATCCTGCCAATGCATCTGAAGAACAGGGGTAGAACTTCTCACTGCAGAAAATAAAACAGTTGTTTTCAGGTAACCGGCAGGAAATAAAGCTGTCTTAGGAGTACTGTAGCCTTTGAGTTGATTCCTCACTGTTCATCCTCTCCATTGTCTTCAAAGCCTGTTTTAGTAGCTCACATCCTTTCGTACATAAAAAGCTCTATGGGAAGAAAATTGGGGGAAGGCAGACGGGGTGTGGAGGTAGGGAGGGAAATATGGGGGGAATGCCTTGAAAAAATTGCAAAGGCAAGGGAGACTTTAAAGAAGGAGGTCTTCTCCCCCATGGAAAAAAAATCTCTGCAATTTTTGTTTTCACCTTGGCTGAAGTTTCCTGAAGTTCAAATGGATTTCAGGAGGGCCACAGACCCCTGTGTTAGCATTGGGCTGGGTTGCCTTCCCCTCAGTCCCGGAGGACTGCTGAAACTGAACTGCCAAGAGCTTCTTCACGCTGATGTGATGCACTGGGTCACCAAAGGGTTGGCTCACGAGAGAGGGTGCAGCGTCTGCCTCTGCCACTTCTACAGACTAGTTTCCGCAGAGCTGGAGAAGGAGGAGAAGCTTACCCATAGCTTTCTTGTCTGGCTTACTTCTGCTCTTCCCATGTTTCCACCAGCATGCAATGTTGTGGGGTTATCAGGGCCCTGAGTGCACTGACAGGCTCATGTCTGTATTCCTTCCACACTGGAAGGGATGCATGTGTCTATGTTTCCGTAAACAGACAATACAGTCTGGCCCAAGACTCTCTAATAGTGACTATGGCAATGCATCTACATCAGTTTGTTTCGAGTAACCATGACAAGATTTTTTTTTTTCCAAATTCAAAAAAACCCTTTCCATTAAAATCTCAGTTTGACAATGTGGTTGCATTAGCCTGACAAAATAGTCCCATTAACTCATATCACAGATGACCATAACAGCCAGGGTTCACTAAATGGATTTTCTCATTGCTTCAGCAGTGAAAATTACATAAATTGAAATAATACAAAATAGTAACTTCACATCTTAACATTCTGACATCAGAAAATAAAGTGAACAAAGACATTTGAATCCAATCACACACATTAAGTAAAAATCATGGACATGGCATCTGGAGTAGTCCATTTTAGTCCAAAAAGCCATAGTAATGATCAGCTGTAAATTTAGGGGCATTTTTCAGTCAGACTTGTGCCACCCTCCAATCTGCATGTTTGCATGTGTTTGCATCTACACATCGTAGATGCAAGAAAATCATTGGGCAGTCTTTGCATAAGCAAACAGCTGCTTATGTATTCCTTGGGGTAGGTTTTTCAGCCAGATCCTGTGCTGTCACCTGAACTATGCTGTAGAAGTGGCATGCAAGGGCTTGCACTTGAGGACAGGGTTCATTAGTACAATTTGACACAGTCTTAATAGGAAGCTGAAGGGTCAGATCTGTCGCTTGCATCTTTTTTTCTGTTTTGAAGAACTGATGCTATAGTGCTCCCTGATTTCACTGCCACCCTGTACTTTTATGAGTGACAATAATGCTTGATTCCATCCCAAGCCACTTCAAAGCCATTTGTTAAAAGGATCTCTTGTTGGAGAGAATAAAATTGCTAATACTTCTGCCGAAACCTAGGTACCTTTAGTGACCTCAGAACAATCATGAGGGTTACAGAAATTAATGCCTAGAAATACTTTTTAAAACTCTCAGTTGCCACAAAAGCAGATCAGATCTGTCCAAGTTCTTTCCTTCTCATTTTCTGGGCATATGGTAGGAAATGCTACAGTTGCTGTTGACAGAGGAAACTCAGTAATTCACAATTTCTTTTCCTCGGTTTCTGTTTCTTGTTTCCTTTTCATAGTACCTGCTTACTCCATGGCCTAGGCACAGAAATATCACAAAATTCAGGGGCAGGGGACATGACCAAAACTCTATCATCATCCCTATATTAAACTGCACTGCAGTATACGAAGAGTGCAATTTTAAAGACTTGGTGACCAAAGAATGGTCCCGAGTGAGTGAGGGTCCTGTGCCACCATTCCCACCAGTGAAACGTGAGCGCTATAGGGCGTTAAAGAGGCAGTTCTGTCCAGCTCATCTCAAGTGCCTTTGATTTGAGCCCATGAGCTGTTAGTACAATTTAAAGCAATCTAAGTTTTGTTGGGGGAACTGGACAAGTACACATGTACATGAGGTTGCAAGGTGGACTCACACCAAATACTATGTTGAGCAATGTTTTTCACTCAGAGAGACAGTCACAAAATAAGCCCCACCTGTGTGAAGCACCAAAATGAGATGTCACTCATGACTGAGCATAAGGGATGGATAAGATGTATTCACTGCAGGGGCTTTTGCTTTCATTCCCTTCATCACTGATTCCATAAGCCTATAAACATCCTTAGGTTTTCTGACAACAGGGGGAGATTGATTGGCCTTAAGACAATGTAATTCGTTTCTCTTAGATGTCTCTCTTGCAATGGGACCAGTCACTCTCTGGTGGTGCTTATCTTTCCATTGACTAAAAAGAAAGCTTTCATGACTGCTGCAAACTAGCTGTCTTAAATATTAGATGGCCAGCATTAATTAAAGTGAATCCCAGATTCCTACATCTCAGACGAGTGCCAAAAAGTAAATGATATGTAGAATCCCTATCACTCGTGCCCCATCTTGAGTTTTACTTCCCCCATTCCCATGTACTGGTCCCAGTACTAGTTCACCACTTTACCAGCACTCATCCTGCAGCCTTCTTCAACTACTCCACCAGCTATGGGGAAACAATTGCAGTTATGATCATATAACACCATTTCATTTGACAGAAAAGGATGCAGGACACTAATAAAATGCATTATAAAAAAAGAAATACTGGCCAACAGAGTGTGCCTGTTGGTGTTCACAAAATGACATGGCTTTTTGTGGCTTAAAGCATTGTCTTGACAAACCAAAAACTCTAGCACTTCAAAGGGAGCATTAGCAAAGTGAAATGTGTAACAAGCTGCTTTGTCAATAACATCCGTGAGAAATCGATGTAAAGGATGGCTGTGGTAGGTCTTCTGTACCTTGCGTTTCATGCTTCACCTAATCCTACTTCTTGCTCCTGCAGTCTCTTCCAAAGCGGAAAACAAAGCAGGATTTCAGTTCAATCACAGAAAGCTGACTGTCTCACAGGTGCCTGGCAAGGGAACATGGAGCTGAGCCATGTTATGGGTTGCACATTTTGACCATGGGCAACATGCCAGTTTCTGTTTCCTTCCAGGTGTGGAGAACTTCAAGAACTAGTTGGCTAGTGGGACTTGAAGTGTCAAAAATCAGTAACACTTTATTATATGCAGACTGGATTCAGTAAGGCAAAAGGAATCAACAGATTTGCCTTCATCAGATGTTAATTATAAGTAACATTTGCACTTATCTCTCTGCTTTCACGTGTTAAAAATAGTCTTGCTTATGAATAATGATCTCTGCTGTGACACAGCAATCTGTCCTAGCTGTGCTTTGCCAAGGAACAAAATGTGACCCAGATTGCCCATGGCCCATCAGTCAGGACAGATTTTCGTTTTACAGTGTAAACTGTAAAAAATTCTTTATAGCTATTGGGTAACAGATTAGAACAGACAGGGTGGTTTTACCAGTGTTTTCCCTAATCTTCCTGTTTCTCCCAGCAACAAATAAGTGGTTGCTGACTTCTAATGGCAACCATAGAATTCTTCCTTATTAGCTTCACTCAATGGGCAAGTGAGCTGCAGGACTGGCGATGGACTAATTTTCTCTCGTTAGTGGAGGAATATGGGATGTATCTGAATAAGCATATTATTTGAGATGAGGAGAGCACTTTCCAAGAGAATCATCAGAACACCCCAGCTGACCATGCTTTGGTTCACACTGCAGAGCAATCTCAGAGTGCACAAACTGGTTTACCTGATAGGTAATGAAACTGGAAAATGTGCATTACCAGTATATATACTATGCTTGAGGCACTAACGGTTGTTCAGACCATGGGACCAAACTAGTCTGAGGAAGAGACTCCCAAAATACATACAGCATGGGCATGGAGTCCTTAACAATTGTTTGCCTCCAGAGATCCAGTCCTGCTGTGCTTCCCTTGCTTGCTCATGCAGACGTAGCACTGGCACCCTTGGAAGCCTGTGGGAGATCTTACCTGGACCAGCAAGTAGAGAGTCCACAAATAAAGAGCATGGAAATGGTCACCCAACGCAGGGAGTGGCTTCACAGTTTCTAAACATAGCTGTTAAAAAATAGCTGGAGAAGTTTGAGAAAATGGTGAGATTAGCTTAAAACAATGACACTAAGTTGCATTTGGGACTCATTCGGAAAAAAATCATGCAATCTTGAGTTCTGAACTTACTTGAGTTTCTTCTTCTCTGAAGCTGTCAAAGCTTTTAGGGGCATTAGATAATATTTCCAAGGCTTTCTCTGCAACTCTGAATGTGATTAATTTATTTTAAAAAAATAGGTGAGATTCTGAAATAATCACACAGCTTCAGAATTTAAGAAGACCTGTAAATACTAGGATATTCACAGCAAAACTCCAAGAATTGCTAATACTGAAATCCCTTCTGGTTTTAGCAAAAATGAGTATTCTGCTCTTGCCCAACTTTGAAGCATTTGATGCATCTAGACATTTAAATATTGCTGCATATAGCTGAGAATATTCTGTTGCTGTCTTTTGTCAACACTGTTCTTTCCTAGCAATTTCTCTATCAAAGCTTTTGTAGTATTACGATTACCATCATTTACTTTCCTTCATTTAACTTGCACAGTTAATGGAATGATATGTACCCTACATGACTGCACAAGGAGCTAGATAATTAGCAAGCCAGTTGAAACCCATTTGGAGAATAAACTTTGTTGCAATCACTGCTTGTCTTCAAGGGTTTTTAAATGCTCCACTATAAGACAGATAATTTTTGTGCTTGTTTCAGTTGATACAAGAGGTCCTGTGCAGATTGGATAAATGTTGTGCTGTTGGCTTTCTGGCCTAAGCGTGCTGCTTTTTTAATGGAAAAACATTTTAGAGAGAACACGCTTTCATGGCTAAAACACTAACTCTTTGGGATTTAGGAAAGCAGTTATCTCCCTGTTCAACCTGTGTGACACTGGCCAGCCACTCTAATCAGACCACTAACTGCAGGTGCCTATGTAGGTGTCACTGGGCTAACAATACTGCCTTTTTTTTTTTTAATGTATGGCAGTTTAAGGAAAGGACAGCTGAGCAAAGCAGGGCTTCTGCTACTCAATGCTGCCAAATAAGCTGTTCTTTACCCGGCCAAGGAGGACAAGTCACAATGATGATGTTGAACGCCTGAGGAGATGTGTAGGTCTTAAGTTCCTTTAAGGCCCTTGTCTCCAACAGGAAAAACAGTACTTGTCAACACATCAGGAATACAATGCATTGCATACTCTCCCAATGGCCACCCGGGTCAGAGCAGGGCTCCTTTCCCATCCTCTCCTGCATCATCCACGTGTTGTTTGGTTCCCAGGGTTGCAGCAGCCTTCAGAACTTGTTCTGAGTATTCAAGCCAAGTTTCAACTATGGTTGAAGGACTTTCGAGGGCAAATGGAGACTAAATCAATACCATGAAAAAAGAAAATGTAATGCTTGTAAAGCATGGAAACTCATCTAATTCTGTCAGTGGCCAGAATGAAATAGGAAAGTCATTTCACCAGCGTGCTTTCAGTGCAGCTATTGTGCTGAAAGGAAAGAGAGCTGAGCATGTTCTTATCTTTCTCCAGCCATGTTTTGCAGATGACAAGCTGGCAGAACAAACACCTTTTTCTAATTGTTTTAAATGCTGTTAGAAAACAAGACATATTGAATGTCAAGCAAAGATAATAACAAGGGCCCCAAAAGGCAGGATTCCTAGGACACTACTTTGCATGCCTCTTTCTACAAAGGTATTTCAAGGTATACATTGTAGCAGTGATGCCGCAGACCTTGTACAAGAACCTTTAGCTTTCAGCTTGCGTCGTCAATGGCCGTGTCTTTAACATGCAACCCAGCATCCATTTTCTGTATGTTTAGCAGCCTCCCAGGCAGCATGCAGGGTCTCATGTGTGCCCACTCTACAACCTCCCTGCTGAAAAGGATGCAATTTTGGTGGTGTAGGCAGCCAGCTGGGCAAGCCCTCCTCAAAGGACAGTCTGGACAACCACACCTGTGCTCTTGGAATTATGCATGCAGTTAAATGCTTTGTTGGACGGAGGCCTAAATGAACATATCATTATGTTTGACTATTAACAGACATCAGTTGGACATGTTTTGTCTCATCAGAGGATTTTTGAGTTATTCCTTGCAAGTTGGTACTTATGTTTCAAACCAAAAATCTTCTCAGGTCCAAGCTTTCTTGACAACCTCAGCTCACAGAAAGCAAAATCTTCAGTACACTCTTGACCTGAGATGCTGGCTTTCACCAGTGGTTTCTGTAAAGCTTCCTTTGGGTGGGTTATTTAGTGTCCAGGATTAGAAGCCCCCATGCAAAGCTTAATTAAATTAATTAATCATCCACTGGCAGTTAGAAATCCATTCCTGAACTGATGTATCATAGAATCATGGAATCATTTAGGTTGGAAAAGACCTTTAAAATCATCAAGTCCAACCACTAACCTAGCACTGCCAAGTCCACCACTAAACCATGTCCCTAAGCACATCTATGTGTCTTTTAAATACCCCCAGGGATGGTGACTCAACCACTTCCCTGGGCAGCCTGTTCCAATGCTTGACAGTCCTTTCGGTGAAGAAATTTTTCCTCATATCCAATCTAAACCTCCCCTGGTGCAACTTGAGGCTGTTTCCTCTCATCTGATCACTCTTTACTTGGGAGAAGAGATCAACAGCCACCTCACTACAACCTCCTTTCAGGTAGTTGTAGACAGCGAGAAGGTATCCCCTCAGACTCCTCTTCTCCAGGCTAAACAACCCCAGTTCGCTCAGCCAATCCTCATAAGATTTGTGCTCTCGACCCTTCACCAGCTTCGTTACCCTTCTTTGGACATGCTCCAGCACCTCAATGTCCTTCTTGTAGTGAGGGGCCCAAAACTGAACACAGTATTCGAGGTGCAGCCTCACCAGTGCCGAGTACAGGGGCACGATCACTTCCCTACTCCTGCTGGCCACACTATTCCTGATACAAGCCAGGATGCCATTGGCCTTCTTGGCCACCTGGGCACACTGCCGGCTCATGTTCAGCCGGCTGTCAACCAGCACCCCCAGGTCCTTTTCCACCGGGCAGCTTTCCAGCCACTTTTCCCCAAGCCTGTAGCGTTGCATGGGGTTGTTGTGATCCAAGTGCNGCCCGTCCACGCCATGAGCAGCCAGTTTCTCCAGGAGAATGCTGTGGGAACCGGTGTCAAAGGCTTTACTAAAGTCTAGGCAGACAACATCCACAGCCTTTCCCTCATCCACTAAGCCGGTCACCTGGTCATAGAAGGAGATCAGGTTAGTCAAGCAGGACCTGCCTTTCATAAACCCATGCTGACTGGGCCTGATCACCTGGTTCTCCTGTACATGCCACCTGATGGCACTCAGGATGATCTGCTCCGCAACCTTCCCCAGCACCGAGGTCAGGCTGACCCGCCTGTAATTCCCCAGATCCTCCTTCCAGCCCTTCTTGCAGATGGGCATCACATTTGCTAACCTCCAGTCAACTGGGAGCTCCCTGGTTAGCCAGGACTGCTGATAAAGCATGGAAAGTGGCTTGGTGAGCACTGCCACCAGCTCCCTCAGTACCCTTGGGTGGATCCCATCCAGCCCCATAGACCTGTGTGTGTCTAAGTGGTGTAGCAGGTTGCTAACCATTTCCCCTGGGATTATGGGGGCTTCGTTCTGCTCCCCATCCCTGTCTTCCAGCTCAGGGGATTACTGAGCTCGGGTACCTGGAGAACAACCTGGTCTTACTATTAAAGACTGAAGCAAAGAAAGCATTAAGTACCCTCAGCGTTTTCCTCAGCCTTTGTCACTGTGTTTCCCCCTGCATCCAATAAAGGATGGAGATTCTCCTTAGCCCTCCTTTTGTTCTTAATGTATTTATAGAAACATTTTTGATTGTCTTTTTATAGAAACATTTTTTCTTTTACGACAGTATGGTATCATCATATCAAATACCACCATTCTGAGCAGCACCTATAGGCTCTCAAGCCCTCATCAACTTCAGGGGCCTTTCTGAATAGGCAAAAAAAAAATCAAAAAGCACAAGAGCATCCATGAGAAAGGCTGGATGACAATTTCATGTGCATCCACAATTTGAAGATCAAAGGACTGTCTGATTTTGTTTTAGTAACATGAAGGATTAATTTTGTCTAATCTGTTAAGTACAATACTTTCAGCCACAGTTATATTTTAAGCCATATTTTCACATGCTGGCAGCGAATGTGTGTCTGCCTCTGTAGATATGATTTTGACAGTAGCAGGGATTTGTGTGTGCCAAGACGAATTTTGAAGCAACCCCCCCTCAACATACATACTTTATGCAGTGTGGGCAGTGGCTAGCGTATTGACCCAGGACCCAGGAGAGCTGACTCTAGTCTGGGCTCTGTAATTGACTTGCCAAGTGACCAGATACAAGGCTATTTTCCTACTTAGAAGCTGGGATGATAGCAATTAGAAAGGGAGAACGCAGAATATTACACAATGGTTGGGTATTGGTATCACCATTTCTAGACCAAGTCCTCCTCAGTGCATGACTGGGGCCTGTAGGCATTACAAAGTCAGTAAAGGTAACACCATAAAGGTAAATTACAAGGGTATTTATTGCATCAGCTGATATACACTAGACCTGAGTATGGAAGCAAGTAAGTGAGGAAGGAAAAGCTTTGTTTCAAGTAGTATTAAGGACATTATGCAAAGGATTTGATAAATTTATCCTCATTTCTGGTTTTATTTTTAATTATCTGGATGACATTTTCATTTGTTACGGATAATGTCTTTAGCATCTGCCTATGGCAACACATGGGCAGCATTTCAGAGCTGTTCTCAATTGCATTTGGATACATCAGAGAATTTGTAAAAGCTTCATTTCTCTCCACCTGCCAGGAGAGAGTGGAGTCATGGCACTCTTCCAATGCTAAATACATTTCCTGGTAGCCAGATTCACTTTGTATAAACCAAAGAGGACTGTCTGTGTTAGACCCAAGGCTGAGGTCATGTAGGAGATCAGAAGCAGTCTCTGAAGTACTGAGCATCTCATGTGTGATTTGGTAAAGGCTCAGTGTTCAGAAAAAATATTTGAAAGTAAATATTCTAAAGAAATCTGCCAGGTGGGTGATGATAGAGCAGATTTGCTGGTCCCCAGCCAGTCACCTCAGTTACAGATTCACTAAGGAGGATCTGGGGAAATGAAGCATGCTAACAACGTCTCGTTTCAGCTTACAAGGAAAAGATGAAGGAGCTGTCCATGCTCTCTCTGATCTGCTCCTGTTTTTACCCTGAACCTCGCAACATGAACATCTATAAATACGATGGTGAGTGACTTTCACTGGAAATCATCCTGCAGGTCAGATAATGTGCTAGTGCTAGGAAATTACTCAGTTCACCGTCCCAGTCCATAATGTTAGTCCGTGCATGTTTTGCTGATTTAACAATTCATTTGGTGGTTTTGGCTATTACCTTCTATTGATTGTGTATTACCCATGATGTTGGATATTGTTCCTAATAGCAACTAACTAAACTCTTAAAGCTAGCCCTCTCATACTTAGCTGTACTTTTCCTACTACCCATTTGAGAATCACAGCTTTTCACAGCTGACATAGTTCCCAAGGAAACCAAGAAAAGATGAAAGCATGCTTAAAAAATTAATCAGTTTGGGCACTGCTCACAGGGGTTGTGAAATGACACAGAACCCCAATAAGCTTCCAAAAGTGCTGTAATTTTTTATCTTTATGAGATTAAGGTATAATTAAGCTATTACAGGCAAAATGGAATGTACTTCTCCTGAGAACAGTTTTCAGCCCATAATCTGCCATTGCATTTAAAATGCCCAAGGCAAAGATGCTAAATCTTTTGTCTGTGCTTCTGATCCTGCACTAACATCTGTGCTGCTTCTCTCCTCAATACTGCTGAGGTATTGAAGGGCTTACCATTTCTCACTTTATTTTGCAGACATGGAAGTGAAACAAATCAACAAACGTGCCTCAGGCCAGGCCTTTGAACTGATCCTAAAGCCGCCATCTCCGATCTCAGAAGCACCACGAACTTTAGCTTCTCCAAAGAAGAAAGAACTCTCTCTTGAGGAGATCCAGAAAAAGCTGGAGGCTGCAGAGGAGAGGAGAAAGGTATCTTTCCTTAAAAAAATGCTAGTAATTAGACCTGACTTAGTGTACAGAATAACAGCCAAGTTTCCTGTCCATTGGTGTGTTTTCCATTGCCATCACTGACTCACAGTGGCCTGCATGGACAAAAATTATTAACACATTTAAAGAAACAAATGAGTTTATTTTCTTTCAGCAGCTTGCAAACAAACCTCACTGGTTTTGATGCTTGGGAAGTATGCATGACAAAATACAGGTAGCTTTGAACAGGAAGCCCAAGTGGGTTCAAATACGCATGCTTACTGTGTGAGCATAAGCAAGTGGTTCATTCACAGCATCTATAATAGTTGCTGAAAACCAGTGCAATTCTTCTGGTGTCTAAGTTTAAGACATGGATGTGCAATTCAAACAGCTACTGTCTGGGCTACCAGATCTTGACTCCTTGTGGTACCCATGGAAATTACTCACAAGGCCTGCCTGAGGCAGCTAGAATGTCTTATTTATGCAGTATGTAGGCATGTCAGCCCTGAATAAAGAGCATTCAGGGTCATTCACCACACACTTGGATGAAGGTGCTAGCATAACAGAGGTACTAAGGAGAGGCATTTCTAGCAGTCAGTCTCAATAGTGTTGGAAGTTGGCCTTGTAGGGTTATCTACAGACTAAGTCTTCCCCTCCTTATGACCTTACCCATAATGGTAAAACCCTGTTTCATAATGAATAAGTTTGTCACGTAGGGTTTGGAAGGGTTGTTACACCTTCTTCACAAAGATTAGCACAAATGCAGGGTGCATGCAGCAGGAAGTTCACATTAACTATTTGGCTTTCATCTTGACTGATGTGTTGAAGAGTTCTTTATTTGCTCTAAGTCAGAGCTAGCTTAGATTGCCTTCCCCCCCCTCCCCAGAAGATAAAGGCCAAATTCCAGACCAGATAGGTCAGAGGATGACAGGCAAAGCCCATGAGACACCATTGCCAGCCTGAATTGCCAGTCTGAAAATTAGCAGTTTTCTGTGTGGGCCCAGTGTTTATGCTGTGTTGCACCATTTCAGGAAAGTCACGGCTGGCTGCAAGGGTCACAGAAAACTCAAGCTGTGGTAATAGAGTGTCCTGGTTAATTCATGTTTCCTTTCGCTATGGCACAAAAGGAGAGCCGCAGAAGCCAGAGAAGCTTCAGGAGCCATAGAAGGACTTTCTGTGTCCTTCAACCAGGCAATCAATGTTATTTTGTGGCAAATCTGCCTGCACCAGTTAAATTGGAGTTAGAAACCCCTTCCATCCACTCATGGAGTCCCTGGTAGAGTGTATCTGAAAATGAAACAAGCTAAGATGTCTCTAAGTCTTTCATTTGTCTCTTAAACAGTGTGATTTGTTACTAAAACTGACATTTACAGAATCGTTTCCAGATATGGACAAAAATGTATACAGAAGTCCAGGGACAGCAGATATGCCACAGATAGCACATGGAGCAGCTCCAGCAAAAGCAGCTGCATTCTCCTTTTGCTCCTGTCAGACCAGATCAGGGTCGCTTCCAAGAAACCCAGTGGAGTGATTACACTGGTGTATAGTGAGATGTGAGTCCGCTGAAGTCAGTAGATCTGTATTACTGACAGGTCCTTAAAACCTGGACCTCAGTTCTGATTTGCAGTGAAACCTGACTATTCTGGACCTCACTAATTTGAACTATTATTTTGGGTGAACACTGAAGTGTTGCCACATTTGCCATTTCTGCTGCCTTGCTAACACAAGACTCTGTGCTTCTAATGCATGCACATTAGCACTATTGCTTCTTTCAAAGAAATACTTCTGCCAGAGTATTCGTTTCAGTAAAAGGACATGGCTGTATGTGAAAGGAATACGCATTTGCACTAGCACCTGCCCAGAAGTATGAGCTTTCACACACCAAATGATGATATGCCCCAAAGACTCGATCTGTGAAGTGCCTCTGTACCGAGTACAAACGCTCAAGTAAAGATATGGACACAGAATGAAATGGCAGCAATTAAGAAGCCTGATATTATGCATATACTTAGTGGGAAATAGAAATTGAATGTCCCAGAGATTTCATTTCACTGATTTCATTACTGTTCATTTCTTCCTAAAGAAAAACTCATTATGCAATAAACTGGTAATCAGTGATAGCAATACAGACACCTGCCATTTCTTCCCGTTGGTGCTATATTCATTTTGAATGAATTGAGTTATTTTAATAGACAAGATCCTCCACGTCAGCATTGCAGCAGAAATTCTTGGGAAAGGAACAAAGAACAGAGCAAAAAACTTCATTACCCCACTGTTAAAATCCCTGGTGCTCCCACATCTCAACTGTTGCCTTCATTTTTGGCCTGAGAAAGAGTGTATTGCAGAGAAGGATAAAAAAGCAATCAGAAGAATAGAACAACTTCCATAAGAAGATAAATTAAATAGTCCACTTTTCAGCTTGGAAAGAGACAACAGATGGAAGATAAGATAGAAGTCTACAAAGTCATGAATGGTAATGAGAAGATGAATAGGAACAATTATATTCTGTTTCACGCAATCCAAAGGGGAAGAAACACTCAATGAAATCATCAGACAGCAATTTCAAAACAGAGAGAGGGAATCACCTTTTCATGTATTGTTTAATCAAGCTGTATTTGTTATCACAGACTTATTGCAAAAAGATAATAGCAAAATCGATAGAGCACTACCTTGTAGGAAATTATTATATGAATGCAGCCTCTGGCTCATAAAATATGTAACTTGNAAACCAGACAGACTTTCTGACATCCAGCATGACGTTTGTTATCATACTTTTCAATCTATGTACAACAGCTGTCAGGCATGACCATTCTAGATCGTGTCCTTCCAGCACAGTTCTAATTAAAATCAAGTATAACTAATGGATGAGAATTGCCTTTTCAGGAAAAATACTAATTGATTTCACACTGTTTAGGAATTAGGTTCTGCTCTGTTAATTAGGCAGTGTTCATTAATACATTTTCAAACTCATGAGAACACCTACAGCAATACATGCACTTCAGCAGTCTCCTGCTTATGTTGTTTCCTGTTTGTCATTCTTGTTTATTCCCTTATAAGCTTTTACAGGGCTCTTTCCTTTTCTCCCCCTTTTTCTCTACCTCGCTTGACAGTCACTGTGACCTCATACTCTCAGACCAAACCGAGAGTTTCACCTGAGGCATTTTTTCCTTTTGCACCACACAGCGAGATCCGTTTGGGCTAGTTACAGATTCGTCCTTCCCATTTATAGAATCCTCTTTACAGCATGTGGTTATTATCCCATTATTTTTTTGGCATATGTGTGCTATATTTTCCCACCTTGGTAGATAATCAGATCTTTTCATCCTTCCCACTTAAGAAATTAGAGCACAGTGACATTGTAAGCAGCAGAAGTTTATTTCTTACAGAACCTTTAACATCTATCAGTTTTTATCCATTGGCCTTGGATGTTCAGCTATTATTACACTTGATGTACAGATTTCAAGAGCCATATGTTGAATTATATGTCTTTATTGCCCAGGTTCAACTTACTAGCGTAAAAATGGAACACTAAAGGGATGCACCTTTCTACTAGGCTTTGGATTATGGGAGAGAAATCGTATATAATTAAATCCTCTTAATGTCTTTGTATTGGGATGAAATTGAATCAGGCTCATCCCTAGTGCTTAGCGCCACAAAGAATGCAGGAGAACAGTCATAATTTCTAACTTTCATGCTGTTGGATATAGACTTATAGCTACATGATTTTTTAATACCAATACTCTGAAATGCTGCAAGATAAGTCTCCTGTGCAGCCTAGCCTGGGCAAGGCTTGCTGTGCTCCCTGCAGCAGGCAGACAGCCCTACAAAACTGCTGCTCCAGGCAAGAGGAGAGGCAGAGAAGGGATCAGCATTCTTCCAACTCATTCCTGTAATTCATAAGCAACCAGGCTGGGAAGGAGGACAGGCACTGCCCGAGACATTTGCCTCCCATCTTGCCCATCTACTGATCTCCCTTTCTGTTACTGCCGGCCCTCGGCTGTACTTGTGTGGAGTGGGAATACAGAATGAAATGCTTTTCCATGTAAAGGTCCCAGCAATACATGTGGAATCAGCACCAGAACTGGGTGTTTCTGCCTCATTTTGATTTACACGATAGTGTTTCCATACATGGTGCTTCACCGCTAAAGTTTACAAAAGATAGCCAAAACCGAAAGCCACTCATCCAAAAAGCGTACGCCTATGGGATATGTGCTCACAAGAAGATGCTACCAGCTAGGAGAGGGTTTGGTGTTAGGCACAAAGGTCTGTCTCAGAGCACGTGGAGTCATGAGGCGAGGCAGCATACATCCCAACACTGGCAAAGCTTCTCCCGCAGCCATGGGCTTTGCTGCTAATTAACAATCATAACAAACTGACATTGATCTTTATTAAGTTTAAAATGCCAGGCCTCAAACTGCAGCAGATCAAGAAATGCCTCGTGAGCAGGTAGGGGAGCATCAGGCAGAGGGCCCAGGGGGTACCTCTTGCTTCCCTCCAGCATGCCTTGTTCACCGCCATGGGTCACAACCCTGAGAACAGCAATTTTGTGTCAGCTGAGGAAGAGAAAGTGAGGTTTTTTTGTTTCTCCATGTTCTTAGTAGCCCTGACCCAAAGCTCCACTGGCAGACAGGACAAAAAAAAAAGATTCTCATCCAAGTTCATGCAAAATTTTGCACCGTCTGGTTTCAGTAGAAGCAAGACTTCACCTGTGGTTATAGCTCAGATGGCTCTGGCTCTCTTGACATATGGCCATTTCACTCCTCTGCTCTGTGACCCCATGGAGCAGGAGCATCCCCCTCTTTTTTGTGTCTCTTTAGACTGCCATTGCTTTGGGAGAGGAACTGCCTCTCCCTGTGTATTTGCACACTGCCTGGGACAGTGAGTCCTCACAACAGCCTGAACAGGTGCTAATGTAGTACAAATAATAATATTCCTAGTGAGGAATAGGATGTAACCATACAGAGATTTGAAGAAGCCAGTGCCATGAGTGAGGTCTAACTTGAGTCCATTCCCTTGCTTTTATGTGGAAAAATCCCAACCTCAATTCCTTCCCCTGAAAACGCCACTACTTCAACTCACCATTTCTTTCTGATTAATACCTAGGCTTCACCTTGGCATTTACATTGCAGTAGGAGCCTTTAATCGTGTCTTCACATTATGGTCCATTAATCGTATCTCTTAAATACACAATACACTGAAGAATTTAATTTTAAAAAATCCAGACAGTGAATGAATGTGTTACGAAAGTGGAGCTCTCATGACTGGTAGTGTGCCTCATACATCCTAGTAACTAAGGATCCTAGTGACTAAGGTGAATGCATTCAAGCTGAAATTCCTAGTTTAAAAGCAGTTGTCTGAGCCCGTTTCTTGCTTAAAAGTAATCCTTTAATTTTATCTCTGCATAAATGACTTCAATATTTGGATGCACATGTCAAAGAAAAATAGATAAATGCGAGAAAATGAAACACCTGTTACCCAGATAAGTAGAATTTTCTTCCTGTGAGTAATCATTTAAAAATATATGTATCTCCAAAGCCAGTTTCCATAAATAATTTTGCTCATGAAGTGAGCGTTTAGTTGTCTGCATCTGTCTCTGGCCAGCTAAGTATGAGATGTGGATTTCCTTTTGAAGCATTCATCTATGAAAACTGGGGGTGCACATGATTCTTTAGAATTATGACATGAATATCATAGGAGTTTGCCTGCATTAGCCACCTTTTTAGCACAGCAGTACATTTCTAGGAGCAAAGGTATCTGTACCAGGAATGTTCTGCAACGTTTTTATTCCTCCGCATCTAGCATTAAATGCTGCCACTGTAACTGCATTGATTATGCCTTGTTATATTTAAGAAGTCTTCTGCATATTCCCCCTTGAGTATTGCTTTTTCCTTTCTCCACCATTTCATACTTTTCTCTCCTTATTAATCTCCTTTATCTTTCATCCCATTTCCAGCCTTTTTTACTCATTTTCTCACAGTAGCTGTACAAGAAGCACTTATCGTAAGCTGTTTACAAGTGTGTTAGAACATGGACTATCAAGGATTTGAAAATATCCTTTCCAGTACTTCAAACAATACAATGTTGAAAATAAACTTGGAATAAAAACTTCCTACCTATGTTGGAATCCTGTATCAAGACCGTGGGAGTCCAAACACAGCAGTTAAAAGCCAACAGAAATAACAAAGGGAGTCTATTAATCCCAGCTCCACTAGGTAGCTGGAGTCATTCATTTAGTCATTTCTGGATGTGTAGTAGACTTTGAACAGACAGGGTGGCCAAGTTCTTTTGCCAAATGTGTTGGAAACAGAAAATCGTTTGATAATCCAGTACGAAAACATACCAACCGCTTTCCAAAATTGTTCTAAGGGGATTTCAAAAATGATCTGAACACCAGGGAAACGGGCAGACTCACAGCTGGGGTACGACAGCATTAGAAGAGGGACATCAGTCTAAATGAGAGACTCTACCCCATGGATGTTTTGTGGCAGGAGGCAGGTCCCTTTATTTTGAACCAGTCCTGGGTACCTTGAACATTTTGAGTGAGGAAAAGGAATGCTGTTTAAGGCATGTCGTAAAGGAAAATTGCATTAGGGGTGTGCAGTCAGTTCCTGAGCCCTGGTTTAGCTTTCATTCAGACTCTTACTGGTGCCAGCACAATTTGCATCCAGTAAATACTGAATTAGAGTATAAGGATTTTCTTAATTATCATGCGTTAGTGGACAAATTACTTTTGAATGTGTTGTCTGCCAGTGTAGCCTCCAGAACTATGTGTACTTTGATATGGAACTCTAATTTTTCACTATTCTCCTGGATTTATGACAATAAGAAGTCATTCCAGAAGGCAGAGGGTTTGAATGGAAGAAAACACATCATGAAAATGTGGGAGTGCCCCAAAGTCTCAAAGGCATTTTGCTACCTCCCATTGAAAGCCAATGTTCTTTTCAAAAATGCTGCTTATAGGCACAGTCTAGTGCTTTTTATTATAGCATCTGCATGGGCCCTGGGTATGTCCTTGGCAATGTCTGTTTACCAAATCTGAAAATGCTTGATTTTATAACACATTATATGTACATATTTAAACACCATGAAATGTTAGCCTTCCAAATTAACAACTCATTTCCTAAACATTTCATGGGAAAGGACATTACAATTAGTATCATAGTATCTTTTCCATTCAAACTCTCAGCAGGAAGGGAAATAGATTCTTAGATTATTGAAGTTACTTTTAGATCACTTAAGCAAAAGGTTCACAAAATTCATATCAGCAACCAAAATTTGATGACAATAACTTTTCCAAAAGTAGATGAAAGGTTGACATTGAATAGTAAATTAAACAGAAAATGCAGAACAACTTCACAACACTGGTCAAACTGAGTGACTCAAGCTGGTCCAAAAACGGTAAAACAAGATGAAAATGTTCAATTATTTCAGTTTCACATTGTACAAAATCTTTCAAAATTACTTTTTTACATTTTGAAATAATATTAAAAGAATTACATTAAATTACATTTAAAGAAATGTTAAATGCTAAGTATGTGAAATCAACTATTTTGCTTCAAAATAACTTATTTTTATTATATGATTATTAAAATTATTAACATTAACATTAACAATATTATGGGGCTTTTATGATTTTTCAATTAGTCTACAAATTTCCTTCTTTGCCCAGCTCTCTTTCCCTTTGGCTCATTCTCCTTCCATTCTCCACCAGTGAAATTCCCGCTGCTTTTGGCTGCGCCTGTCTGGGGACTTTTTGTTCCCATTTGCAACATCTTTTGGCCTGCACAACAGTTACTTTCTCTGAGTCAAAGATCTGAAAAATGCTTGCTGTATTACTATCTGTTCAGCGTATGCTGTAATGGAGGTAAGAGCAAGGAGGAGCCTTTGTAAGGCACCAGCCATGTCAGTAGACCATTCCCATCAGCAAGTGCTCCAGGGAGCACAGTTTGAGAAATGAGCCCGTAACTGCAGCCGGGCCAGAGGTGAAAGCAAATGCATTAAGTGGCCAAGACGGTTGAAAGTAGCTTTTTCTTCTGATCTCAAGCGAGCCATTACAGCCTTGCAGAGCCAGATATGTTCTACTCCAGTGTCTTGCTGCAAGATGTTCTGCCTGGCTTTTGCAGACTTTTCTAGAATCTGCTTAATTTGCCTCGTCAGTGCATTTGGCTTTATGTGTGTCTTACCTTCGTTAAAATACTTGTTTTCTCCTCCTAGTTGGATCTCGCTCATGTAAAAGAATTGCAGCCTTTTTCACTCCATTTAAAGCCACACGACAATTTAATAGGATTCATTATCACTAATTGTAATTATTGGTTGAAGCCCTTAATTTAGCCCTTAAACTAATTCATTTTTACGGGTAACAATGGCAACAGTGCATTGTGTTCTGCACTGAAATACACACTTAACTTCCTGGAGCAGTATTTCATTCCCTGATTTCTGTTTGCTTCTCATGGTCCCTCTAATTTATTTTATCCAAAAGCATACAATGTTGTTTATCATTTCCAAATAACCCCTCTGAAACATATTGTCTTTTCAGCTAGACTTGCCTGGAGGATGGGCCCAATGCTGCAAGTTCTTTGGCTTCTCTCCTAGGATTAGTGGTTTCGTGTTAGTAATTTGATTTAAAATAAATAACCAAGCTTATGCTTCTAAGCAACGAGTTTACAAAGAAGAATAACACAGTATTGCGCATAGGCTGCATCTGTTTAATTCCTACCTGCTGTTTTCATCTTCCTTGCAAAATTTGAATTTTTAACTAAAAATAGCTTTTTGATTATTTTCTATAGAATAAAACCCATTTTTGCCTTCCTGGTCGGTGAGATGAAGCCAAACATAAATATCATGGGGAAAAAAACCCATCATCTGAATTGATTCTGTCTGTCTTTCACAACAGTAAACTTCAAAAAGTCTATTAACTATTCAAGCACATTAAAGGATAGTCCAATCTAGGCAAAAAATGCCCCTCTCCTGTGTCAGCAACCTCCTGTACAACTGTATGTACCTTCAGCCCCCAATCCCATATCTCTACAAATAAAATGCTCATAGATGGCGAGGTTGAGCAACCACTGCAGTAACCCAGACAACCCAGGGCAGTAACACGTGACAGCATTTCTTGCTAACAGAAGTGCTTCGGACACTTCTCTGCTGCTGCCCCAGGCACATACCTCACATTTAGCCAGTGCCTCTCATCCCCTGTTATTGAAGCTAATCTGGTTTGTACACAGAAGTGATCTTTCCAAACAGTGCATGTAACAACAAAGCAACAAACTTTTTACACAGTTTCCGAACTCAGTGAACTGTTGCCCTATGGGGTTTTTTTGCTCCACATGAGTGTTTCATTTCAGCCACATGTCTCTCTGTTTCCAGTCCCAGGAGGCCCAGGTGCTGAAACATCTGGCAGAGAAGAGAGAACATGAGCGAGAAGTGCTCCAGAAGGCTTTGGAGGAGAACAATAACTTCAGCAAAATGGCAGAGGAAAAGCTGATACTGAAAATGGAACAGATCAAAGAAAACCGTGAAGCTAATTTAGCTGCTCTTATTGAACGTCTCCAAGAAAAGGTAATCACACCATCACTCCTCATCCTAGACCAGAGGGGAAAATCTAATCAATATTTTGAAGAGATGTTGTGGGTAGCTCCTATCTCAGTTGCTACACTTGAGCAATTTTTAAGTCAGAGCCCCTGATGCCTATCTAAACCACCACTCACTTTTGAAAAAGACTAAACATCTATAATCACATAATCACAGAATGGTTGAGGTTGGAAGAGGGCTCTGGACGTCATCTGGTCCAACCCCCTTGCTCAAGCAGGGCCACCCAGAGTAGGCTGTCCAGGACTATGTCCAGATGGCTGTTGAATATCTCCAAGAATGGAGACTCTACAATACCCCTTGGCAACCTGCGCCAGTGCTCAGTCACCATCACAATGAAAAAGTATTTCCTGATGTTCAGAGGGAACCTCCTGTGTTTCAGTGTGTGCCCACTGCCTCTGGTCCTGTCACTGGGCACCGCTGAAAAGAGCCTGGCTCTGTCTTGTTTGTACCTTCCTTCTGGTATTTATATGAGATCCCCCCCGGAGCCTTCTCTTCTGCAGGCTGAACAGTCCCAGCTCTCTCAGCCTTTCCTGTAGGAGAGACTGAGAGATGCTCCAGTTCCTCAATCTTCATGGCACTTCGCTGGACTGTCTCCAGAGAAAGGCTGATTTTCTACCTTTTAAGAAGTGCTGTGATCAAATGAAAGGTCACGTGTTTAGATTTTGACTTTTAAGAAAACTCATTGATCAAATCAAACAGTTGTTCTGTGTCTCTGTAGTTCTTGGTTTCTTGGAAGAGAGAGATGAAAAAATATGGGGAAAAAATCTTTCCTATACATCAAAAGGGGCCTGTTCTTCCATAAGTCTTGCAACTAAAAGAGAGTAAATTTTCTTTTGGAGATCTTTGGTACAGTCAGAGGAAACAGGTAAATCACAAACCCTACCATGCAGGACCAAGTGTGTCCTTCTCCAAAACAACGCTTCCACACAAGAGAGGGAAACATGCGAATAAAGATTTAGAAGTGTTAAGAAAAAATTAATTAGTTCTGCATGAGTGATCACTTGTTTCTCTCAGTGATGAACTTTCTCATACGTTAGTAAATTAATGAACAGAAAGAAAATAGCTCTCAGTGGTTTCTAATGAGATCTTCTCCATAAGCACCTCTGTTTCTTTGTTGGAGACAAAAGTCTCAGAGAGGAGGAAAGAAACAACAGAAACCAAAGGATGATGTTACATGTGACTATGCAAACAGGATAATTCTTAAGCTTAAGAACTGTACCCAGATCACTTGACATTTTTGCATTAGATTAGTTTGCAGGCACAAATCCCAAAGCTCACGAAAACAAAGGGAAAAGCCAATTAGCCATCCTTGAGGCCCAAAAGGAAGTGGGAAGGGCAGCTGAAGCATCTCTGTGTCCTAGGTTAGTGTTAACAGACTGTTAAGTCACGTTTCCACAGCAGTATGGTGGCATATATGCATGAAATCCAAAGAAGGCTTCTGAACAAAGATGACAATAACTCACTTGGGAACATTTGTACAGACCAGTAATTAAAAATTGCATGACTATACAGTTTTGCCAACACAAAAGTGAACCCTGGATATGCAGGAAAAGAAGAAGTGAGATATCTGGGTCCAAATCTTCAAAAGTTACACAGAACTGTGGACGCCCCAAGGTTTTGGTGTCTAGAAGTTCCTACAATCAAAGGTAACTTCTGTATACTGCAGTTAACAGGAGCAAGGAACAAGTCCCATATAAAATCTAGCATTCAGAATTACGGATCTCATAAGAAACTGTGATTTACAGAGTCAGTTGATGCAATAATCTGTCTTGGCCTGTGACCCGTAGTCCAACTCAGACAATAAAAAGATAACTGCTGACTTCAGTGAATTTTTGACCATAAAAGACCCTCTAATGCATGGAAATAGCTAAGGAGTGCCTTAAACCGAAGTCAGCTAGAGATGGATGTTTGCTTCTGTAGCCACCTTGTGCTTGTCATTTGGTTGTCTGGGGTTTTTTTCAGTGAGCAGACACAAGAGGTAAAAATCTGGTGGTTTGACAGTTGAAAGGAGAAAACCGAAAACCCTAAAGCCCAGAAGATGCCAAAAATGATAGTTTTATAAGCACCTCAAGTAGAACATTCCTGAATTAATTTGACAGCTGTTGTTCCTGACCACAGGCCGATTGCCACAGAAGTATGTGAATATACAGTGGCTCAAAGTCAAAATTAGTTATGACTGCTTTTGTAAAAGGGAAGACAGCATGGCTGGAAGTGGGCAGAAGGGCATAGCATTGACTTTTGGTAACCATGTCCCTTTTCCATCACAGACAGAGAAAGAATGGAGAGGACAGCCAACTTCATCATAGTGTCTAAAGGGATGTTTGAGATGTTCAGATTGACCCATCTTGGTGGAACTAAATTCTTGGACCTTTATCTATGGTTCCTAAATGCTACAGATAACACAGTAAATAACACTTCTTCTGCATACAGTGTGCAAGCAATTAATTCAAGCCCACTCATCCTTCCCTATATTTAGTTTAACATCTAGGAATTCAAAGAGCAAATGTGAGCATTTTATGCTGCAAGCAGCACCTCTCTATGTGGGCCTTTAAAATGAAACTCTGTGAGGTGCTGAGGATTATAAGGCCATATCAGATAAAAGACTGAGCTCCAGTGCATAAGCAGAATGTAAGCATTGAACATGCCTCAGGCTGGTCCGGTGGATGACACCTCTCCTGAGCTGCATCCTTTAAAGACAGTTGTACTGTGAAATGAATTTTGCATAGGCACCAAATGCACAACCTAAACGGGTTGTCATCAGGAGGCTCCCGGGGCAGGCAGAAAGAGAAAGAGGTCTGATTTTTCCGTTCTTGATGTTTTCCAGGAGAGGCATGCTGCAGAGGTCCGTAGAAACAAGGAGCTCCAGGTGGAACTGTCTGGCTGAAAACAGCAATGGTGGATGTGACCCATCCCCACCATTAGTAAACTTCCCCTGCCTATATTATTATGGATCATGCGATATCAGTATGGGAAATGTATGACATGGTTTAAAAAAAAAAGTCAAGAACTCAATAAAAAACTTTAAAAAAGAAACAAAAACAAAAACAATGCGGTCTCTTTGCAGAATGATTTGCTTGATGTTTAAAAAACTTGGATCTTATTTTGTAAATACTTACATTTTTGTTAAAAAATACAAGTATTGCATTATGCAAGTTATTTCATAATCTTACATGTCCTGTAACAGGCTTCTGATGTTGTCTATTTCCACTCGGTTGAATTTGCTGGGTCTGTTCATTTGAAGCACCTCATGTCTAATTCCATTCCCTGCAACTTTCATTCCAACCCACCACGAGGTCAGTAGTAGTTCTATGGTGCTAGAGACCAGTCATTGCCTAATAACCTAGACTGCTTTGTTGAAACAGTGACTACATCACAGGTATCGTGACTTCACGTTCAGCTGTCCAAGACAAAAGGCTCTTAAAATGTAGTTTCTTCAAATGGAACTTATGCTACAGCACTCTGTAGTGTGCTATATAATTGAGGTTAAATCACCACGTGCAGTACTTGTTGCTTCTGCTTTTTTAGGTGAGAGGCAACAAATACAGCTGTGCAACAGAATGAAAGCAAGTGGGATCAGTCTGAGGCAAATTTAAGAGGCACATTGTACCCATCAAGCTATGACAAATTCTGGATGATGCCAAACAGCCATACAAATGCTAATTGTAAAGTGAGCTTAATTCACCACTTGAAAATTTATTGATGGAGCAACTAAAAGCATCAAGTGGCTTTATCTGTAGATGCCATGATCTATGATACTTATCTGATGCTACCACGTTACATGTGTAATAGTACAAGAGGCTACTGAATATTTCACCTGGAATCCATGAGCCAGTTGTTACCTTTTTTTTTGACACTGCTGACTTCCATTCATCATGACCTTTACTCTTCAGTGTTAGCCAACCCTACCTAGTGACAGACATCTAGGACTAAGAGGGCTGAAGCAGGAGGAATGACTAGACAGGGTGCTTGTGCCAAGTACAGTATCACCAAACCTAACACATTGTCCCCAAAATAGCTGCAGTTTTGAAGTTGTCCCTACCCCCCTGGAGGTTGCTGCCTGCATATTCTACTCTTCATTAGTGCTATTTTCCTGTATGTCATTGTGAGCAAGCTGTGATTAATAAAGAATTGGGGTTCTGTGAACTGAAAAAGGGCTTGTCTCTTCTCTCGCTCCATTACTTCTCTGACATGTGGCCATGTGAGGTGAAAACCTAACGTAGTCCTAAAAGCATGGAAATGAAACTTAGATAAGACCTGTTAATAAAGCAAGCCTATTTCTCTGCTAATACAGGACTAACCCCTGCTATGTGTTTTCCAGTGCTTAGGCTGGTTGTTTTTAAAGATTACTGTATAAACTAAGCCTGTAAATGTGACCTCTAGCACTGAGTTTATTAAAAAAGAGAACTAGCTACACACACATGCACATGCACCACTTAATATATTAGTATATTAATATACTCAATATTGGGGAAAAAAAAGGAATTTTGGGAAAGAAAAGTGAATAATGTAGCTGTGTGTACATACATCAATAGCTGCAGCAAGATTCTGGCTGTTAACACACTGATTTTCAGGGTAAAAGGGATTCATTTACAGGATTTATTGAAAAACACAAAATCACTAGGGAAGCTGCTGAGCTGCAGAGCTAAGATATAAAATTGGATCTGACCCCGTTTAGAACTGAACAAGTGATTGAAAATTACCTCTAGGATTAGTTTTCTGATTTAAAGTCATGAAAGTGGCATCATTTACTTGCTCTTTCCGAGAGATGGGCCAAAAGCTCCGTATCTGCAACAGTCAGTTTCTGACCCGTGCAGCCTATTTTATTTCAGAGCCAAGTTAGGTCCCTGGAAGACTTGGCCCGCAGGCAAAAAGCAGCAGAAGCTGATCCAGGCGCAAGGCTGCAAGCTCAGCTCTGCGTGCAATGAGCTCTGTACCACAGAATGAGAGGAGTACTCCAACTTGTTAATGCAGCTGGGTTTCCTTGCCTAAATTCCTTGTCTTTCTGGCAAAATCACCAGAAGTAAACCTGGCAGAGAAACCAAATAGCAAACTTTGAATCTGGATGTCATGAGCCTCAGTGTTGCCAAGCCTTCAAAGTTTGTATATTGCTTTAAGCCCCAGTAAAAAAGGTAATTCATATTCATATATTTCAATTTAAGGTCCAGGATCTTTGTTTGAGGGCTGCCGGATTTTGGTTTCATTTCCCAATGGCAAGTCACTTACAGTTTTCCCTGTCCATTGACTTAACAAGCTCTGGTCGTGCTTCAAGCCCTTTTCCTGTTTGTCCTGCTGGCTACGCTTGGAGAGCAGGCCAAGGATGAAGCTCTGATGCTGAGGCTAAGCAGGGCAGCCTGCCTTACCTCCATGGGGCTAAACTCTCTTCCCCCACAAACGAGGGTGTCCACATCCAAAGTGCCAGTTGGGATGGTCCCTGGCACATGTTCACCCCAGCACAGACCTGGGCATTGCCTGGGAAATGCTTCTCCACAGGTACCAAGACTGCACCAGGGAAATAAGTGAAGAACAAGACAGTGTGAGTGCTGTAGACCCATGTCAGAGCGCATGGTCTGCTCCTCTTCGCTTGGATCTTTTAACAGTTGTGCGTCTGGAGTTCATTTTATTCAGGTATAGCTATATTTTGGAAGCCTGTTCACAAATACACTGCATATTTAATCTACAGTAGCAAAAAGAAATATCTGGAGAGCTGCGGCATGGCCGTTTCCTTATATTACTCCTGTTCCCTTGTATTATTTCCTTATATTTTGCTTTAATACTGCCTTCCTAGCTGCTCCCTGCTTGTTCTGGCAAAAGCGTATTGGTGCCATGGCTCTCTCATGGAGTTACAGATTAAAGATCTCCTTGAAAAGGAATAAAATATTCAAAACGCCCGTTTTTAAAGTATTACCATGCTGGCTACTTGAAATATGTCAGTTTATTTTTTAATTCAATGACAAGCGGAGTGCTCAGGACTTTTAGATTAAAAAAATTAGGCCCCGTCTTTGATTAACTGTAGATGCCCGACTACATGCTGTGAGCTTTGAGCAGCTGACACTGCAATGCAGAGCATTTTCTGTAGGCTGCCTGAAACCTCCCGAAGGACAGGAGGGAGCCTGGAGCGCCGGTGTTGCACCACGCAGATGCTCCCTCCTCTCGCTGAGGTATATGATGGCTCAGCAGCAGGGCAGAGCTGTGCGGCACTCCAAGAAAGGCACTTGTGACCTGTGGCCTCTGCAGGTCCCAGGGCTGCCCCTCCAAGGGTGGGTAGGGCTCATTTTCCTGTTAGCTAACCCATCAGTTATGTCAAGGCTGCCACGAGGAGTCAGCCCGAGTAATCAAACAGGAATGATTCAAAACTGTCATGGTTCATGTGGTCCTACTGAAGCCACAAAATTTATGCTCAAACCAAGTCAAACATTTCCAAAGTCAAGAGGCTTGGATGTAGGGTTTAAACCCATCACTGGTCCAGAACTTGAAAACAATGCCTTTCTTCCCCTTTGTTATCACGCTTCTTGTCACGTGGAGGTGGGGTTTTTTTGAATGACTGGAGAAAAATCCTAACCCTTCTATAGCCAAACAGCAACGTCTGTTCCTTCACTCCAGAATCCCCAAACACGGCACTGACGCACAGCAACGTGCTACGCACACACACACAGAGTTGTCTACCTGTCTGGCTTTCAGCAGTCCTTTCAGAAGGACGGGCTCTGTGATCAGCGTAGGAAAGAGCTTCACTCCCAGCACCTTAAACCATACAGAGAAAATAAGTACTTCTCACCTGTTTCCCAGAAGGAGAGGGACATGATTTAAAACCTACATTTAGGGCAGCATGAACACCTTTCTCATCCAACTGTTGCCAGATCCCATCATGTCGAATCAAACCCTCTCATCAGATTTTTGGTGGAGAGAAGAGAGGATTGCACGGGAAGAGGCAGGCCCTACTTCCATCCTGCAGCACCTGCCCCATTCTGAGCATATTTCAGCGGTGGAAGAAGGCAGCCGTTCACTCAGCAGAAGGGATATTGTGAGGGAGGTAATGGGAGAATTTTAGATAATCTTTCCTATGCCTCATTGGTGCCGCAGTGATGCTGGTGCAATAGTGCCATGCAGCGGTCGGTCTTAATAATGGGGATCATCTCTAAATGCACCAGGGACTGCAAGGATTTCCTCTGAAGGATATCCGTTTAGTCTGCTGCACAGTTTACACTAGGTCTTTATATAAGGTAGATGGTGGATGTGAAGTCTGAAGACTGAGTCCAGACATTTTCAGGTTTAACTCCACTGTAACGGGTGGCACGACCACGGATAGCTGTAAGATCAAAAAGGGCTGATATTTTTCTGTGGAACAAGGAGTAGCCAGAACTACAACTATTGCAACACCACCATCAGAAACTCTCATGGCTATGAGCATATCTACATTACTGAAACTTCAAACATGTCTAGAAAGCAGCAGATAATACACAGCAGCCAGCTCGGAAGAAAGACCGAGGACATGACAAAAGCAACGTCAGAAGTATAAGGAAGAGCAAGAAAAGCTAGCATCAAAAACCATCAGCAGATCAGGGGCTAAATGAACCATAAAACAACTCTCACATTTGAAAAGCAGACTTCATCTCCAAGCAGAGGAGAGAGGATGGTCACCCTTGAAGCTGTCTCCCTTGAAAAACACTGAACTCTTTCTCCACCCCCACCTCAATGGAACTAGGGCACAAGACAGAGGAGCCTAAAATCCAGCCTACAGTATATATGTAACTGTAACCCGAAGCTCTGTGAGCAGCAGAAACCAGAGTATGCTATGGACTCCCCAGGGATTAGGGGGTTCTCCAACGTACAATAAAATGCCTGTACTTCAGCCATTCATAGCTCCAGTGTTACGCTGATGCTCTGATAGCATCTGAGATTTAACTTTTCCTCTGGGGATATTAATGGACATTCCTTTTTCTATTCAAATGTCCACAAAGACCATAGGAATGCATATAATTGATAATTTACTTAGGGAAACATGAAACATTCACCTTCTTCAAATTTACAACGTGATGCCATGCTCCCTTTCTTTTGGGTAGCAGTAAACAGCTGCTGGAAAATGTCTTCCTACTGTAACAGGTTGGCTTTGGTCAAACGGGTTCCAGAAAAGGAAGGTCCTGGGCAGCTCCTGAAGACGGAGGACATGAAAGACATTACCCAAGATACAGCCCAGACAAGTGTGATATAAGGAAACAGCAGAGCTTCAACTTAAATTTCTTTTAGCTATTACAGTTGCAACAGACTTTTAAACAAACTTTGGAAAACAACTACACCATAATAAAATAAATTTTAAAAACATTAACTCTTAAAATATACAATTTGCCAAAGAGTCTTTTAGATAATAATTTCCACAGGTTCACCGTTCACAAGAAATCCCCATGTACAACTACTTGTGACCAGAAGAGGGCAAGCTCTGATTATTTAACAGGCAACCACAGATGGTAAGTTTTACTTAGAAAAGCCTGTCAAGCTGCACTCTATCCTGAATCCTGCTTTAGAGCATCGTGAAGACTGATGTTCTATATTTGCCCTAAAACCTGGATTTGGGTTTATATACAACATAAAAGATAGTAGTTATTCTTTGGGCAAAATTCATTACTTTGGCTAGATTTCCTTAACAATGCGGCGCTGCGCAGGCATTGTATAAGGTAAAGGATAAGGTAGCCATATGAATAAACAGGTTAAAATTAGCTGCTCTGTTAGTCTGGAGTTTAGGAGCTGGTTTCTACCTCCCAGAGAGTCTGAACAGGCCCTCCCGAGTGCAGGATGGAAGCAGGAAAACCCCACTGCTTTTCAGCTGGATTTCAGGCAGGCTAGGAAAGGGTGACGCTCACAGCAGAAGCAACCAGACTCAGCAGCTGGGACTTCCCTTCCTGCACTTGTTTTACACTTACACATTTGCAAATGATGAAAAAACTGGTGGAATGCTGTGGCATATGAACAGCTCTCAGTGAACTATGAACCAGTTACCCAGATTGCAAATTATCCCTGACATAGGTATTAGCTCAGGAGCAGCACAGGATAAATGCACGTCTTCTGCCTCCAGGGACACGTTTGGAAGCAGCATAGCTGCTTGTTCACAAAACACAGCCTGTCCCTGAATTAACAGTTTCTGTTAGACCTTTAGGTGTCCCCATGAAAGGCCAGCTCAGTTTTCCTTGTGCCATGCTCCTAGGACACCCTGCCAACGCTGGCGGGAGCCTGACTCAACCCAGCCTGGTGTGTCAGCTCGGGTCCTTGCCTGCCCAGCTACAGCCTGCAGCAGAGCTCTAGGGGAAGGAGAAGACATCCCCTGGGTGCTGCAGGGAAGGAGGACACTGCCAGCTGCCACTGGGAGACAGCAGAAAATGCAGCAGCAGCACCCGAGTTGGGGGAAGATAAGGGTGAAGTTGAGAGTGCCACTTCTGCTTTGAGTTCCCCCTCTGGCCCTGGGACCTCAGGAGGGGTCCTCTGGGAAGGAGTGCTGTGCACAGGGTCACGGGGCATCCTGGGAGCTGCACTCTGGAGCCACCCAGATGCTCGCCAGCACTGACACCACTGCATGGGTGTGTGGCCCTGTGTGCCCCCAGCTCACAGCAGGTCATCAGCCTTGGGCATTATCTGCGTGTCCTGGCCAGCTGTTGGCTCCTTATTAGAGCTGACCGTAGAAATTATACTACTTTTTTATTTTTCAGTGCGTTTTTACTCTCCTGCTTTATGCAATAATCAAATGCATGGGCTACTTTTAAAAAGTTAGTGTTTTTCTATTAAAGGATTCACAATGACTTTTGAAGGCAGGCAGGCATCTCTGTTCTCTCAGGAGGCTACCTCCATAGCTTTGATACAGCTCATCAGTGAACCAAGCTGTAATTTACAACACTGAAATTAGAGAGATTCTTCCTTGTTATTTCCCATTATTTTTATGGTTATCCAAGGTTGCCAGTCTCTCCACATCAAGGCCGAAGAGATTTTTTTTTTCTTTCAAAGCTACCTAGTTGTGGAGGACTAGGAGGAGACAATAAAAATAAAAGAGCCACCTACTATCATTCTTCCCTACCTAATCATTTTACCAAGAAGTTGATAGTTCAGACATCTTCTTCCAGAGCTCTGGAACATGGAGAGTTTACAGTGTTGCCAGGCTCACTTTTGGCCAGTGCAAGCTGCTGCTGTGCCTGGCAGGTCCCAGGCAGGGTTGGGGAGTCCCACGTTCCTCCCAGGCAGCCTGCACACAGCTGCACTGTTTGGATGCTGTGATTGTTTACTGAGACACAGGCTGTTTGCAGCATTTGGCCTCCATGTCGAGGCATGTTTAATGCTCATAGATGTAGCAAGCAGTCTTGGCTATACAAAGTCCTTTGCATTGCCCCAGGCATCTGCTGGCTCTTGCAGCACATGTGCAAGGATGTATCCAAACAGCCCTAAGCTCCCTGGCCTGGGTTCAGGGCCGGCTGAGCTCGGCCAGCTTGAAAACAGGATCTCCCCAGCCAAGCAACTCCATGCTGGGAGTCCCAGGACACGCCAGTGCAAGCGCTTGGCTGCTATAGCACAGCTACGGGGGCTCCAGCTCACTGCTGGCTCTGTTCAGCTGGTGCGGAGGGCAGGCAGAGCCACCACGGCTGAGCAGGTCTCTGCAGACCCTAAAGTTAAGGCAAAGCTGGCACTTAGGCCTCCACCAAACTCTGGCTCTTTTTCCCCCAGCGCAGCAGGTTCCTCTGGTCAAGGCTTCCCATGCCATGGTTCCCCACTCTTCCTGCAGCCAGGCTGGCTGCTCCTGTCTTTTTCTACTACAGCCCAATTAGTCCTTGGGAGTTTTTTGTGAGTATTAAAGGGGACTTGATTCTCTCTCTCCTCCAGGAGGCACTGGGTAAGTCCAGTCAGCTGCCACAATGCTGAGGCTGACTCCCAGAGCCACTCAGCCACCTCCTTCCCTTCGCTGCACCTCTGCACCGAGACCTCTGCCAAAGGCGGATAGGAAGGGAAGGGTGTGGGCAGGACTTGCGGGCCTGTCCTGTAGATCTGAGCAGGGGTCCCCAACACATTGACCGATTTTTCAAGCTTTTCCAGACTCCTCCTACTGTTTCCCTCTGAATTAAGAAAGTACCTAACTGCAAAAGTGATGTTTTGCAGGTTTGATTAATTCTGCATCTTTTGAGCCTTGACTTGCAAGAGCAGCTGCACTGGGTGAGACCAAGTACCCATTTGGCCCAGTACTCGGCCGCTGCTGGTGGGCAGTGACAGATGTTCAAAAATTAGTATAAGAACAGTACGGGCACATGGCGATGCTTCTCCAGCCTCCAACAATATGCACTTCTAAAGCTGCCTGAGCAAGAATTACATAGTACATTTTAACATGCCTGATGGATATTTTCTTTCATTAATATGTCAAATTGCTTTTTGAGGCCAATGCAAACTTCCGGTATCCGTAACATCCCATGACTCTGAGCTCCACAGGTGTTTGATTTCACCTGGTAGCAGTGTCTGCTATCTGCTACATCTTCAAGAAGCTCATCAGTTCTTTCAAAAAAAGAGAGGCAGACAAGAAACTTTGAATTTGTTGGCAAAGAAGCAAAATTTCCTGGACAAAGTTCTTCAGTTCCTCCAGACCAGCAGCTCCCCAACTCTCTGAAACCTATTCACCCACCCCCTACTCAAACACCAACATGAAGGCAGAGTCATCCCTCAAAAGTACAGTTTGCTTGTCTATATGTTCCCAAATTATTCTATTTCTTCCCAGTTTAAGCAGCGTAACTCTTGAGGATCGGTCTGTTTTAATGCACATGCTCCACAGTATTATGCAATGGACGTACAGATGTGTCTTCCTGGCCTCCACAAGCCAGCTCCTGTCCTTGGCAGTCACCAGCCAAAGAGTAGTCCTTCCCCTAAGGAGAGGGTCTCTCTCCATGTGGGGTCTCAGAAGTGGAGTGGCTCTTCTGACTCACTGGAAATGGATACCCATGCACACTTCATAGTTTCAAAGTTTCTGGCCCAGGGTGAAAAGTTGCTGTGTGGAAACCCTCCTAGCTAGCACAGGTCACCCAGAGATGCTACTGCTTACTATTTTAAGTATGGAGCACTGCCCCAGATTATATGGAAAACTGGAATTTTCTTCTGTGTTTTAATACTGGAAAAATTCCTCTTTTTATTTGGACCAATGAAACATAGGGAATATTTTTTCATCTTCCCATTTTACTCCTTTCTGAGAGAAATTAGATTTTTCTTACTTTGGAGGAGAATAATTCCCTACATTGGAAGGGGATCCCTGCTTTCCCCTGTCCTGTAACACAGGGGGGACCACCACGCAGCCAGATACTCTTTTACCTGTAGCCTTCTAACGATTCTCCAGGCAAAGAGAGAAAGGCAAGAGGTTTCTACATCAAAGATAATTGCTTCCCAGGGGAATAAAGCACATAGGTGTAGCCTGTATCTCTCCTTTTTTCCACCACATTTCAGACTGTTTTCCAGCAGATTTAAAGGCAGGACAAAACCAAGAACTCAGCTAAGTATTCCAGCTTGCTAAAGAGCTCTATATGCATTTTGTCACTCTAAAGTCCTATACCCAGCATAAGATGATGTACAGATCTGGAGTGTAAACAAAAACAAATAATTAAAAAAGAAACACACCATGTTTCTAAGAAGTGTATTGATTTCTGCAGTGGAAATCAAACACAAGTACTCTGATTCTGAATCCTGGCATAGCTATACCCGTAAACTTAATCTTTCTTGGTTTGTCTAACATGGGAAAACATGATCTTTCTCCTTTTTCTGCTCAGTGATTTATTCGTTATGCTGGTGTTAACAATGACTTATTTTCTTTCCACTAGCCTTTTAGCAGAAGCTATAGTTGACTGAAAGCACAGAAAAGCTTTTGCACAGTGCATATTATCTGACTAAGAAAAAGGCTTAAAATATACTTCCGCATCTTTCCATCACTATGAAGACAGTATTGTTCTTCAAATTACCACTATGTTTACAGTGGTCCTAAAAGAGAGCAAACAGAAATGAAATACGAAATTATCTCCATTATACTTGGCCAGACAAGGGCTGGCTGAAAATACAGCTGCAAGTAGCTAGAGCAGTTGCAGTTTTATTCAGCAGCTGATCTGAGAGAAAGACTATGAATTTGAGATATCAAAATGCCTAAAGAGTTGGAACAACTCCACAGTTTTCTCAGAATTAGTTCAGACTCATGAATCTTACCATCATGAGGGCTATTTCTGAGAAAATGACTGGAGATGGAGATAAATAGCATCGATGGAGCAACAGACTTTAGGAAGACAAAAGCAAGTGGGTATGTGGGTGATACTATGAATATTCATGGTATTCATTGCATTGCATGAGGTAGCTGCTACACATCAACAGAGGTAACCATGACAGTAACTGCAGATATTTTATTACATCTACATCTGAGGAACAACTCCACTATGAAATTACAAATGTGGCACTTTCAACAGCAAGTGCAACAATCAGCCTGCTACTGGAGAAACTATTAACTACATGTCTTCATAGGCTTTGGGTATGATATGCCACTAAAGTAATACAATCTATGAAGCATTAACAACTCCACATGGAATCACAAAATTATTTTCATATAATTATCAAAAAAGCTGCAGAAAAAAACACCCTCTGACAAGAGACCAGCAAGGAGGATTCTTCATGCAGAAGAGAAGAAATAGTCTATAGTCCTGCACAGAAACAGCCTCCTCATGAAGCGGAGGCCACCTGCGAGACACAGAATAGCCACTCCTGCAAACAGCAGGCCTGTGGGTTCTGGTGAAAATGTCCTGCATTCAGGTAGCTGCAATTACCTGACCACCACTGACAGATTTTAAGCTGCCTTTGGAAAGTTGCTGGATGCGCAGACACTCTTCCTATAAATAGTATTAAATTCAAGGCAATTGAAAGCAGAAATTAAAGCTTGTCTAACTTTTTCTTCTCACCCACACTTCGGATGACTCACATGCTACCTGCCCAAGTGGGCCTTTTTCATGACCCAAGTCCTCAGGCTACTGCCCTGGTTACCCTTACAAGCTACCCATCCTCTGAGTAAGCCTGTGCATGGCACTGGGCTTCATTTGGTATGGCAGTCATAAGAGAACGTGAATCCATGAACTTCTCAAGTGCTACTGTACGTCTTTTAGAAAGGACACCCGTCCCCTTACTACAAACTGCTTAATATTTTCTGGCAAAAGAGGTCTCAGAGGCCATGGTAGAGAAAAATATGTAAAGGAGAAGGTAGACAGTTTCTAAAATATGTCTGGTTTACCCCATCTTATGCATTTTGTCTATCATAGCATAAAATAAGATCAGACTCACAAGTCCCGGTAAAAGTGTTTCATGGCAAATGCAGGTCATTCTTTGGGATTTGCACAAGGGGGTAAAGAAACATAAATAACAAGGTAACACATCGTTTTGAGTGTTTGGACCTCATTAATTCATGTGCGCTTCTTGAAACAGTGCAATGCTTACCCTGTGGAAACCTGTTTAAGTCACATACAAGGAATTGCACAGAAACCAATACTTGTTGTCAAACTGAAGAAGTGTTTTACTTTGTGAAGAATTAACTTTGCCTCTCAAAAACCAGATGTGGATCTGCAAAATTACTTAAGAATAAGATACTTTCCTTTTCTTTCCCATTAATCACAAGCTGATTTACTTAATTTACGTAACCAGGACCATTTTCATGGATTCTTAAAAGAGAATGGATTGTAATGAAATGGCTGTGGCATTCTGAACATATATGGAATTCTTTAACTGGGCATCGCTAGTAAGTGCTGCAAATGTTTTGTATTGCATTAGCATTTAATTGGTTTTTGATCATTCATGTTTTCATCCCTGAGAGAATACTGCATGAATTTTTGCTGTTGAAGCATTATCTCAGTTTTCATTATTCTGAAGAAAAACTGATGGTCCTATAACAGTCACAATAAATAAATCTTCAAAGTAAAATCTTTTCAGTTATAGATTTAAACCTTTGCATTTTGGTCATATTTTAAAAAGCACACAATTTAAAATTAACTGTAAAATTCACAGAAAAGGATAAAATAACACTTAAGAGGCGTGGTCATTCATTTGATCTTTGCATGGCTAATAAAGGATCTGACTTGAATATTCACTGATACCAACAGAAATTTATTCCACTATGTCAGTAAATGTTGAATCAGGCTCCAAGGAGGCCATTCAAAATCTCATAGTTGAAAAGCTGAGTCACTGTAAAAAGAAAACATTTAGAGTCACTTGAGTAAATAAGAAAAGGCACATACTCTGGCCCTTCAGACAACATCTTCTTTTTTTCTAGATACCATGGTATAATTTTCCTTAAAATGGAAAGTACATTGCTGTTGATCTGGAACTATGGCAATCATTCATTCATCATGTGTATCCAAACAGTATCTATCTCTGACTGCAAACTGAAAAAAGCAATATCGGCAAATGAAATAATGTCTTTGGCTTCCTACAGAGAAAGAAAAAGTTATCTTGTTAAGTACCTGTGACCCCGTGTGGGACTCAGCTCAGGAGCTGCATCTCTCCGTTCTCTGACACAGACGGACTTTCTGGGTGAGCTACCTTCCCACCTTCCTGCTTGCCAGAGCTCTCATGAGTTTATCAATCCTTATTGTGTTATTAATGAAGGCATCAGAATAGTAGGTTTGGTACAAGACATACAAACAATAACAGACTCTATATCTCAATAAAGTGCCTAAGCAGTGGCACGTATTAGGAGCAAGTCCTCGTGTGCTGGATGCAGGCAACACTGGTCTCATGTTGACAGCAAGAAGAAATGCACGGAGGACCCTGCCTGCTTTACTGTAACTCCCAGTCACAAACCAACCTATCCTCAAAGTCGAAAGTCAGGCCACAGTCCTGTGCATCCTATCTAATTCTCCCATCCTGTTAGGTGCTAAAGCTAAAGTCAAGGACATGTTGTATAGGTTGTAATTAGGTATCTGTGAAGATGACTGTAAAGATTACTTACATGTATTTTAATCCACCCCAAAGAGGAGTTTGTTTATCAAACCTTTTGGAGAGAGATGTAAATGATAGAACCTTTATGGTCACTTGATTTAATGATATATGGGTTTGGGTCTGCTCCCAGAAGCCCATCACCCAGTACATTTGAGGGAACCAGAACAAACTGCTAGGAGTAGGAGAGCTCAGTAGTGATCCCACATCATTTAGAATTATTTAGGATTCTGGCAGGATACCCCAAGTGAGCACAGCACCATGTAGGAGCCGAATGAGGGAAGAACCTGGTTCATCCCAGTGTTAAAAAATGACTGACCTTTCAGCAAATCCACTGGTATGTTCCAGAGCAGGCTTGAAGTAAAGATAACAACAAATGATGTCTGGTGATGACAGTTAAATCCAGAGTCGTAAAACATGTATCTGCTGAGCAGAGCCAAGCAAATCATGAGCTTGTGCCTCTGATCAAAGGCCACCAAGAAAGAGCTGCAGCATTCCTTGGCATGTTCAGGAGATCCCATGGCTATTTTTGACAACTACCATGTGGTGGCCAGCCAATATATTCAGCAGATGGGCAGATGATCACATCTTGTTGCCAAAAATCTTTAAGAGATTTACTTTCTTAAAGAGATCCACCGTATTTCTAAGCTTTCTCCCAGGCAGTAGCATCTCAGCACAGGGTGAGCTGCGACAGTGTCCAGCAGGTGATGGGGCACTTCAGTCCACTTCTCAAAAGATAACACAGAGCTTGTGGTGCTCTTTTAACCAATTCAAGTGACACCTCAAAGTCACCCGTATGCCCAGAGGAAGGATTGTGTCAAGGCCATGAAGGTGCCTTTGTCCAGATGAAATCTGTTTCTCGGCACAGACATGCCGTTTTACAGTGCGTCTCAGGCAACCAGTGCAAACATCAATCTGTTCAAATTTGAGGGGTGCTTTACACAGAGCTGAAGCCCCTTTGAGTAACACTCTTCTGTCAGCAGAAAATAAATTGTGTGGATATTATGCCGACTGAGCATCCCTTTTAGCATTTTCAAACACAATGTCACGTAGGAGGATGCCAGAGAAGTAGTGAGAAAACAAAAGAAACTGCAAGCCAGGGTCTTGCAAGTCTCCAGTGGAAATGGGTTTCATGTCAAATGACATAAGTGTCAAACATGAGTCACTGCTGCCATTTCTCCCTGCCCAGAAGAGGGAAATGTATACTCTGTGGTCAAGGCAGAGCGGGACAGGATGATAGATATTATGCAGTTTGACTCCAGTGCAAATGAGCTGTTAGGGTTTAATAAAGGTATCTCTCTATAATGCATATTACGTTTCCATAGCACTCCATGAAGGACTGGAAACAGAGCCTTCCAGCCAGTGTGAGTTTACCAACATTTCAGTGACAGAAAGCAATACTCTTGGAAAGCTCTCCTGAACCGCTGCCCGCATTTGGTAGCTGTGGTGACTAATACGAAGCTGTTGTTTTAAATACGGCATTGGAACAAGAAAACTGTAGTTCTGCTTCATTTTCCTCCCTGATTATATGCCAAGCAGCAGTGATGACTGACAGTTTGATGCAAAGAAAAGTTTAGGTCGGGGTGTTATTATTTAGACACAAAAAAGATGACGCACCTGCAAAAGTATGTACACATAAAACATGTCTTTTCTTTTTGAGAGCATGGTCTTATATAAAGGGGGCTGCTTAAACTAGGAGAAAAGTGGGCCAATACTCAACCATTACAATATTTTGAGCAAAGCTCCAGCAGCTCACCAATGCCAAGAATCTGGCCTATTGTCTGCCTTTCAACCCCACTTCATTGTCTGTGGGATTCATCTTCAGTTTACCCAAGTTTAGTGTATTTCAGTAACTCAGTCAACAGAGGGAAGTAGATGGCAAACATTCCCTCCCCGAAGCGTGGGCTTACTTTCTGGCAGTTTAGCGACATGAGAGCCATAGCTGATGCAAATCCTCTGGCCAGCGCCGCTATGCTTTGCCATCAGGCTTCCTCTCTAGTCAAGGCATCACTGCATCTTAAAATTCAAAGTGATATGGTTTGGGTTTGATACCAGCAGTGTACGTGGTTTGAATCATATCTCACTTCTTCAATGATTTGTCCAGAATGAAGCATCTGTTAGGACAAAAATTGTAACATTGATCCTTCCCTGCTCATCTGGACACCTTAGAGGCATGCGTGTCGTTAAGGTCACACCGTGTCATCCCTTGCATGTGATGCACAGGCTGGGTTATCTCTGAGATTATAGGAGGAAGTTCAGGGGCCAGGAGGGAGGATTTGCAGTGATGCCTGCAACTGCTGCTACTTTTAGGTATGCTTGTATGTGAGCCTGCGGGACTCAGACAGTTCAGTGTGCCCACCGCATTTCACTTTTCAGACTGGGCTTCTCCATTACTATTTTCTCATTTTTTAATAACAGTTAATTCAAACCTATTAATAGTGACTATTTCAACAGAGCATGAACACAACCCCTCATCTGGAATAGGCATTTGCAGGAGTGTGACGCTCTCACTCCACAGAGAAGCCAGCACAGCTCCAGAGCAGAAAGATATTTTCTGACACTAGATTATTTTCTGTAAGGGATCTCACAGTGCTCAGTGGCACTGAAATTATTATTTTGCAGTTTTGACCATGTAACACTTGATCCCACAGGTCCCAGGAAGAAAAGGCACTCTTGGACTGCAACAGGGATCTCATTCCCATGAAGACAGCAGGGTGAAACTTTTAATTATTACCCATCGTGTCAAGTCTCTGCACAGGTTTTTTTGTTTGTTTGTTTTGGTTTTTTGAAGGAAATCATCCTTCCCTTGTGCCCTACATGTTAGAACTGAGCCTAGCTGGCTTTAGAGGGACAGGAAGGAAAACCAAGGAGAGTCAGCCCACTGTGCCCCAATCTGCAGAAAGCCACAGAGACGTCAGGAGACAATACATCCTATAAAGTCCTCTGCTGGAACGAAAGCACCCTCATTGCACTCTCGTTCTCTTTTAAATGAACAGAGTTGTAAAAGTTATTTCTATGGGCGCCTATTTTCTCTGTCTCATAAAACTGTATGAAAGTGTTTCCCAAACAGCTCCATTGCTATTGTGCAGCCAACACCCCCACCCCAAACGGCGCTCCTTCGCTCCCATGGGCCACGCCACTGAACACGGCAATTGCTCTGCTGCCTCACAACCTTCCTCCCTTGTCTTGTGAAAGCCAGAGCATAAACCAAAATTGTTCCAGACGCTAATCTGTAATGTGTTTTCTGTACACTCCCTAAGAAGAGATATAACTGACATATTTTTGTATGTCCTCGAGAAAAGGGTTTTCCTTCCTGCTCTAAAGAGGTATAGTGTTCTTTCCTCATGGAGGATCCCTAAACAAACCTCCTGTCCAAGTTACAATTTTTTTCCTGACATCATCATGAGGAGACCACTTGCCCAAGGTTATAAGGGTTTCTTGTTCATTTCTTGAACAGGTTCTTGCCATCACTCCAAGGTACAGATTGCCCATTTGAAGCAACTGAGCCATGTGTACGCACAAATGCTTTGCTGAAGCATCTAGTTGTTTATTTAGTGCTACACATTTGTGATTGTTCCTGGTATCAGGCAGTAAAACTAGAGAGGCAACAGAAGGAAAACAAGTAATTAGGGGGAAAAAATCTACTATGGTACTGCTTATGCCCAGGGAAGACTAAGAGCACAGCTGTGTCTGTGGCAAGACAGGTTCTGGGCCACCTTGTGCAAAAGGAGCAATGTTTTATTGCCAGCTTCTCATCCAGGTAATTATGATAATTTCATGAATAGAGGCAGCTTCAGTCGGAATAAAGGTCCAGCCAACTGATGGTGATGCTACCTCTCGTGTCCAAGTTACTGATGAGTCACGCGGGGTTGGTAACCACCATGACATTTCTGGCAAATGAGGAGGATTGAGGGGAGTATCCTCTCCCTTCACACACAAGCCTTTCCTCAACCCTAACCTCTTTCCACAGTCTGAACCAGTTTCCTTTCATGCCTTTAACTCCTCCCAAAGCTGCACTCTAACTGCCAATTTTCACCTCCCAGACATTTTTGTCACTGCAAGATTTTCCACTGGGAATCCAGCTTGCACCTCCCCGTGTCCCTACCATGACCCAGCACCACACTGGCAATCGGTGCCATCTCAACAGGGCCTTCAGCCGTGCATCCCCCACCGTCACCCAGGCACAGAGCTCCTCAAATGGATACTTTTCTCCCCCTTACATCCACTCTGCTCTAGGTCTGGTCCACATGCAGATAACCTACATGTGTCACCAATTATCCCTTCCAGTTGAAGGGGTCTAAGTAGCAAATCCAAGACCTTTAGCCCTACTGATGAACCATACACATGATGATCTCAGACATCGTAAGGGAAGCTGTGCCTTCAAATAATAATTTATTTAAGATGTACTACATCATACAGAAATGACTGTGTTAAAAATACAATGTTGAGTTGTGAAGTCAAACACACAAAAACACATCTAAGGGGAGTATTAATTTTGCCTAAGAAATCTGTTTCATTCCAACCACTGGCTGGATTTTCTTTCATCAGGGAGTAGTGAAGGGGCCTAGTTGTTGCTGAAATAGTTGAATGTGTTAGGAGACTTTGAAGTGTGAAATACAGTCTAACAGTTAAGGGTACTGAAGGGTACTGTGGGAACTGGATTCTCTCTTTGCTTCCATTTACTTAAGTGCTGTGGGAGACTAGAAAAGGTTTCCTAAAGGTTCCTGGTGCTCCTCATTGCCTGAAATGCTGACATGGGAAGTTGCTCAGTCTGTTGTGAAGAAGTACTCACCCTCTGTGGCTTCCAGAAAGTCAAGAGCAGCTGTGCTTTGAATCCAGAAACTGCTGCAGAAGTCCTGAAGAAAAAAACCAACCCAGTTTGAAATACCTGAGCCAAGCAACTCAATCAACTGTTTGATTTTCATCTTTCTGAGTCCTAACTCCCTACCCAGAACATAGTGCTACACCTCCATGGGACATTGCAAATATCACTTAACTTTGGGGAAGCAAATGTAATAGTGCTGAGACTGAAAAGCCCTGAGGTTAGGGAGGAAAGTTGTTAATAAAAACCTCCTCTTTAAAGTCGGGCTTCAACATAAAAGTGGTCTCAACTCTTCCCCTGTACCCTACCCACTGGAACACATCTCATTCTGCAGCTTCTGCGGTCTTGGAACAAAGTGGGGCCAAATGCTGGGTACGAGTTCTGTATACAAATTTATCTTCATCATCTCTCACTGTCCCATAGGATTAACAAACAGCACTGTTGCAACAGTTCTGCTAGTACAAACGAGTGAGGAGCAGACGCTGTCACCAAAAAATTAAATCTGAGGTGGCACTAGCCCCTGGCAAAGTCTTCTCTAGCCTTCAGTCAGTCAGACACAGTTGTTAAAGGAACCTTGTTTGGGATGTGTCAAATACAATCTCATAAAAATCTCCTTTCTGATGGGAGTTTTCGATTATAAAAGTTAATGCAATGCAGATAGCTGAGCTGAACAGGCTGTTTCCCAATAGACTCTGGTATAAAAAGTATTTCATTATATAAAGCTTGAATCACAGCTTTCTCAGCAACTGTTTGATACAGACTGGGTTTCAATCTCACGCGAGGCAATGAAAACAGTATGGAGGGGAGAAGGCTGCACTTCCTAGCAGAAGACCTGGCAATAAGAAGGGATTTTTGAACCTTTTTCTTTTTTCTTTTGCATTAGAAAGTATACAGCCAAAATGAAAGCTAAAGAATAATTTCATTATTGCTCCCTTTTTGCTTAAAAAATGCATGAAGTCAGACTGTCTGGCTAGCATGTTATGAGGATATTGACGCTGTTAAAAAAAAAAAAAAAAAAAAAAAAAAAACATCAGGGATTTTTCTACCCGGAAACCTGATGCGTCACTCCTTCAGCTTTGTCCCTGGGGGCAGACCATGGGAATTCCCAGTCTTGGGCCCCTGTGGCTCTCAGCCAGCCCTGTCACTGAAGCTGTGCTTTCAGCCTGGGATGTTGCTGTGCTGCAGGGGCGGAAAATGAGGCTTCGGTCTGTTAACTGGCAGGATGAGGTCGGGCCTGAGGGGGCTGTGTAAACAGTCCTGCAGACCTCTGTCAGCACCATGAAGAAGCAGGGAGCCTTCTTACTTCCCAGAGAGGAGATAAAAATTGGGCAAACATTACCTAAAACAACAACAACCCAAAGATTTTTAAAGCCCCATAACAGATTTTGCTTTAACTTCTTTCAATGAGTATCTTACTCATTTAGGGCTCTCACAGCTTCATGGCTGGTTGGACTGGGGAGGGGTACGTGGGATTTCAATCCTCTCCTTTGAAATAGAAATGAATTTAACAGGTGAGGGAGTGACAACCATTTAGCTTTCGATCTACAGTCATGCCTCTTGGTGTGCTTGTTTGAGTTGGTGCCCCAAATCTCAGGACACGGTTGTGGCCACCTGGCAGTTCAGCCCCTGGCTTCAGGTGGGGGCAGCACCTGCCCCTTGCTCAGCCCATACTGGTTTATGCAGTGGAAGAGGTCTGTGCAGCTGGAACTGAAGTACAGAGGGCCAGATCTCAGAAACCTAATGGAAAAGAAGGGTTTGCCTTCAAAAGAGCTGCTCATTCTGCTTGCATGGCCTTTACAACACACCATAGACTAATGCACCTTACCACTGCCCACACCAACTTAATGAGTATTTATTTTTGTGCAACAAGTATGTGCACCATTCGCATCTCCACCTACTCCAATTCTTAACAGGGTAAAGTTTAATCATTAGTATTGCTGGTGCTACTTTTGGGAAGAAAAAGGTAATTTTGTCATTGCATGCTTCAGAAAACATGAAAGTCTCTAAGGAGCCCAAACTTCCTGTTCCCAATGCCTTCAACTTTGCCCCACCTTTGGGAAGAACAGGCAGCTCGTGGAAGAATGTCATCCACTCTAACAATTGATTTTCTTATGCACAATAACGTCAGACCTTTTAAATAAAAGGCTGACCAGTCTCCTTCTAAAATAATTCGTCCGTGTTATGGAGTGTTGTTCTGATTATATACAATTCCCACAAGAAGGGAAGTACCTTTAAAATAAGGACTATTCAGTACTAGTACAGGATTTCCTCTTGTTGTTGATAATTTCCTCTTAATAGAAGACGCAATGAATCCCAGAGAAATTCAAAGGGGCAATCTACAGACAGTTAGGCATCTACATTATACAGGGAACATTGTTCAATCAAACTGATGTTTTCCTGATGAAGTAAAAAATAGATCTACCTGCTGTGTAGCATGTAAGAGTTCCTACAGCACACACTTCAGTTCCCTTTGCTACATTTTGAATCCCTATCCAATCCCACAAACTTTTACATAACCATTGCTGAACAACAACAGATGACAATTATTCTCATTTCAGATTTTGATATTGAAATTCAGCCTCTGAAATGGCCTCTCTGTTAAAGAGGACAGGCTTGGTGATAATAAGAAGCAGTATTACCAAGTTATTATCTGCACTATCAATAGCACATACACAATACAAAGCAAGTTGTTAGCAATTCTGCATTCTCTCCCCCAGATGTTCCTTATCTCAGAAGCAGGCTCCGAACTCCCTTTCACTAAAAGAGCTACTTTTCCACTACTGGTCTGAACATCCACCTGCCCTACTCACCTGATGGCAAAGGAGACCTCACACATAGATAGCTAACACATGCCCAAAACCACCATACCAGAATCCAGGAGCTAAGCAGCTGCACTAGCAGTTAGGTGGTAGCTGCTGATAAAGGTTGAGTGATTTGTGGAAACAGCTGCCAGTCATTAGGAGCTCATATCAGTTATCCTGATGTTTCAAATTCTCTGTCAAGTTGGGTCACAAGCCTCCTCTCGTGCACGGACCGTGCTTTAATTCCTTGACCTCCTTACACTCACTTGACCAGACTGTACAAATGCAATCAGTAAATCATGCTGTGATGCATTCTTGTAGCCGGCGATAGTCCATCTGAGCCCTGGTTCCTCCCTAGGCAGTGAGACAACCCATCAAATTCGATTAAGACATTCACACACATTTGTTTCAGCACCTTACTGGTTTTAAATTATGTGCCACAGTCTTTGTGTGTTGCTCATCTGATTCTGTCTTACTGAGCAAAATTATGAATACTAAGAGTATTACCTTCGCCACTCCGAATCCTTTACATACTTGCACACAGCTTATTTTGTCATCTGACATCATTTACTTCCATATCTTTGCAACAGGCAATGCAAACAATCCAACTCTTCATTCATCTGTTCACAGCCTCAGTTTTCCTCTGATCCTGCACATCAGCCTTCCTTCCTGCTCCCTGCCATTCTCTTGCAGAGCTGTTCCACCAACTTTTCTATTCCCAACAGCCTTTCTTCTGTGAAAGCAGTGCAAAACAGAGAAACGCACATACTGTCAGTGTTTAAGCTGTTACTACGGTCTGTGCCTAGATTTTACAGCTTACCTTGGAGAAATATAAGCCACCTGGAAAGCTCCAAGAAGCCTTTCCAGTGCAGGGAGAAGAGAGAGGTCTGCAGAGTTCTCCCTGTGCTGAGGCTGCCCTGACGAGCAGCAGTGCAGAAGATGTGCAGAACTGGTTCCAGCTACCCCCCCTTCCTTTCCAGGAGGCTTCACCTGGAGAAAGCTGCCTGGTAAAAGACTCTGAAAAGATCCAAGCAATGTAATGTGGTTAAGGGCTCTGTAAGTAGGGCAGAATGTCGCTAGTGCTCAGCTGTTCTGAGCACTTAGATAAGCCCCTCCTGCATTATACAGCTGTGTTACACGATGTGTTGAAGAAAAAAGAAAAAACAGCTGGAAGAGAACCTTTGTCTATGAACTTTGCTCTGCTTGGAAGGCTTGGGCAGGCTGCACACAGCATGGGTCAAAGTAAGGCAGTTTGGTCCACTCCTTCAAGCTGCGTGAATAATTAGTAGAATTTGCTAGAGAAAAACCTATGTGGGACTAGCTGGAATAAGAGAGAACAATATATAATACCCAAGCACTTCCTTAATAAAAGCTTTCACCAAATTAATGCTTCAGACTCCCAAAAGACACCTTCAAGTATCTGTATCTTACTTGGCATTGGCATTTCAACATTTATTACTGCAGTCAAGCTACTATATTGCAAGCATGAGTCAACTCCTGCATCTTCTGGCTCCAGAAGAAAAGGACTGTTCTAATGTTTATTTATAAGCTGGGCAAGTGGAGGGAGAGGCATTCAGTTACAGGCAAAGCACACACTGCTCTACGAGGTCGGGTAGGATGGTTCATACATGGACATATTCGTGCCTTAGTGTCTGGAGTCACAAGTACTACAACCCATCTCTGCAACCTTTCACATAAGGCCTCAGAAAAGGGCTTTGTAAACGGTTTTTGTTGCCTTCCAGGACAAAGCCCATGACCTCAACATTATCCCCTACAGACTTCCAGCTCCATATAGAGTATGTTATGATCCAAACTGGGAGTTTCTGGCAAGAAGTGCTTGTGAATATGCACGCAATATAAAACAGGAAGAAGGATTTCAGTTTATCTGTGCTCATTTGGGCTTGTTTGTTGCTTGGAAAAAAACCTGGCAGGCTTCCCACCACTATGCAATAGTCTAGGAAGGCTCCTGTCACCTGGGAACTTGCATGCTGATGTGTGAGTGAAAAGAGCAATAGCCAGGATTCATGGGGTTTTCAGCATGATCCTAATAAACTCTGTCATGCTACTAATGTTAAGAGGGAGCGCTGAACAGAAACTGTCTTAAGAACTACTGACAGCTTCTTTCCAAAAGCTAAAAAATGTCACTTGCATGAGCTATTCCTTTATGCCAAAGCACAGAATGGATTTCGAAAGGTTTGTATCTGGTTTTATGCAGCATTTACCAGCTTCTCAAATTTATTCTGCACTCAAATCCACCTTCCTTGATAGAGGAAGATAATATTAGCTTATATGAAATACCACATCATCTTACATCCCACACAAAGCTTTAGCCTGAGGATTTCCGGACAGACACAGTTCATCCAAAGCAATTGAAGGTAGTTGGGGGGTCATGGGATCAAGTCACATATGCATTTCCTTTCTTCTCCGGCATCCCTCTGGTTAAGCTTGTGCTCCTGAATTGCTCTTTTGCAGTAGGGTAAACAAGTAAATGTTTTGGGCTCAGGAGATATCTGTTGTCTATAGAAGCAAGCTTATTTTGCCTTTCTCAGTTTGTCTTTAGAAATCTAGCATCCTATAGGAAAGAAAAATAGCAGAACATCTCAGAACTGTAGTTTTTGAGAAACAACAGAATTTGACATTCATACAGAAAATTTCCAACTACCACTGCCTCTTGATGAAAGGAGAACAAGCACCGCCATCCCTTTTTCACAGCTGACAAAACAGATATCTGTTTTTACGTGATTGCCAAGCATGATTTACTAAGTTAGCAGCACAAGTAGTAATACAGCCCTGGACTTCCAACCCTGGTGCTTCAGCTTCTGGGCCATGCTTTTCCCATTTGAATTACTAGTTTTTGTGAGTTCCTAGAATTCGTTCATCTCTTTCTACGATAACAAAGAGTAAATCTTGAGTCTCTAAAAATTAATATGGACTTACTGCAAAAGTTGAATAAAATTAGTACTGTTCATTAATACCTTTGCCATTGGTAATGGAAAGAGAAGACAGTGGATATAGAGACAAACACCAGCAGCTAAACTTTTATTGCACTCTCTGCTTCTGAAGTCCATTCAAGAGTAGGACAGTGGGACAAAAATAATTATAGGGGTCTTTCTACACAAAAGAGCCAGCTATTTAGAGGCAGGCAAAGTCATTTGAATGTCAATGAAATAACCATTAAAAGGCTGAGAAGCATTGCCATTATTAAAAGATCTAAAGAATAGTTGCATGCACTATAGCAATCTTCTAGGTAGGAGTTGTTAATTTGGTATAAAAACCTATTAGGGACAGGGCAGAGCATAATTAAACAGGAGACAATACACACTGTGAAAAGGAAACTGGATCTGGAATTTTACAGCCTCTTATTTCATGTTTCTACATGAAATACTATGCTCTATAATCTCTCCTCAATAACACCCATATATTTCTAGCTCCCACAGTGTTTTGCGTTTCATTTCTAGCAGTGGTCTCCTACGGCCTAGGGAGGAAGGTAAAACAAGGTTATGCACTTGAATGCCCTCCCACTCTTTCCAGCCTCACGGCAATCCTTCTTCCAAGAAAACCTCTCATCAATGCCACTCCTTAATTGGCCTGAGAGCCCCTCTTTAAACAAAGCTCTCGTCTCCCACAGGGCCGAGCTCTTTCTGCTATTCTGGTGGAGCTAAATCCAGACAAGGATGTGCCATTTACCAACACAAGTGTACTATAAATTCAAATGCACAGGAAAGAAGTGAGGTACTTCCAGAAGAAGTTATTGATGTTCTGCAGCTACAGATTCGCAGGTAGGACGGACCACATCTGGAGAAAACCTTCTATCTACGTGTAAGCCTGTCAGGTTGTTACTTTGAGAAAAAACGTAAGACACTAGTAATACCACTCAGTAACAAATATCAGACCAGTTGGAGACCTTGGGTAGATTCTGCACTCGTGCACTGACCGTGAGCTAAACCAGACTGCTAGGTACAAAACTTTGTTACAGAGCTATAGGACAGATAAAGATTTCATAAGTAGACAGGAAAGGACTCTGCATTTGTAAAGATGATCACCTTTTAATATTAATACAAATCAGTAAGAATATTCAGGTGCAGTGCAGCTTTAACCTCTTCCTTAGCAGCAAGCCTGGGCTCTTCGCTGTCTGCCCACACACTGCCAGGCAAGTAGAAGTGACGCACAAAATGTACCCTGTATTTTCATTCCCTTGACTGTTATTCTGAGGCACGGTGGTTCTTTATGTACTCAGCTAGTGTAGCTGACTATACCATAATATTTGAGAAAAAAGTAAATACAAATGCCCACAGCAAGACTAAATAGCAATTGTCCGACATCGCCCGTGATACCCAGAGGCATAGAATTCTCCACTGATATGTATCAGACAAACATGTCATTTAAAATACTTTGTTCTTTCTCCTTTATTTAGCCACAACACAAATACAAGAGCAATCAAACTCCGTCCAGTGGAACTCACTAGATAAACCCGTTCAGATTAAGATTCTCATGAAATCAACCAAAATATACATGTACACGCACACACTCTCACGCACACAAGAATGCAGCAGAGCCCTTACAAAATGAGGAGTGCCACTGAACTGCACCTAAAAGTAAAATGCAATAGAAAAATCAACCGGTTAGGATACATCTGTTAAGCAACACTGAACGGGTTCCCACTGTACCATTCTATTGGCTATTTAAATACCAGCATCATTTGTTTCAGGTGCAAATTTGAAGGTCACAGAGGGAAAGAGTCTGATCTCAGTTACCCAAGAATATGGGGTAATAGAACAATTACTCCACTGTAACTCAAAGCAGAATCTGGCCCTATGAAATGAATATGCATATGACCAGCTCCGGCTGGCAGACTACTGCAGGTGACAACTTTTTTTCCCCCTTCACTTCCCCAGCAACTAAACCCATCACCAATAGTGTGTAAATTTGGCTTTTGCACCTTCCCCACTCTAGAGTTTGCTCTAAAGCATGTACTGCTCCTTTTGGTGGAAGAAATAGCATAGCGGTTCTGTGATGTGAGGAAACGTCCACTAGGGACTAGAATAAGACCACCAAATATACCAAACCACTGCAGAAGAAATAGAAAGTGGGCTCTTAGATAAAGCTGGTCAAGCTGGTCCATCTGATTTGTCAACGCTTTGTTCAGAAGTATAAGACTCAAGCATAGTTTACAAAAAAGAGTAATTCTTTATAGAACATCTCGATGTCAAAATACTAACAAAACCACAGCTTGTTAATGCTGAGAAGAGCGGTCTTGGAAAAATTAATAACTAAACTAGGCCCTTGCTAACAATAATAGGTGATACCTCTTCAGAAAAAGGCGGTCTGACGTACTCAGGAAAAATGAAACATTTGAAACAAACGGTTTACAAAAGTGATTTAAATGCTCAGCACAGATCTAACACAAGTGTTAACAACCACTACTGTAATTTTATTTTTGGACAACTTCAGCAACTATTTTAAAAAAAACCTGCTAATACAAAAATGTAGAAAACAAAAAGAAAAATCCAAAGAGACAGTTTTTAGACAAACTTAGTTAAGGTGAAGCTGTACCTTTGTCCCAGTTATTAAGAACTTCAACTTTAAGCATGGGATAACCCAGCTCAGCTAGGTTTGTAGGCTTCCCCGCCCTTACTAAAGAGTTAGTTCTTAGAAGGCTCCAATCTCAGTCCCCCAGGGTCTGTACGGTTTGCCAAGGGTTGCTGACTGCGTTGGTGCAGACGGGCTCAGCACGTTGGGGGACAGCAGATGGAAGGAGCCAAACGAAAAGGGGAACGCAGAGAGAGATGCCATGGAGGAGAGAAGAGGAGGAGACAGTTTGGTAGTAGATGTGACCACAGGGAGCACTGGTCCAACGCTGCCATTTGGGGGCACTCTGAGTGAGGAAGTTTCAGCATGTGGGGCGGCAATTCTGGTCTGGTGATGTGGTTCTGTGGAAGATGCTGTAGTACTGGTATTACCGTGCCCATTTTGAGCCAGCAGCAACGGGTGAGGTATGTGAGGGTGATGTCCAAAGGCATTGCCCCAGGGAATGTGTCCAATGCCAGTGTGTGCACTACTTGCTGCTTCCCGTTGAGAGGCGTAGTTATTGAGATGAGACACAAGTCGAACGCGCAGAGGATCGGAGGCATCCAGACCCTCTATAATACTAAGGTATCGAGCAACTTCAGCCAGGCACTCTCGAAACCCTAGACTCCGATAGTCCATAGCCAAAGCATGAGCATCAAAATAACCTAAGAGAAAAGAACAAAGAATGGAGTCTTAAGATGCTGTTTTCTAGTCATTGTCTACATGTAGCCTCCCCACTCCACCCTCCCCTATAAGCATATTTCACTTGGATGTGGTTAGTATTCCTAACCATAGATTAGCTGCCAAGCTCCTTTTTTTTTTTTTTTTTCTGTCTAACAAGCTTTTCTTTTATATCTGTGCTGTGATGCTGCAAGTCCCAAGACCAGTCACAGACTGCCATTTTTAAACTGAAATTGCACACTGCCACTGGAGGAAAGTACTTTTGTTCTTTTTGTGTCTCCCCAGTGCAAGCGAAACCTCAGTGCAGTGAAATTCATTAGAAACACAAGTCCTAACTTATCAGAGGGGACTTCTGCAGGCAATGTACTTTTTTCCTAAAAGTGCATTTCACCATTTTTACTAACTCTCTTCACTACTGATTTCATCCTGCATTTTTTTCTAGTTTCTGTTCTGAACTTTCAGAAAGTTAGAGAAACAAACATATCGCAACAACAAAAACTTTGTTTTCCAAGTTGCCAAAAGCCGATTCACTTCACAGCGCTGACACATTGCTAGAGAGACTCGTAATCACTCTCCCCTAGAACAACCTGGAGCTAGGACTGTAAAACGTTTCAGTGCTAGCGATGCCGCAGATCTTGTCAAGTAGAAGAAAGTCCCAAATTCCTGGCAAAACATAAGAGAGTTTCCATTCACTTTCTCCGAGCGCTCCCGCAGCACGCTGCACACCAAATGCTAGGGCACGCGCTCCTCTCACAGCAGCCTCTCTGCAGAGCTGCCAACCCACTGTCAGGCACGAAACTTTACCTTTCCCTCCTGCTGTATGCAGCATTTTCAGATGATCGACAGTCATCTGCAGAATCTCTGCTTTTTCCAGCTTGGCTGATCCCTAGGAGAGAAGGGAAAGCCCAGAACTTTTTAGGCAGAACCAGAGACGTTAAAGAGGGGCGAGCCTTCCTCCCGGGAACAGGGGGGCAGTGCGGGGGGGCCACCGGGCGCTACCTGCTTCTCAAAGGCGCTGGGCACCAGCCTCCTCAGCTCGGACAGGCTGTTGTTGATGCGATCGCGGCGGCGCTTCTCGATGATCTAGGGCAGAAAGCGGAGGGTGAGGNGGGAAGGGGGGGGGAAGGGGGGGGGGGGGGGGGGGGGGGGGCGGGGGCTGAGGGGAGCCGCGGCCGGCCGGAGGCACTCACCCCTCGGCGCCTCTTCCTGGCCAGGATCTGCGAGGTGGTGGAGGGAGACATGGAGCCCGCCGCCGAGCTCAGGTTCCT
>WAAD01043173.1:1003-52950 GCA_013389945.1 Fregata magnificens | reverse complement strand
GGGACAGAGGGGGGGTCTATGTAATTGCAGTTTACCCTGCGTTCCCACGCTACTATTGTTTGTGACTTTGTTTCCTATTCCCATCACGTGTGCTAATTAGTTGGAGCTGCTGGCTAGCTGGGAGGCGTGTGTCTGGAGTAAAAGCAGAAAGATCACTTCCTGGAGGGATCTAGGCAATCTGAACAATTCTGTGCTTTACTTTCAGCCCTCTCCCTCCCCCCGGCTTTACCACTCAGGGAAGAGAGAAGAAGTGCTGATTGTCAAATGCGAGCCACGGGAGAGGCACAGATTTTCTCTTCGGAAAAGGAGCAGCTCATAGAGTCAAAGGAAATCGGGCTGGAAAGAACATCTCATCTGTGTTTAACAAACCTGATTTTTTTTTTTCCTCCAGAAATCCCCAATGTCTTTCTGTTGTGGCTAAGAAGGTAAAAGCAGCATTTGAAAAAAATTCTCAGGTTATTTTAGCCTGCCCTTAGGAAGTGAGTCACATTTTTATAGCAAGGCTAAAGCTAGCTCATGCCATGGCTTGCAAAACAAAATGAGACCCAGAGAGAGAGAGGGAGAGGGAGAATTACCTGAGTCATGGCATTTGCTTATTAGTGCAGGCATCAGACAGCAAGGCCAAGTCACATGGCGAGACCAAGTACCTGTGCATGGATCAGGTTTTGGACTCAACATTTGATTTGCTGGGGTTTTTTTCATTTAGATCTCCAGTTAAATCCTCCTACCCATAGCCCTGGTGCTTTTCAAATGCCGAGCAGACTAGACCCTCCTCAGATCGTGCAGGCAGCATGCAGCCCACACAGGCACTGGGCTGGAGCCCCTCCGGTGGGAGCTGCCAGGGTCCCACCAACCCCTGGTGTCACGTCAGCAGCTGTAGCTGAAACCCGTCCTTCTCGTTCAGGCAGCAAGCCCTGGGGACTTGCTATTCTGGCATTAATAGTCCTTGTCCCACTGGTCCAGAGTGATCCTCCACGTTCTCCGGTTTCACAGGCTGAGGAAAAAAGTGGGGGGCTGAGAGCGTGCCAGGCAAGGGGAGGGGGCTCCTGCAGTCGGTGGCCGCCTGAAGGGAGAGTCGTAGCTGGGGCTCTTCTCATTTCAACCGCCAGCAACTGGCTTGAGTGTCTAATGCCCGTGTTATCATTGCTGTCAGGCTCAGCAAAGACACAGGCATGCTCAGGAGGAGGCAGGTCCTAACCTATTACATTGAAGGGGGAGTGCTAAGCGCTCACCGAGAAACAGGAGAAGGTTTAAGACTGCATTTGCTTCTCTTTCAGCAGGCACAAGCTTATGAAAGCAGAGGTTTGCTGACAATAACTGTAGTCAGGCTCAGCGCAAGTAAGTATAGCCTGTGCTTTCCTATACAGCTCCACCAATGTCTAGGGAAAAGCCCAAAGTAATGGCTATCAGTCTGCCCTGCCATTGTGGGATGGCAGCTAGGTAAAAATCAAAATTTCCACCCTCTGGGAAATTCCAATATTTCTACACTTTTTTTGGTTTTTACTTGGGTCAGGGAGAATTGAAGTATCTTAAGTCTGTTTGGTTTGGGGTTTTCCTGTCCCTTCTGTGGGGAAAACAAGTCCCAGGTTTTGGAAACAGTGAAACACTTCCCTGTGCGTCAGCTCAGCTTTAAAGGGCATCTCTTTGAGTGTCACATTAATACTTGGACGTTGTCATTTATGTCATCCCCCAACCCTGTTTTTTCTTAGAGACTGGGCCCCCTTTCCCGGTTACCTGTCTCATGATACCCTCTTCAGCTCGGTACAGGAAAATATTTTGAATTACTAAAGGTACAGGCTGGCTGGCTGGCCCAGAGCAAGGCTGGGTAATTTCCCTGCCGTGGAAAGAAGTGTTTTACAGAGTCACTGTGCAAGGCTTCAGAGCTGGCATCCTCATACCATCATGCACATCCTGCTTTCTCTTCATAACCACTTTTGCCATTTACAAACACTTCACGTCCACACAGTAGCTCCAGTTGCTTTGGTAGGTAAATTGGGAAAATATTTGCAATGTAGCTTTCGATGAGATAAGGAGCTAGAATTTCAGGAGAGATGTGATTGAGTAGCTGGTGACCCGGCCCTGTGCAGATGAGCAGGCACTTCTGGTGCTCCAGTGGGTCGCAAAGCACAGTCTGCCTTGGAGTCGGGGTCACCTGACATGAATGTGGAGAAGCTTAATGAGGCAAAGACCTGCAGAGCCCACCCTGCATCCCGGCCTGCTTTACTCAGGAAACAGGTGGCCAGCGAGGAAGGCACCCTATAGAAATATGGAAGGCATTCACATGTGTATAATTAGCTTCATTATTTTCATTAAATAACCCCTGACTTGGCCCCAGGTTTATATCTTTGGCAACCATGACAAGCAAATAGTCCTGAGCAGTGTCCTGTCAGATCTTCCTTTTCCTGCTGGCAAGCATCCCTTTCCTTGGGAATGGCTACAGTATTACCAAGGGGAAAACTAGGCTTTAATGTAGCACTAACAGTCTATAAAGTCCGCAGCTTTTTGCACCTGTGGTCTTCCACTGGCCTTAAACATTATAATTTATTATTATTTATTTCATTTATAATACAACTCACAAACTGTTCCAACCACTGACCTCCCAGAGCGATTGCTAATCAGGCAAAATTGCACTGCAGGGAGTGGTGAGTGCTGTGTTCAGATATCTTTTAAGGATTTGTGAGGACCACCAACATCTTTGCACAAGTAACCTGAACCAAAGGAAAAATAATCTAGCAAAGCAACTCTGTGCACTGTAACAATTACAAAACTTCATCAGGACTTAATCTAGTTAATGATTTTTTAGTTCTCGCAACTCATTACTTATATTTAGAAACTAAAAAGCTCCAGCAAGGACAAAAAAAACCCCAGCCCATCAGTGAGTCATTCGAAAGCTCTCTGTTCTTTTTCCTGTTTTCTCACTCAATATGGAAAGCAGCTCATGATTTCTGTCCTGATATGCAAAGCCTATTTGAGACTGGTTTAGCTGCCTGAGGGAGCTTCACTCAGACTTCATGGCCACAGTTGCCTACAGCAGCCACTGCAATGGAACAACATAGCTCCAGCTAAAAGAGAGGCTTCTGGGTGCATTGGTCATGGTAATTGCAAAATGCTCTGTGAAGATGCCCACCCCTTTTGGAACTACAAATTAAGTGAACGACCTCATTTCAACTTTCTCTCTGTGTGTGTGCTGGTACAGTATACTCGGTTACACACAAAAATTTTTAAAATGGTGGGTTTCCATGGTCAGCAGAATTAATCAAACCTTGTTTCCTATGGAGTGATGCTCCATATCTGTACCTGCCAGTTCACTCCATGGTGCTGCTGCCTGCGCCCACAGGCTGGCACGTGGGCAGGAGGCAGACTATGCTGCAGCGGGCATGAAGGCTTGGGCATGCTGACTACCCAGATCGACTCCGCTGGCATGGCCAATGGAAGACTAATCTAGGTCCCTCTTCTTCACCAGTTTTGCATAAAACCTGTAGGATCTTCATTAGTTTGAATCTGCCATTTGTCAAAGGTGGTGGGTTTTGGCCAACAGGCTTCAACATTATTGATTATTATTCCCGACGTTATTGGGGAGTGACTGATCGATAGACGGATAAACAGCAAGGAAGATAAATGAGATGGTTGCCCAAGCTTGGTTACCACAGGAAATCCATTTAAAAAGAGCCTCTTTCGAGTACTAAAATGTTTCCCCATGGATTAGGAGGAAGAAATTGTTTCTCTCCTTAGAGGTAGTAGTAGCAATGATATTGCTGTAGACCTGACAGTCTAAATAAATGAGATGCCGTTTTTTTAGGAAGAGTCAATATCTTTAGATCTAAGGTTTGTGTGCCCAGTTTATCCACTTTCTCAACTATATCACCTGGTCTAGTAAAAGATATTCCCTTTCTTTGCAAACTTTGCCACTCTTAAGGATTTGGAAGACTCTTAGGCACTGGAGTGATGGGGCTCAGAGTGGGTACACAGATTAGATAGTTAATCAGTCACTCGCAGATTGTTTCTGAGATAGGACAGCTTTCATACGCTCTCTTGGAGAGTTCTCAGGTTTGTGATGACTGAAAATGGGAGGATGGTTTCAGTACTGCATTTACAACTACAGGAATGTAGAGCCCACCTTTAACTTAAAAATATTTGCATAAAGCATTCAGGTAATATAAAGGAAACTGATTGCTTTATACCAGCTGGACTACAGAAAGCCAATATTGACTTCAGGTTTTGGTTGTCAGCAAGATTTATTTTACTCGAGGTAAATATTGACTGTGGCACAGCCAAGGCCAGTATTTACTTTGGAGGAATATCAATCTTGTGGCTCAAAACTGGAAGTCGATATGTTCATTGTTATACTTCTTCATAAATACTAGGGAGGGGGGGTTGGCTAATGGGAAACATATATATACATAATTTAAGAGAGTAGTTCTGTTGCAGTGAAAAAAGAAAAAGAAAATATGGAAAGAAGGTTATTACCTTGGACCAGTAAAAGATGGGAGCTGCTGAAAGGAACAACACAGTTGGAATATTATAACTCCCAGGCAAACCCTCCCAGGAGACGTTGGTTGTTGACCTCTTGAAAAGTAAACAGCAAGAAATGTAAGCGGTAGCTGCCATCAGGAATGGTATAACGTATGGAACAAGACTGTCTGTTCCCAGCCTCCTTTGAACTGTCAGTTGATTTTGTCTTAATACTCTGTAAACCCTAGAAAATACAACATGCCTGCTCTGTTACGGGATAAGTTTAGAAAGCCATTGAAATTGTGCTTATTGGAGTCTTTGTCACTTGTGTGTCTGTAAAGAAACACAGCATCTAAACTTAAACCAAGAGGAAGACAGGGAGTCTGTTTGGATTTAGGGGCACTAACGCGGAAAATGCTCTATGTTGCTTTTCACTCTGTTGGCGAAACTGTGGAGGCGGGCATTAAAATCCATAACTATTATGTTATCCATGAAATCTCTTGGCACACACACACCATCTTTCTTGAGGCAATGTACAACATTTTCCCAGTTAAAGTGCTACAAAAATATAAAAATGGCCATTACCCTGCAAATGTCAGAGATAGTCCTATTAATTACAGAGACGGACAAACAGCCTGCAGGATCCCATGGAGCTGGAAGAGGAGGAGTGCTCCCCAGCACAGAGCCTAGGTGTAATGGCGTGCAGGATGTGCTAACAGGTAACCCCGGCTGTGAAGAACCAACCACCATCTGGACAAGTCTACCAAGGACTATGGCTGGTTTCCCAGAGGCCCCGTTCATGACACCACATTGCTGCTGGTTGAAGGAAAGTTTGATGCAGGCTAGCTAAAATACACCTTCTTGGATAAGGAGCCCATGGACTGATTCCTAGCCAGATATAGCTTGCAGCTGTGGGAGCTGAGACTTTCCTGACCTGGAGCTCGGCCCCCTCCAGATGACACAGGTGTTAATGGAGCCAGAACTGGGTCTCTGATCTGGAAATCCAGCCTTGACATGGACACCTCTTCCAAGTGGTGCCAAAGACAGCCTGTTGAGAGCATGTACCAGCAAAGGAAAGCTGTATGGCCCTGGTCTGCTTCTCACCTGCCAGCTGCACCAGAAGGCACAAGCGGCAGTGGGGACACTTGCCAAGCCCACAAATGTGACAGGAGCCAGGTCTCTGCAGCAGGTCATTCACTATCTCAAGAAAATCCTCAGCTGGTGGCTTGCAGCTGGATTTGCCATCATCTTTGCTTGCCAGTGTTAATGTTTGCCTTTCAAAAGCTCTACAGACTTAACAGCTGTTGTGGCTATTGCTGCGAAGATCCAAGCTGAGCTTGTTAGAAATGCCAGCCTCCTTGCTTCATGTGTTATTTGTATATTGTAGCCCCTCCAAAATGTAGACATCAGAGCCGAGAAAACTCATACCAGCCTTCCTGCGTCTGTCTGCTCCCTCGGCTTCACTGTGCTTGTGGGAGCATGAAGCGTCCAACACAGGCAGGTTCCTATCTAGAAGCCTTGCTGGGGCCAGTCCTGTGCATGAGCAGTGACAGCTCTTCAAACAGCTTTCAGGGGACTCAGATACCATAGAGGAGTTGCCCACATCATCCAACAGCAACGTTACCTTAGGTCTGTTCTCTCTTGCAATAAGTGACTCTCTATATATTTGGGATCAATAAATGCCAGCCTGTTATGAAATGACTTAATGAGATTAAGTTACTGTACGTTAACAAGATAACATCGGGATAACATGATGATCTATTGCCTTTGACCAGGCAGCAAATTGCTATTTTATTAATTTTTCTTCTTCTTGTATTTTTATGGTTTGGTCTAGAAGGTGGAAGAAATTTTGGCTATGGAATTTTACATTTTTGAGGTGATAGCTGTGAATTTTGTCCCTCAATTCACATGAAAATAATTCACTCCTGACTGATGCAAATGCCAAGAGAAACACAATGGGTTTGGAATAAGATACTCCCCTGCATGACTGCCTCAGAATATTGTGGGAGGGAACTCTAGAAAGTAATGGACAGCAGTACTTTCATTACAGCAGCTACAAGACATAGGGTTGTTTAGGAGAAGGTAGTTGCCACACAGAGGCATGTGGTCCTCAAGATGAAAAACTGTCACATGCTGAAAATTCATCTGAGAGCAGCTCGTCTTGTGAAAAGCATTTGCTCTCGTAGTGGCAAGGGACTCAGTTTTGGCTCAGATAATTGATTGTTTGTGCGTGTGTTCGCCTTGAGCGGCTGTAACTTACGGATCCCACCTTTTTTTCCATGCAGACTTCTTCCTTTCATACGAAGTGCTGTTTCCAAGGGTGGGACACATCCAACCCCTTCCCGCATGTCAGGCCTTCAGCCTCAGTCTTAAAATAAATGTGGGTTCTCCCGGTGGACTCATGTGAGGGGTAACCAGGTCATAACTGAGTCCCCTGGGAGGGTTTTACATGAAGAGGAGATGAGGTTTGTGGCTTTGTCCAAGCCAAGGAGCCGAGGGAGGAAATGAAGGGGGACCCAGGAGGAGCTCTCCTTCACTCTCACCTCCCATTATGCCAAGAAATGCATAATGATGCATTTTGAAATGAATATTTGTCTTCTGTTCCTGCCATTCAAAAATATTTCATTCCCTGTGTTTGTGTAGTTTTAAGGCTTCTTTGGCTTTAGTGAAATCCCTTCCCTTGCTCAGATTCATAACATTTTTTATAACTGGCCACGCTAGAGGTCTGGAACGCCATCCACCTCTTTGGGAAATAATTACCGTTTGTGTGGTCTAATAAACGGTCCCAGAGGGTTCAACATGAAATAGCCAGGGTCTACAGGAAAGAAAACTATGTGGAAACTTGCGCAGCCCCACTAATCTGCAAGGAACAAAACAAAGTTGTACCCTGGGGTAAGAACCAGTAGCGACTCGCTTAATTGCTACCATGTCAGCGTGTGAAACTACTACCTCCGCACAAGCTAATGCAAACCTGATGCGGTTAGATTTCTGATTAAGACCAGCTAAATTTCACTTCAAACGAGCAGATAATCCCCACGACAGATCTGCTGTGCAGCCAGGGCTGTGTTTGTTATCTGAGCCTGGTGAGGCAGCTGGTGGGGGGGGACACAGACACCCCAGGGCAGTCACCTTTAATGTGCGATGGGCATAAATAGGGCAGCCAGTGCCTCTGAATCTGTGTCCCTCCCTCGCCTGGCTCGATCATCCTGCTCGTGGAGGGGAAACTCAGATGGAGGGTGATGAGAGCAGAATTTGAAGCCCCTTTGATGAGACCACAAACGATCCTCTGCATTCAATCCCATTTTCTTATTTCCCCTAAGAAGGTGTGCTTCAGTGAGGGCAGCTTTACAAAGTCTCCCAAGTCCGGTAGTCTCCACCGTGACCGCACAAAGAGGGACCGCAAGTGCAGAGGAGGACAGATTTGGGCTCAGAACGTCATAACTCAAAACCCTGCTTTGTTGCAGCTGCACAAGCCCCCGCGGGGCCGGCCAGCCCGCCCAGAGGCAGTGATGCCATGGCCAAGACAATGCCTGTCCCCCCTCCAGCACGGAACAACCTTCCCATGGTGGCTCTTCCACAGATCCCTGCCCCAGACTGGGCCATGCGATGGCCTCATGATCCTTGGCTTGGATTTTAGAGAGCAGCTCATGAGCCACTCCAAAAGCAAAGTCCTGACCCCACAAACGCCCTGGCCGCAACCCCAGGGCATTGCTCCCGGTGTGCGCCGAGACGTGCTTACGCTGTCAGGCCATTCAGCGCCTGCCCAGTCACACAGGAAGCCTGTGGTAAAGCCAGGAATGAAACTATTGCCAGAAGGACCTCCTGGCAGTCCCGCGCCTGCCTTAATGACTAGATTGCACTTCCTTTGCTTCACCCGTTACACAAGATTTCTTCTTTTTTGGTATTTTTAGTGGGACACTCTCCAGTTTCCAGTGGGTTTCGGACATGGTAAATAACAAGGCCGCTGTTTGTTTCTTTTAGGTGTACGTGAATGCTTTCAGACACAAATTCCTGTAGTCTTTTCTTTGAAAGGAATCAAAATTCAGAAGTGAGGAAAACTTTTCTTATAATGCTTCCAATGCTCCTGAAAATCTTCCCTTTTTTAAATTAAATCTACAGAAAAGTGCACATGACAGTGATGTGGTAGCTCCGATGTTACACGCTGCAGTCACTGAAGGAGAGATCCCATGGGTGCTTGGTGGTGCACCAGGCAGCTTTTAGTACATGGCAGAGGTGTCCTCATTCATCACCAGTGGAGAAGCTATGGAGACATTGGGTAGGTGCAACAAGGAGGGGCAGTGCCAAGACATTGCCCAACTCTGCGTTCTGCATACACCATATATTTTAAACAAAACTAGTTTCGTTTTATCTGAAAATACTGAGACATTTCATTCCTAGCTCTTGTACAAGGAAACTCCGTTTCTGAAGTAAGTACCAGGCGGGTTGCTAGGAGGAAAGGGGCAATGAAAGAGGAGAGAGCAGCTCTCTGAGACTGATCAGAGGAGCTTTAAGTAGGTGAGAGCAACAGTACCTGGCTTCTCTTTCAGGTCCCTGAGGGTCCTGTGTCCATACCCCTTCACAGGGGTGGCATGTGCAGACAGGAAGAGGGGCATTTATCTTCTGTGGCCAGACCACATCCTGAAGAACTTCTAGAGGAACGAGTGTTGAGGACCACGGGCCATCACTGCTGTTGCCAGCAGCAGAGGAGCTGGCCCACACTCGTAGCTATTCTGTAGATGGTCTCTGAAGGCCAAGGCGGGTTAAACAGCTCACAGAGTGTGCATTCGCAGATGTCCACCTTGATAAGCTGTTTCATTGGTGACCTCCTCCCTAGCACCCCTACGAGACCATCAGCAGCCCACCAGCTCTGATAGGCACACTGCCTCATTTCTGCAGCATCTCTTTTTGCCTACCCAGGAAACAATGTCCTGCTCTGCAACCTTATAATGCACGCAAGCTAATATCTCACACACCCAGCGAGCTGGCGCCAATAACAGAGTTGACATCAAAGGGCTGAATCCCATGTCTGATTTGCACTGCCCGGCCATAAATTAACTGAACTCTATCCCCGGCACCCCATCCCTATGACCTCTGAGGTGCTATATTTAACGGGGCACTCTGTGTGCTAAGTCAATGTGGAAATTGGGTTAGTCATACTTTCCTGGAGGTGTGATCTTGCCCTGCTTGGCTGCAACTTGTGAGCTTCCCCAACACTACGAGCACTTTCAAAACCGAATGCTTTTCCAGTGGAAAGCCTTCCAGCTCCATTGTGAACCAGGGCCGAAATGATTTGCATTGGGAGCCGGCAGGAATTCAGGTTATAAAAAAAAAAGAAAAGAAAGGGGTGTGCTGAGGTGATTGAATCAATGCATTTCACACGGAGGTTTGCTTTCAGCTGAGAAAGGGATCAGTGGTTTTGTGAGATAGGAGAGTCCTGCAGAGAACTCACAGGACTGGATTGTTCCCTAGCTGAACTGCTGCATCTCTCATGAAAACTGGAGCAGCCCCAACACAAAATGTAATTGCCGACCCTTAAAGTATCATGAGAATGAAAAGAGAAATTATATTGCAAGCATGCAGCAAACAAGGAGAAAGGTTACCTGCTCCAGGTAAATGCATAGCCAGGATCTCATCAAGCTGGAATAAACTCAAGTTGTCTGAAGGACAACGTCATCCTGTTTCTTGGTATTCCTATTTGGTGGGTCTTCTCTGAAGTTATGGGGTAACCTTTGGAGGACCCCCATGCTAAACATTCAGACTCCAAACTGAATTCTCAAAAATGTTGGTAGGTTGATAATATAGGAAAGATTCACAACAATTTATTTAACAGCAATTTTATTTAAATTTTGTTTTAGAGTAAATTAACTAAGCTATCAAAACTAAATTATATTTCAGTGACTTTGACACAGCATATTCATTTCAAACTTTGAATAACGTGAAGCAGTTCTCTCTTCAAAATCCTATTCTGGAAAGAGTTCTGCTTTGAAGAATTTTTGTTTGCTAGTGCAAAATGCTCCACAGAAAACTCCTGATGGCTAGAGTTTGTGGATTTACACTGTTTCAGCCCTGATAGCACTGGAAATTCAAAGAAGGTGAGTTATTTGTGCTATATGCCTTGGCCATCCTCTGCAGAACTGCAAATGGACCCCGTGCTGCCTCCTGCCCTGCCACACTGCATCGGCACCTTCTCCCCAAAGGCCAAAACCTGTCAAAATGTCTGAGACTCAAATGCATCTGTAGCTCTAACTTCTTAACCTCATTCGATGGTTACCTCTCGTAAAGGGCCATGAAAACAGCTCAAAAAGCCATGAAAAGTTTTCCAACTTTAAAACTTACACAGTATAGAAGTCTGTTTTTTCATAGTCTTTGTTGCTTTGTACAAGAAAATCTCTTCTGTAATGTTCTGCTGTCAACTAGCAGATTGTTCAAAAGAATTCGTTTCTCTCTTTTCAGGACAACAAACTGTTTAGCTACATCTGTGAGGAGGTGGAAGCAATCCTGCTTCGCCCTGCAGCCCTTTCACAGGGGTGCCTGCTGGTGTAGGGTTACCCCTGAGTGACAGCAGCAGGGACCGGAATCAGTGAGTTATTTGGCAAGTGAGCTGTGACGAACCCCAAATCAGTCAACAAGCTGGAGAAGCACCTCCTCTCCTCCTTGCAGTCAAGGCTTTTGAGTAATGTAGCACTGAACAAGGTTTTCTAGTCCTGTGCATGGGGTCAACCCAAAAGAGTAATAGCTTCCCTTCTGGGAGTCCTAGGCTGATCTGGGAGACCTCAACAGAAACCATCTGTGTGCAAGAAGAAACATCTTCCAGTGGTTAGCGCTAGCTGGAGGAGGCCGTTGGCCGTTAGCCAAAGAGTGGGGCACCTGGACCCTATCGCTCTCCCACAAGGCTGTGTCAGCTTCACCAGAAAGTTGGGTTGATCTCCTCCAGCAAGGTTAGGCCTGGTGAAACGACATGATCAGGCAGTTGATTTCATCAGTGAGAGCACAGCTGTGCCCGTGGCAGCTAGCAGAGCTTGAAGGCAGAGCACTGAGGGACGTTGCCCCATGCATCTTTCAAGGTCTCATTTTATAAGTGTAATAGAGTATGAATATCAAAACCGCATGAATTTGGGGTTTGCTGTCTACCAACAACTTCTGGAACAATCCTTACACTCTTTCCAAAAGTGAATAAACTATAAACAACCATGAAATTGAATGCATCCCCCTCCCCAAATAACATAGCAGACAGCACTGTAAGGAACTCTGGATCAGCAGAGGGTTTCTTACCCTTGCAGAGTCTGTCAGGCTCTGTCTTGAGATTTAATTTCCTGTGACCTAAAGCAATGTCACAGTCTGTCGTGTGGCAGGTTGTCTGTGAACTGGGAGTAGCAAACCTCTGCTGTAGAGCTCTGGGCTTACTTCTACCTGGACTATGTCTACACTAGTAAATAAACAGGCTCATGAGGCCAAGTGCCTATATCCATACAGCTAAACTTTCTTCTGCATATTGGAGCCTGGACTAAAACCATGCTGGTGAGACAACCTGGATAGTCATGGTAGAGTGGCCAAGCCCAGCACCAGCCAGCTTGAAATCCTGGTGCTGAGGGACATCCTGCTGTGGACAGGGATCCTGAAGTTGGTCTGGCTGCAGCTGGGACAGCTGAAGCTGTTCAAAGTGTTCATCATCCCTCCATCGCACCCGCCTCAGCAGCTCTGCCACCATAGCTGTGGGCATTATTCACCCAGGCCAGGTCAGCCAAACCTGGCTGAGTTTGAACGGTTTTGGTAGGAAGTTCTTTGAGGACCTGGGTCATTCAGAGAGATAGGAATTAAGGACTGATTTTGCAATCAGCTGTGATGTCTGTAGGAGGTGAAATGACTCGAAGCCGGGCAAGTCTCCCTCTGGCTGACGTGCAGGCAGGGGATGCGTGGTGGCCCTCTGTGCGCCCTTCACACTGAGCACAAGACATTCGCTGCTCGCTTCAATCTGCAGCTCAGTGTGACAAAATGTGAAGGTGCCAGGGGTCTGCCTTTACCGGGAGCACCCTACCAGTGGAGACAGTAGGGCTCTGTACATCCCTGGGAAGAGCAAGAGAAAAATGGCTCTTGTTTTTATATTGCAGGGCCACTCGCTACAAATCACAGCATACCTCTACGTCTTTCCCAGTTCAGGACCCACAACTGTGTGAGCTTGGTGACAGCCTCTTCCTGCTGCTCGCTGCTCTGGTTTTCAGCCAGGCTGCACAGATCAGCCTTGCACTAAGTCTCTGAGACTTCAAGAGCTGCAAAGCGTAGGTCTGATCCTGCCCCGTAGCTGGGGGCAAGGTGCCCTCTGGATCTGCAGAGTCTGTGGAGCCCTGGCTCCACTGTCAGGAATTGTCTCGCTCTTTGGCTTGTGTTTTATTTATGAGAATTAGCCTGAAGGTTGAGAAATTACAAACGGACTGGCCAATGTTTGTGAGTAGAGTTGGGCAGAAAGGGGATTATGCAAAGCAGGAGACACTGGAAAATCAAATAAAAAATACTGTCCTGAAAAGTGGGTTGCATAATAAAAATAACAATTAAAAAAAAAAAAGAAGAAGAAATCTGGTCTCTGGATGCAAGCCTTTATGGTCATTTTCTGACCCCTGCTCACCCAGCCCTCAGGAGATGTGCAAACACAGGCGAGGGGAGGCAAGGAGGCTGTTTCTTCTCCGGCAGAGCGAAAGCCACCGCAGCGGATTCCTCCTGTGGCGGGGTGGCAGTGGGTGAGGAGGGGTGGCTGGCAGGCGCCGAGGTGCGATGGCGGGTGAGGAGGGGTGGCTGGCAGGCGCCGAGGTGCGAGGGCCCCACAGAAGGCCACGCATTGTGCACGGCACGACGAGCCGGCGCTTCGGTGCCAGCCAAGAAAACAAATGCCTTCCCGCTGTCTCCTGGAAATGCTTCCACCGCTCCTGCTGAGCGAGTTCATTTCAAAGCCAGCTGACTTTTTGCCCTTTCTAATAGAGCTTAGAATGTTTCTGTTTTCCAGCCCCCCCCGCCCCGACCCTCAGCTCGGAGGCATTAATACCGCAGGTTCGTGAAACGCCAGCGGAGTATATGGCAAATCAAAAGGATTAGGAGGGCGATGGGTATCTGAGGGGGCCGGCAGGGTCTTAAGATTCTTCCCCACGGCGGCAGTGAAACGCTATAAACCCGCAAATCTTAAAAGGTATCGGTTAAAGCCAGCAAAATCCCCTTCGGAGTCTGCCCCCTCCAGCTGCGGGCTGCCATCCCGCCTTTCCCATCCGGCCNCCCCCGCCGAGGCCGTGTGTGTGTTTAGGAGGTGCCGTTTCCCACAGCTCTGATCTAATGCAGCTGTAATTCAATCTCCGTGTGACCGACACTCCGCCGGCGCTCTCCCACCCGCCGGCAGGCTCCTCTCTCCCAGGCTGTGTGTGTTACACATTTACACTGTCAATCTGACAGGCTCCCCTCAAACAACCCCTCTGTATAGATTTACGGTGTCAATCAGGCGGGCTTCGGGGGCCGTCTGCGGCAATAACTCCCGCCGCTCCCTCCCCTCCGCCTCCGCTGCGCCCGCAGTATAGTCACCCTATACCTGCCACTCAGCCCCGGCAAAAGGACTTTTGTTTAATGGCATTTGTGTGCGACCACAAAGAGTAAAGGCAGCTGAAGCAGATAAGGCTGAGAACCTGAAACAGATGTAAAAGAGATCAGACCGAGTTTTCTGCCGATCCTCAACTCCTGCAGAGATTTATGACCCCTTTTAACCCCATTTTAAATAGGTTAAACTGGGTTTGTTTTAAACGGACAAAATGAGACCGGCGCTTGTACAGAAATTTCCCCAGAGATAAAGAGAGAGATCAGCCCCCCAGTTCTGCTCCATTCCTTATCACTAAGCCAACCCATTCGGCCACCGCATTGCTCATCGTTTGAACGCTTCTCTGTGATCTCATTATAACTCACATCCTCCGAAAGATCGCAAAGCTGCCAGTTGACCTTTAGCCCCTGAAGAGTCCTAATTTTGGGTTGGCGACTTACAGCTCAACAAGCCAGGCAAGGCAGGCGGACAATAGCGGCGGCCGAGGACGGGGAGCACAGCACAACAATAAGCTGTCCTTGGAAGTGCTGGGCTGCGATTGTCATCCCAGACACAATCATGGGAGACTGGATTGGGATCGTTTTCTTTTGGCAGACAGCTTTGAACTCTGCTTTTCCTTTCCTGCTTCTCTGTTAATTATAAGTTTCTGCTTCTTCCCAATGACAGACGAATCCGCCAGGGGCGAGAAAAACCAAAGGGACAAATTCTGCTTGGTTAGCGCTGCTGAGCCTCCGTTGACTCACACCAGCTTACTCCAGATTTACACCAGATTTACACCAGAGGGCCTGAACTGAGAGGAGAATATAGCTTAGTAGTTCGGCCAGTGGTTTGTACAAAAGGCACAAACCAGTCTTCCTCGCAAAAGGTTTGGCAAAGCACCATGATACTCACTACAGATAACAGCAAAGCTTTTCTGCTCACTTACTGCTGCAGAACTGCCCTCCTCCTCCCCCTCTTCCTCTTCCCATGGGCACCAACAGCACCAATTTCTAGAAGATCCTGGAGGTCATTTCTTGAAGGCTACACCAAAACTGGAGCCCCCAGTAAGGCCCATTCTGCATGTGACGTCGTCGGGCTGGGACACAGGCTGAGCTGGGGCAGGGCAGTGCTGGTCCCTGGGCTGCATTTTGGGAATCACCAGCCAGCATTGCTGGGCTGAGCCTTTGGCTGGAGCCCTCCAGCTCCTGCACTGCCCAATAGAAGTAGTGGCGGCTCTGCGGCCCCCTTACAACTCCAATACCATTGCCCTTGCCTGTCAGGTGACTTAATGATTTTTTTAAAGAAGAGTGTCAGAGTTTCACTGATATCAGGAGGGGGCTTTTAAAAAAGTGCTTTTCCCACTGTTCTCCTAAATGGAGGCTCGAAACAAAGCAGACCTAGAAACACTACCATAAGAAGAACCATGTCAATTATTTTCTTTTCACGGGTATTACTGACTCATCACAGTTTTCTAGCGCGCTGAGCTTTTGAAGCCAGCTGTAAGAAGTGAAACATATTTCACTTCTGTCATACAGGGCTTCTTCTGAACCCCCCGTGTTTTCTCTGGTTGGGGATGGAGGTAAAAGAGGAAAGTCCTCTAACAGTGAAACAAAGAGTGTTCAACTTGTGGCTGTGCCTCCGCTCTCCCACGCATGCACCTGTGTCTCCAAGCCTCTAACAACAGCATCAGAACTAAAAAAAGCTTTGCTGTGCTCAAAGGCAAATAAGAAATGTGACCATCCAGCCTGGGAGGGAGAGAGAGAAAACTTCTAACTAGAGGTCGTGTCTCAAATCAGTATTCATAGGGCACGTGCTACTGGAAAGAGCTCCAGAGAAGAAGAAAGCACACACAGATAAAAAAATAGAAGTGTCATAAAACAGAAATGGAGGCCTCTAAATTTTCCCACTTTTAGGGTGGGTATTTTCTGCTGAACTTCTGCCCGGCACCTGACTCACACCCGTGCAGATGACCACAGATGCCAGTACGTTTCCCCACATTTTGCACATACATGAGAGAATTCAGCTTGCTCCAAGGGGGCAGAAAACCAAGTGTTTGCCACAGCTGCCGGTGCTGTGGGTTCGTGTCCGTCAGCAAACCCCCAGACCCGGGGAGAGCAGGCTCCGCAGGCGGGCAGCTGCTCCCCGGAGAGGCAGCGTACCCGCCGCAAAGCCCCACGTCTGGCAGCCACTGCGGGGCCGGGGCTCAGCCCAAGTCCTAGCCTTTCCTGTCCCCGTGTTGCTGGGGGGATTGAAGTTCCTCTGGCTTTGTGCAGACAACGTCCCAGGGCCAAGAGCAAGAGGGCACAAGGAGATCTTCTCACTTCTTCAGCGGGAGGCCAGGTAGAGTTCAGCCTAACTCCCTACTCCCGTCATCTCTGCCTCAGCCTGCAAATTAACACCATCACCCTAAACCCACAAGCGGAGCAGAGAGAGTTGTTTTTATTTAAAGGCAACATAAAAAGCCTATAAAAAAGGTTAAAAGCCCCATATAATTATCTTATTTTATTTTATTTTCAGTCCCGTGGTATTAATTAAAAAAACATTACCCAGCTTGAGAATTTGATTCCTTCTGCCTGATATGGGGAAGGAAAGGAATCTCTCTTGAGAAAGGACTCCAGAGTCCTTAATCACCATTTAGGGGCCCTGCTCTTTGAAGGGCCATAGAGGAACAAAGTGGTTTGGGGATTAGTGAATGGCTTTTATTTCTTCCCTAATGATGAGAAAAGTGCAACGAATGCCTAGGGCAGATGATAAATTGAGTCAGAAAATGTTGCACGAGTGCCCTTTGCTAAGCTAGAGGATCAGTGTCAACAATATAAAAAAATGCCTCTGTTTGCTCATAAGAAATAATGTTTGAATCATTAAACAGTAGAGACGGTATTGGCCATATTTAACCGCCTTGTACCTGCAGCCCCTTTGCAAACAACCCCTTTGAAGTGACTTCAAAGGGTCTGTGCACATAAGGAAAGGCTGCGGTATCAGTCACTTCATTGGTTACTCACGGGACTGCGGAGCGGAGCACAACAGAGCTGAGCTGCCTCTGCCCAACCACCTCATTCAGGGATGGGAGTGAAAAGGAAGGCCATCCAAAAGCCCCTGAGAATATTTTACTCCAAAGAAGAGAAAGAAGAAAATACAGCGTGTTCCCTTTGACGTTGTTTCCCCAAGCCACTTTGAGCTGGGGTTTCCTTCAGCCATGGGAAAAAAAACCCCAAATAAGTTAATTCCAGGAAAAAAAAAATTAAATAGAGTCATGATGCTCTGTAGCATGTTTCTGAAAGCATCTGTGGTGAGGGTGAGGAATCCAGGATGGAGCCAATGTCCCCAGAAGTCACTGAAGACCCTCCTTGGTTTCAGAGAGTGCCAAGCCGGGGCTGAGTCAAGACTAGTAGGCAGCACAAGTCAGAAAGCTCTGCTGGCACGAGGGGTGCTGATCAGGAGCTGACTTAATAGAAAACAAGCAAATCTGCAAACCAGATTGTAATTTTTTTCCTTTCGTAAGGCTGAGATACAGCTCCATCTCAGAGCGCAGACAGGAATTAACCTACCGAATGATATGGCAGGATGTGTGGAAGTGCCTTTTCTTCTTTCCTTCTTTTTATAGACAATATTCCCCTTTTTGCACAGACACCATACGAGTTGCAGAATTCAGGCTGTCTGTGCTGTCCAGACAGGCTACAACTCATTGTTTTTTAACTTGGAGGAATGATGCAAGTTCCTTGGGCAGATCTGGAGCTCAGATCACCTTCTTTGGAACCTAGTGAGATACTGACAGGAGGTTAATTTTATGTGCTCATTTTACCTCTCCATCCATTAGAGGAAACCTACGAAGAGAAGATGTTCAAAAGTGCAGTGTTTTTATGTCTGGGGTTATACATTTCACCGATATATGATGTCCTTCTACTTATTATGGCCATTTAAAGCTTCAAAAGCACTTTCTGAGGAAAGACACAATCTAGATACATACTACAAGATTTTATTCTGCAAGATATTCTTAGTAAGTAACCCTCACCAGAGATGTGTAAACGTTCTTCCTTTTTTAAAAATCTAAAACCAGTTTTTAGGTTTTCATGTTTGGAGGATTTCATAAGGATCTTGGGCAGAATGAGGTGTCAGGCAAGAACCTCAGGATTTCTGAGGTAATTAGTATTTTTTAATGATGAAACAGCATGAATAAAAGTGCCAACAGTTTATCTCCATGGGGACAAATAAATTACCTGCTACTACAGAAAAGCAACCCGTTTAGCACCTTAGATATTTGTAAGGAATGAAAAAAAATAATGATAGGGCAAGTGCTCCCCAGTTAGCCGTTGGCAGGCAAAGAAAAGATGTTGTAATGGAGAATGAAGACTAGCAACATGCTTTACTGCACGTTATCTGAATACATAAAATAAATGCTGAGCTAGCATTATCGTCTTCATTAAAACACCGACACTGTGCAGGTGACATAAATGGATGAAGTGGGAAAATTACTGAGGAATTTTAAATATAAAGAGCTGGAGAGCTTGTGTTTGCCTCTCTTGTATAAAACTAAACAAATGTGGGAGCAGTGGCTTTTTGTTAAGGTTGAAATCGGAAGTAAATACTTTGACTAAGCCAAGGAAGTGTAGAGATTAGGAAAACATTGTGGTCAAGAAATGTAAGGATGGATGCTATATAGACCTCCAAAGATGCTGAGGAGAGAAATTTAGGAGATGATTTTTACATGTGCCAAGAATGTAACACTGCCAGCCTTTAGGTCTGTGGAAAGGAAAAGTGGAAACATGTATCAGTGGTTCAAAAGGGCTTCTAGAAAAACCAAAAATGCGTTCAAAAAAGGGCTCAGGCAAACTGCCGTGGCTGGAGGGAGTGGAGGGAGGAAGCGAGAAGGAAAGCTTCATGGTGAAAAGCAGTCCCCTTAGGTCACGGGAGGGCTAGGAATGGAGACTTGATTCCCAGGGACCAATTTCATCGTGGTCTCCTCACAGGCCAAAAAAAAGGGAATGCTGCCCTTAATCAGGAGCAAACTGGAGGATGTCTGCCTCAGACATAAGACTGATGGGGGAGTAGCTAGAGACAGTTTCGGCTTTGGAGCTAGTCTTAGGAAAAGGGATCCCTCTGCAAGGTAAGAGTTAACCCTGGAAGCACGTTTGTGATCCTGGAAACTGCAAACACATTGTGAATAGGCAGAAAAGCTAAACCCACAAAGAGAGAGAGGATCCATAAAGAAAGCAAAATCAGCTGTAGTAAAGTGGAGACAGGGATGAGGGCAATAGGTTCACTGTTGCTAAGTAAAGATGCAAGAGATTAGGATGAGCAATAAGCAGAAGGCCTCCCAACTATAAACAAGCTGGGAAAAGAGGACTCTGGGAAAGCTGTACAAATAAGCAGAAGTGACTTAAAAAGATATTTAGCGGAGCAAAAATAAATCTTGAATAGAGTCCTTCCGAGAGTGCTTTACAGCAGCACCGTCATGTGGCATCAGGCGTTCAGAGAAGGACACGCTGCCCCCTGCCCACCCCCCTCTGCCAATGCTGTCCGGCGAGCAAGGCCATACGCTGGGGTCCCTATAGAGCAGACTGGGGTTTGGATCTCATTTCTGCAGACGCTGGAGGCTGTGTGAGCTCTTAAGGAATAAATACTAGAAACATTCGGCTAAAGAAGGATAGCACAGGACAGAGAAGCTTCCTGGGTTGTCAGGTTTTGTCATCTGAATGAAAGGCAAATAGTGGAATAGAAAAAAGAGCTAAGCCAAATTTACTCTATATTTTATTAATATTTTGAAATGTTTTTTATACTGAGTGGATGAACAGATTAATAGACGACAAGCTGGGATATAAAGCTTTAATCTGTCAGCTACCAGTGTTTCACAGACAACTTTTCAGCCCTCCTAGTCATGGTATTTTATGTATTTACATAAGAAAACATGAAGTAGAAAATCCTGATAATTTTAATCTTCTTATAGCCTGAATTGCTGCAGAGAAAAAAAGGGAGAAAGATGCTTTTTCATTATTTCCTTCTGGGAGAAAATCAGATACCACATGGTCATAAAGCCCTGAATTGAGAGCGATAACAAGTCCCCTTTCCCAAAGAGCTTACAATGTGGAGAGGGAAAAAAAAATGGTTTTGTGTGTAGAGGGGATAAATGGTCTTTTCATATCCAGAAATGCTTTATTTTCGCATGAGTCATAGTGGGTTTGAGTAAGTCCTTTAAAATGCCTCACATTTTGGCTCTGGGCACAGAAAGCCTCTGTCAAAAGTCAAGTTTCTTAAAGTCACTTGGAGGATGTATATGACCAAGGAAACCTCAGAGCTGCTTCCACTGCCACAGACCCCGTCCCAGGTCACTGGCTGTGGCAGTGCCTGGGACCCCACAGCCATTGCCACCATGGGAGCTTCAACGTGTGCATGTAAGCCTGCTTGGAGCACACCAAAGCGATACGGCTTTCAGATGTGAGCAGGGACACGCAAGCCCATCTGTGGACGTGGAGACTAACTGGTGCTAGCAGCCAGTTTTAGGGTGTTTGGGTGGTTTTTTTTCTTTATCTTGTATTTTTGTCTAGAAAGCATCCCTAGGGATGGCAAGGGTGGCTCCTGCCGGGGAAGTCTTTTGTGCCAGCATTTAAACAGGATCTGTTCAGGATGCTCACACTTAATTCATACGGTTCCACAATTTCAAAGCCTTTTTCAGTCCTTTTACCTAAGCCTGAAAACTTTCAATTGTTTCCTCAGCGTTTCAAGATTGGAATCAGCTCAGGTCTCCGGGTGGAGATATCCTCTGGGCCACGGTATTGTTGCCCTGTCCCCCGCGAGCAGCCGTGTTGGCTAGGACGCCCAGCAGACCTCCCTGGAGCCGTTCAAGTGCCGCTACAGCCGTCATGGGGGTACGTGGCGGATTTCAGTCCGAGGAGTTTGGGGGCATGAAAGAAAACAGAAGTGATGGGAGTCTTTGTAGCCCTCTTGGCTGACTTTCCACCAGCCAAAGGCACTTGCCCATCTGGGATCCCTGGGATCCCTCATCTCCCATCCCTGGGAGAGGTGGGGCTCTTCCCCATCCGTCTCCCTGGGAGAAGCAGGGGAAAGATGTGGGAAAAGCCTCCAGGAGCATGGATATCTGCCACAGCTCTTGTTACAGAGTTTCTGGATCACTTCACGTGTTTTCCTTTTATCACTAGGAGCCATGCCTGAGACTTGGAGAAGCCGTCATAGAAAACCTGCTCTGAGTGGCTTTCCTTCTGCAGTCAGAGTTGCTCTGAATTATTCGGGGGGGGGGGGGGGGGGGGGGTGGGGGGGCGTTCAAGCAGAACCTTTGGAGACAGCATTTCGAATGGTGAAAATAATTACCTTAGCCACTGGAAGAGCTTTGCACCTCCCCTTTGGCCTGTTTGGCCTCTTCCAAGGCTGAATAAGAGTCATTAAAACTTCTGACAGTTTGCTCCAAGCCAGGCCTAATGTTGCAGCAAGGCTATCCCTGAGGATTTTATTGAACTGCATATAAAAATAAATGATACAGTCAGTACAATAGCCCTCCATTGCCTGTTTTATACTAAAATCAGCTTTGTCCTATCTGTTCACCTTCCAGTGCACTTTGAATAGGTCTAATGAGAAATTTCCACCACGGAAATGATCGGGAGAGGCTGTCCTGTCGCTCGGACACCTTTCTCTCATTGCAGCCACCAGCCTGTGGCTGGATTTGTTCCTGACATCTTGGTGCCACGTCTACCACATATTCACATCCATTAATGAGCCTCTCTCCTATTCTGAATGTTACTTGTCACATGAGGAAGGTGAGTCTATTATAAGGTGAGTCACAAAACAGTCAAGACCAGGCAGAAAAAGCCACAGAGATTCCCTTAACAAGTAATGGCCACAGGATGCAGCCAACAGAAGACAGTCTTCAGCAATTATAATGAAAAGTCATAGCCAAGACACGTCAGATCTGAATTTGTCTCCTTTTATCTCACCACATTGCTCTGCGGCCATGACATCACCTAATTTAAGTAAGTCCATCATCACCCTGCCATTAGGGACTGGCAAGGAGCTGCAGGTACCCTGCAGGGCTCAGCGCAGCCAAAGAGGGAAGCCTCCGAGGGTGCATTTTTGCTGCATTCAATCAAACCAATTTGCTGCCAGGCCAACATGTGTGTGACACACCCAAACCCCTTCGACCTCCATGCCCTAAGAGGACAGTTCCTGAGTTTATAAAGATAAGGCATGGCCCAATCCTGTTTGTATTTAATTGCCAGCACCCTCTGTAGTAGGTGACCATACCACAGCCACTGTTCCCACCTGTCAGGCTAAGACCAAAACAAGCACCAGGGCTGCTCACCCCGCAGGGCACCCCACCAGGAAATGTCTGACCTGAGGAAGCAAACTGCCGTTCAAACTGGGGGCTCCTGTGGCTGTGGTCGATAAGGAGCACTGCCCAATCTGCCTCTCTTTGCGAAGAAATTGCTCAGCCTCTAGACCTGTCAGCAGGGTCAGGTAAGTCTCTAAATTATTCCAAAACCCAAAAACGTCTAATATAATTTGGAGAACAGAGTTGCCAGAAATATGAGAAGAGAAAAAGCAGTAGTGAAGCCAGGTCACCATCAGATTTTAGGAATAGCCCGGCATGCCTTGGACATCTGCTGGATCCTCAACAGCACTGGTAGTTTCTGACCTGCCTCTCTCAAACGCCTTTTTCACAAAGATCCATGAAAACGTCTGTGCAAGCCATGACCTCAGGCCACAAATGCCACTCCTTGCATCTTGGGCCCTTGTCACAGTCCTGCAAAGCGACTTGCCCATTCTTGAAATGTCTCCTGCTTGTCTCACCATGCCACAAATGAGCCTCAGGCTGGGCTGGGCTCAAAGCAGCATGGCCAGACACTTTTTTTTTTATTTCTAGGAAACATATCTTCTAATGTGAGTCCATCCTAACATCTTATTTGTTTTTTCCCCTGTTAAATACAGCTTTGAAACAGATCTTGATTCAGCTGGATCAGCTCCACTCTAGAAATTTAGCAGTTTGAACTGTTCTCAGTTGGTACCTCTAAAAACTCTAGTGCTTGTTTTTTATCTCAGGAATAACCCTGCCATGAAACCAGCATGCTGAGTTTCCTAAAACAGGACCACCACTGTGCCTCTTATTTGACCCCAGTGACCAGATCCAGATTTCACTCCATGAAGACTCAAGGATATCTGTCATCCTTCACAAAGCAAACATCAGTAGATGACTTTTCTTCCGAGAACAATGCGTACTTCCCACGTACATGTTTGTATCTGCTCCAGTCTGCATATGGGTACAGCTGCGAGAGAGCAAGGGAGGGAAAGGAAGAGCCAGGAGAGACCATGGAAGGCAGAGCAGGTCTGAGAGGATTCTTTCCCCCCACAGCATCACCTTATCTGCCACTAACATCACCTCTCTCTTATCTGCCTTCGCAGCAATACCTCACTCTCCACCCTTAAACACCCCTTTTGAATTAGGGAAGAGACCATCAACCACCGCTGGAGTTTGGGGTAAAAAGCAGTGGGGTGGGCTTTAGCTCCTGCTGGACTATTGTAGTCCGTGATGGTGGTGGTGGTGATGGTGGCAGTGCCTGTGGTGGTGGCCATGGTGGCCATGGTGCAGGGTTGCCTGAGGTTAGGCATCATGGGATCCCAGGGCTGGTGCAAATGCCAAAGCTCAAGCCAAGAAGGGTGACAAGAAATGGTGAAGCAACCAGCAAAGCCTCTGGGAGAGCTGGTCTCCCCTGTCATGGTTGAGGGGCAGCAGTGGGAGTTGTTTTGGTGTCTGTAGAGGGGAAAAGCGAAAGACAGTTAGGTGAGAGGACGATCAGCAACATCGAGGAGCGGGAAGGAGAAAGGGGCTCTGGCTGAGCCAGGTGACTGCTGATTTTTCTGTACTTTCGCCCAACTCTTGGGCACAGCCAAGAGAAATCCTTCTCCAGACCCTGCAAGTTGATGTACCAATCAACCTCCTTTCCATCCATCTGTTGACACGCACAATTGGAAAGAAGTTTCAGAAAGATCTAGATAAACTTGATGTAAAGCAGAGAGTCATATTTTCTACAAACCTCCCACAAAGCCTTTCAAACCTAACCTAAACTTAACGTTGCCAACTCTCCTGAGATTGTTTCTTGTTGTCTTGTGATAACTGGTGTTTTTCCTAAAGCTCCAGCTCCCAAATGGAAATCATTATGTGAGAATCTCAGCTTTCAATAAAAAGTAGATTTCTATCCCTCAGGGTCAAGAAAGAAAGCTCAAAATTGTGAATCAAGCAAATCATACTGGCTTAGAAAACAGAAAACAAATCAAAAGAAGCCTGCGGTAACTACCGTGCCCACAGCTCAGCACAGCTGCTGGTCCTGGATGGCTGGGGCAGTCACCACAGGGCCGTGACTCCGTTCTTAGGTCAACTGCCCTGTGCCACCAAGCAGTGCAAAATAAAGGTGTATAAACTTTAGTTTGGTAGTTGTCAGGTGACTGAATGCCTTCATTATGTTTTATTGTGGGGTGCATAGAGGAGAGAGACTCACCAATATAGGCAAACGCACAGGCACACAGGCACATACCCATGTCAAATATCAGGTTTGCTGGTACAGACAGTCATCATTTCAGTTCCACTGATGTAAAACCCAGACAAATTCATCAGCCTCACAAGAGTCCCACTACAGATATTGTTCAGTTATAACAAGGCTACAAAAATAAGATCCGAAGATTCTTAGTTTTCTGATTGCAATATTGGGAATAAATATTACACAGCAAAAAAATGACAAATGCTTACACATCACCTCCTGACAACTAAACACCTCTGATTATAAAAAAGGAGACAGAAATAAACAATGTAATTCTTGTCCTAATGTGGAAGCACATTCCAAAAGAACAGGAAGAATAGGACCTGCATCTTTAGCTTGGTATCTCTGCCAGTTTTTTATATACGCATTTCACTTCAGTGCATGCTTAAACTGTTATATTTTATTTTTGAGAACATAAGTATCTTATTTTCAGTACAGAAAGAGCTTGTTGTTCCCAGCCACGAGTGCTTTGGTGATTCCTTTCTGCCAGTGAAGGACAGTGCTTTTCAGAGCAAGTACATCACTGACTTTGCTGCCCAGACACAGCAAAACTGAGGGGTAGGTGCTGCACTCCTGCACTGCTACTGTTTTCTTTGGGACCAAAGGGAACTGCTACAGAAAAGGAGCAGGAAAAGACATTTCAAACTGATCAAAAAGGCAAAATGTTTTGTGACCTTTGAAACAGCACTGCAGAAATCCAACCATCTCATGAGCAAGCACCAGACACCACGGCATTTGCATCAAGGGGCTCAGTTCGAAGGTTTGCTTGGAGGTGAAAGTGCTGGTTTAAAGGTTTTTAAAAGCTCAGCTCACATGTGCACACACCCTGCTCACCAAAATATATTCTGAGCCTTTTCTCTTAACACTTCTTATTTTCTAACTAAGATAATTGAATGACTCAGTGAACATGGCTGGCATTAAAATCTCGGGGGAGGGAAAAGCAGAGGTAGCAAGCTCTAAATCCTCTGCCAAATCCCCTCTTCATAATTTATAGTCTGTCACCAGTTTATCACCGAGAACTGTCCCTCTTTTTCTCATTCTCCAGGCTCCTTTCCCAGTGGACAGTCCATGCCAGCTGTCTCGGCAGCAGGAACGTCCTTTTTTTCCCAAGCCTCGACCTGTGGGAAAATCTTCATTGGCCAGTAATTGATTCCACCCTGCCAGCTCCATTACTTTAGTCTACAGTCAAACTGCCAGCAAGCTGGAGACAGGCAGCCTCAGCCCTCCCCTGCTCCCACTATTGAAGTCCGCTCCTACCCGGGCTGTTAGCTACCGGGGCTCTGAGTTGATGTGTCAGCCTGCCCTGCAATTAGCACTAATCTGAAAATTGGCCTTTGCTAGCAAAGCCAAGCACCTGACAGCTAATTGTTGATGTCAGATTGATGTGCATTTAATATGGAAAGGTTATTTATCAAAGGGTACTTTTTTTTCCTGTTGGTCTTGGTTTGCCTCTGGATTGCCACAGGCGCTTACAGCCCACAAACCAATAAAGATCTTATACTTCATTTAACTTAAGAAGCCTTCTAAATACCCTTTTCAAACTCTGGGTGTAGGGCAGTGCAATACTCATCTATTTATATTGTTTATAAAGAAACTGCTGCTAACCAAGCAGTTATTGTTTTTGGTCTCTTTTTTTGGAATCAAAATATTGGGGGGCGAAGAAAGGTTGATAACAGAATAGCAACTGCCGGCCGGCCCTGGAATTAAAAATGAATTAAGTTTTGACTCATCCCCAGAGTCTTGCCAGCCTTTCTTTACACCAGGCTACTTCGGTGTTTACGGTATTACCTACGCTTTCCCTGGCTGCGTGTATCATAGGAAACATGCAGGGAAAAATATCGGTCCTGTTGATTTTAACACAGTTTTTGCCACTCATTACAACAGAGCGGGGACTTCCCTGCTGGCTTTGTGGAGACAAAAGGACACGCTCCATCAGGTCCTGACCCTGTGATCAGATGGCAGAAGGTGAAGCATCATGTGCACGGAAGCTCCCACATGCTGAGGTGAAGTTGGCTAACATCTATCTACCATAAAATAGGGTCTCTTGCTGACAAAGGCCGTATCTAAATGTTTTCCAAGAGTGTAGCGCAATAGCTAGACTGAAAACAGGCTGCACTACTAGCATTGCCATTGGGAGCATCTGCCTGATGCTGCACAGGTTACCATCTAGCACCCCCATAAATAGCTTACAAAAGCAAACCCACCAGGTATTTAAACAGAATCATGTCTGTTCGGATTGGACACGCATATTTCAAGACATGCTAAAGTCCTGCTAAAAAACGCTAAGGTTTTGCAATTGCTCGGAGGAAATTAATATATGCTACGGAGCCTAGGAGGCCAGCAAAGATACTAGTGGCACACATAAAACTCTGGCACGCAAGCTACAGGAAGAAAAAAAGCTTATGGTTTTAAATGAAGCAAGAGAAAAGACGGTCTCCAGCATGGAAAGCATGTTATGAAAAGTGGTAAATCAGATAGGACACAAACACAACAACTGTTTGATACAAATCATATTCTGACAGGAAAATGAAAATTACCAGTGTGAGCTGTGCGAAGCAATTGCTCGTATTCATTCCACAGGTGGAAGAAAACATTTTCCATGTATATGGAATGTATCTCCTTTTTGAATGAAGGTGGTCAGATATTTCACAGAGTCTCTGTCCTCTAAATATTGGTTTTTAAAATATAAAAGTATGTCATTTGTATTCTTCCACTGCAAAAATTTAAGTGGAAAATATCCAACTGTGCAGGATCTAAAGAAGGACTTTCACACAAAAAAACCTTTCAAAAGAAAATATTAATTAATTCACATTTCATCATTCATTAGGCTTTGCCTGGATAACAACATCTGTGCATTACTTTCAATATTAAATTTTATCCTCTGCAGTGAGGTGTTTAATAAATTTGACAAATCAAAAATTTGGAGGCAACTTAAAAAACACAGTAGGGTTGGAGCAATGAACGGAGCAACGTGAGCAGATGACGTGGAGGTATCAACTTACTGGGGCTGAGTGTTGGGGCAGGGAGGAGATGCTCTCAGCACCTAGCATCCAGCAGAGCTGACAGCAAAGTCCTGCACATCCCAGTGGTCGCTCGACAGATGGCCGATAGACGAAACTTTCATCAGCGTAAGGGCTGCCGCTTTGCCAAGCTGGCTGCACTCTGCTGAGACCAGAAATCACGTCACTTGCTCTGATGGGTCCCGGACATGCTGATCCTCTCAGGCAGAAACTCCAGGCCACTGTGGCTTCTAGGGAGAACAGCCCCTATCCAGGGCTGCACATCCGAGACGCAGTGCTGTGCACGGGGCGATGGGCTGCCGGCAAAGGCTGGGCACATCCCGCACACGTCCGCCACGGCATGTCCTCCCGCCAGGTGAGCGCCTACCCCAGATGCAAAACTCCCCGCCTGGCACCCTTGCAGGCAGCATGTAAACTAAGCAAATCCTTCATTTTAAACATGTGCTTAAACCGCTCTGGGTTGGTCCTCAGCTGGGATTTAAAGATGTGTTGGAAAGTTTTGGCAGCGTTGGTTTCAACTTGGCTGGCGAGGAGATGTTGAAAGCTCCACAACTGCACCACACTGGAGTTCTGAAATGTGTTAATTAAGACATTCTGTTACCAGCCCTTTCCTTCCTACACAAGACAAAACCCACCGGGTGATAAACATGTCTGAAATGATTCATATGTTTTAATGCTTTCCTGAATATGGATCAGTTTTAACACTTTTTATAACGCTTGTATCCTTGCCAAGACAAAGCCAATGACTCCAGTCTGATTCAAGCACATGTTTAATGCCCTCCGCTGAATAGGTCCTAGAAGAGGAGAGAGTTCAAGAAGTCATCTCACTTACTCCCCTGCTCAGGGCAAGGAGACCAGTTGGGTAGATGTTTCTCTGAGCCTTCCTTAAAGATTTCCAGTAAAAAAAGCTGCACAAATTCCCTCAGGCAATTTATCCTACCCCTTCAGCTTCCTTACTGATAGAAATTATTTTATGAAGTCTAATGCAATGCTCCCCTACTGCAATTTAAACCATTACTTTTCTTTTCTGTCTTCCATAGACATGGAGAACGCTGCTCCCTGCAGCTGACATGTACGTAGTTGAAGAAGCCCTCTGTGTTTTCATTAGTCCAAACAACGCTGATTTTTCAATGTTTCCTCAGAAACGTATCCCAGGCCCCTGAGCACTGTTTTCTTCTGCATTCTCAACAACTGACCTGCCTCCTTTTTTGAGTACTGAAACTAAAACTGGAACTGGTGCTCTAGTGGAAGCCACACCAGTGTAAGCAGAGTGGAAGGATGAGGTCGTAGGTCCAACCAAGCTATTCTCCCATTACATGTCCCAGTAGGGCACTTGCCTTCCCTGCTACGACATGACAATGCTGAATTGTCACCCCCTGCAATGCCATTTTTGCAGAACATTTGCCTCCCTGATAGCTGCGCTTCATTGCTTCACAAGTTAGGAGAGCTGCTGGGCCCAGGTGCTTCCCCACCATCCCTCTGTAGCACTGAGGTTTTAGGCAGGATTCCTTCAAACCTGCTATTCCTGAGGGGCAGCCTCTTCTCACCGGTCCTTCCCCAACCTAGATATCTCTCCACACATCATCTCACATCACAGGGACTTCCTTCTCCCCTGCAAAAATGAAATTCCCACCCAGATTGACCCCCTCTGCAGAAGTCCCCTTGGCACCCTCCAGCCCCTGCATGGCTCTCCCTCCTGGCGGGGTAGGGTGGAGCTGACATGGAGGGGATGCACGTGTGGTGTGACAGACCCGCTAAGATGTCCTGCATGTGGACAAGCATCCCTGACTCCATGGAGGGGCCCTTTGGGAAGGACCAGTTTCATGAGGGCATTGACCCCTCCATGATGCCAGTGCAGGAGCACTGTCTTGGAGAACATCCTCCTTCCGCAGAGCTGAGGCCCATGGGCCAACCAGCAGACTCGAGAACTGAGGTGCACGTGCAAAGGACAGATGCTGGAGCCTGACTCCACTCCCCTCATCTTTGAATAGAAGGAAGCTAAAAGCCCTGCTCTCTAATCTCCCACTGCTCAGTTAGCAAACGTGGGCACCTCTGGGGTCACTGCAGGTGGGTTTCTAATTCCTCCATGACAAGCCTCAAAAGACGGCTCTGGTGATAGACTGTCCTAGTATCATTCTTGTCTTCAATTTATATAATGTGAACATTATTTCAACACCAATCAGCATACATCCTGGTACGGCATACAACAGCTGCTAGTTCAGCAGAAAAATAAAAGGGGGGAAGTTTACGTTATATAAAGTTTTCTCTTAAGTGTTAATATCACTGGATAGTACATAACCCTGTAATCTGGAACAAGGGTTTACTTCTTATGATGTAAAAGCCTCTTTCTATCAGATTGGAACACATGTGTGTCTTGGTTAGCTTATATCTTGGGTTACTTAAAAAAGAAGGTAAAAAATGCAACCATTTCATCAGCTAAAATGAGGAAAAGATCTCAGCCTGTCCAACTAAAACAATGACCTGATGCAAGACTCAAGTCTATCAGGTAATGCTCAAGGGAACATTTTAAATAAGGAAAAAAGAGTGGAAGTAAGAAAAAAAAAATCATCATTGTATTCTTATTCAGTAATGTTCCTCTACTAGCATTACAGCTTATCTTGCCATCTAAGCACTTCTAGATAACAGACTGGGTTTTATGTTGAGTACAGGCTGTACCAAGTCACTAAAACCCTTCTATTGTTAAAGATTATGTAAAATGGTCAATCAAAGTGTCACTTCTTCCTGCCCATCCCCCAGGCTGTTATGTTGCATAGTTCCTTATAAAAGCCAAGCATAAAGAGGGAACGCTGGGAGCAAAGCGCCGAGACGGAGAAAATGGCACATTGCAGAGCCAGCAGGTGCATGGGAGATCCCACCACCACAGAGATACATTTCAGAGGGTCATACCGCAAGGCCACCTAAGCAAAGAGAGAAAAATATCCAAATTAAACCTGTCCAGTGAATTTGCCCTTGTAAAATGTTCGTGTTTAGCAGCCTGCGCACTTGCAGAGCTGCTGAAGACCTTTCCATGCCTTGGCCGGTGGTACAACAGGTCCCAGCACAATACAGATGCAGAAGATGAAGCTGGAATAGGTTTGAGAGCAGTACACTTCTCTAGCATTTCAAATGAGATTTCTAGATATCTGTGCCACATCCATCATTCTGAAATAAGCCGTGTCAGATTAAAACAATGAAAAATTATGAAATTTGATAACTGAGTTCAGAAAGTTGCTTGTGGTTTTTTTGTTGGGTTTTTTTTTCCCCAAGTAGGTTTTCATACATACTTTAGAGCAAATTTGAAGGTGCTTTCTGAGGAGGCATTAACTGGTACAAGGTGGCAGCTGCAGTTTGGATCTCTATGGCCAGTGTTTACATGTGATGGGAAACAGCTACTCTGAGCCAGAGCAATCCCACAGGCATCATGAGTAGCAGGGCTTTGGGGACAAACTCCTCCTCTGCATAAGGGCAAAGTAATCACCTCATCCATGGAAATACCTGCAGAACTCAGAGCAGCTTTGACTGAGGGAAGATTTCTCAGAAGAGGTGTGATTGCTGGGCCTCGGAGAGGTGGGAGGTCTAGGCAAACAGGACATCAAATTCAATGTGACCTCTTTTTTTTCTTTTTTTTTTTTTTTTAAGGAAGATGCCCAGTCTCCTGCACAGGCCAGCTCAAGCAAAGTGAGTTTTCAGGCCAGTCACTCCTCCTAGGTTAAACACAGGCAGGCATTGATAAATGCCTTGGAGGATATAATGCTCGTGAAGCCCACCCAGAGGAATGGTGCAGTTAGATGAATATCATGGATGAAGCTCAGTTTTAGCCAACCGCAGCTGGTTGACGCAGCACATAGGATGTGGCCCAGACACCTCATCTGAGAGCAGATCCCTTGTTTGGAGTGGATGACTGAGACGAGGACAGCTGTACTGGGTCAGACCAGCATTGTCCAACTTCCAACCATTGGCAGACTTGCCTCAGCCAGCAGCGGCTTCTGTGCATTTAGCAACCCTTGACAGCTTTCCCTTCCTTCGATTTGTGGAGTCTCCCCTTCAATCTGTGCACGCTTTCAGCCTCCCCTGTATCTTGCAGCAAGGAGCTAGCTACACACCATCTGGAGAAGGTTTTTATTCTGTTTGCTCTGAACTTGCCTCTTGCTGGCTTCATTGGATGCCCCTATTCCTTGCACTGGAAGACAATCAATCCCTACTATAAAACGATGTTATAGACCTCTATCACACCTGCCCTTAGTCATTTCTTTTTCTCAGCACCAGAAGGACGCAAACCTGTTGCATCTCACCCTTAATGCTCATATTCCTGGGAAAACTGAGCGGGCAGGAGAGCTGCATACATTTGTGCAGGGTTGAAATAAGCCTTTGTTAAGTATTTGCTTAACATACAAATGCCTTTCACGTTTCAGGATAGAGAAATCAAGCCTATGTTCTAATTAAGGAAGGGATCAGATGATGTGTCTTCCCCCCAGCAGAGATTTTCCAACATTTTTGCCTGGTTTCAGCTGCGTATTCTAAGCACATGGATTGACAGGGAGGGGAGATGGGTAACAGAGGGCTTGTGCTATTTGTGATTTGTGCTAGAGAGTACATAAAGGAAAGGAACAAGAAAAATAATTCCCACTTCTCAAATGTCCAAGGGCTGGTCAAGTCTAAACACAGTTTATATCGACAAGAACAGCAAACCACCAGCACATCTCATTTTCATCTGATATACGTGGGGGCCTGACATGATAGATTTAAAGGAAACCTGTGTATCATTGCACCAGGATACATGTCTCCTTATATACAGCATGCACGTGCACACAGGCATAGCTATATCATGTGCTGGCAAGTAACGGAGAAGTTTAGCAAACATACCTGAAATAGCTCACATACTTAGAGATGCCAAACAGGCTCGTTACACCGTTTCCAGAGGGTTTTTTTCACCAGCTCTGCACATCCCCCAGCCATTCAAACGACAGTTGTTCATGTGGGCTTGCACTTTCATGCAGTCATCAATTAGAAGGTGACGACTTGAAAAACTATCATTTGTCGTTGCAAGCCAAAACAAGCAGCCCTTCTCCTTCGTGCCCAGCTCTGACGAGGAGCTTCCCCAGGCCCAGGCTTGCTCCAGGGCTGTGTCTGTTCTCACTCCACTCTCCGGTCCCTCTGCTGCCTCCTCCTCCACCTCTTCCTCCTCCTCCTTCATTCCCTGTCCCCTACACCCACCATCATACACTCTCTCTGCTCTCCCAGGCTTTTGCAGGGAGGAAAGCTTTCTCTCCTCTTTTCTGCCTCTCCCCCTTGCTCCAACTGTGTTTGCTGACAATCCACCCTCATGGCCACTCACAACGGCCGCGATAGCTGAGCAGCAGCTACAAATACCCCAATACAACATAACTGCTGTGTTTCAGGAGCTTAATCCTGCTATTCCCTACGTTGCAAAAGCATCCAAAACTGAAAGCTGGTGCGTTCACAAAGAGTTGATTGATCAGCGAAGAACACTGAGGACCAAATCTGCTTTGCATAAGAACCTGAAGAATTTATGGAGCAGAGAGGGTACCTGAGCAGTGCAGAGAGGGTGTCTGAGCGATTGTAAGGGACCCAGCTAAGGATGGAGAAGATAGGCTGGAAATGGCAAAGAAAAAAGGAAAAGAGAAGTTGGGCTGTCATGAAGAAGCCTCTTGGCGAAGAAATCTGAGACAAGACAGGGAGTAGATGCTCCTTTGCTTTAGCCGTTTAAAACTGGACTGACAGGCATGCTAGACGTTGCACTGCAGAGAGGTGGGGAGGCCCTGGATTATGGTCCCCTGAGAGCCAGACGTGGCTGGTGGCCCTGATACCCTGCAGTGGGACATGTGCCAGGGAACCTCTTCTCCTGCAAGCACACGGTGTCCACCTCCGGGGCAGCCCTCACAAAACCCTCGGGTGCCCATTAGGCCCCGAAGCAACCGTGTTCCCCTGGAGCGAGGGCTTCTCCTGCACTGCCTGGGGGATGCAGCATATGGGAGTCACTGGGTTTGGCCTTACAGTTCAATTAAATAAAAAAAAAAAGAGATAAAAAGGCCCTAGCCCCCTTGCAGGAGAGGGTGAGGAGGGGGACAGTGTCCCCAGTAGCTGCCTAATCGCTCACAGGGTGATGGCCCTGCTCCTGTCAGCACAAACTAGCAATTACGATTAATGGGCTGTGGCAATTGGATCCCAGCGCTAACAGAGACGGCAGGTCCTACCATTTGCATGCAGTAAATTATTCAGGCTGTCAGCTGTTCGGATGCGAATCGGTAATGTTGCGGTTAAACGCTGGCCACATGGCTAATTTGAGGTGTGCTCACCAGCCCCCGCACCGGGGAGAATTGGCTCTGTGCTGGGGCGGGCAGCACAGCTGTGCCACCGGCACAGCCCCGGCAAGCCCCGCACCGCCCTGGCCAGACACCGGCTGTCGCAGCACGTGCACAGCTAACGACAAGTCCTTCTGGGAGCAAAGAGCACCAGGAAAAGCCCAGCAGTGTCAGTTTAAGTTTCAAGGGACTGTGGGCTTGAGAAGATGGGGAGAGCTGGGTGCCAGCGAGCAAGGTCCAGTGACTAAACCTACCTGTGCCTGCAGCCATGGCCAAGTGTTTCGCAGGAACCAAATGCATGTCCAGACTCAAAATCGGAGTATTCCTATAGTAAAAATGAAGCATCCTATAATAAACTCAGGATTTCTCAGCGAAACCTGATTTTTAAAAAGCCAAAGGTAGCGCTCCAGAAGGGCCTCCATTCAGGTGAGCACAAAGCGAGTACCTGGCACCCCAGGAGCACCCACACACCGCTCCGGGTGAACTAGATGTGCACTGCCAACATCCCATTCTGCCTATCTGGCTGTGAGAGGTGTGTTTTAACGTACCCACCCTCATGCAGAAAATAATTCTTTCAGAATAATCCTTCAGGGTGGAAACACTGAACTCTCCTAAGCTCAACAACTGCGTTTCAGGAGTGCAGCACAAAGAATAGCAAACGTGAGGCAGAGGGGAGAGAGTAACTTGGAAAGCAATGGGAAAAAAATGGCACGGGCAGTCATCTCCTCACACATCCATCCAGTTCTTCATCCCTGTTTTCCTACAAAGAGAGGGGACAGCAAGGGATCTGACACAAGCACAAAACCAAGCTCAGAATGACCAAGCCATTTCTTCACTAGCACCTCAGTGTGGACAACTGCAGCAAAGTCCCTTTATTTACATTCGAATCAGACTTCCTTTACAGGAGGGTCTGCCCACATTTGTTAGTATGCAGCCTGAGGGGGACTATATTTCATGTCAGGAGCTTGAAACGGTTCAGAGTTGTCCCATATGGCTCAGTACCCCAGAAGCCCCTGTACCCTTGCTAAGCATCATTCTCCAGCAGTACTGCCAGCTTTCTTGGGTGTACTTGGCTTTTTCAAAGACACAGGTATTTTAGTGGAAAGGAAACTTTTGATTAAGAAATATATATAGTGTCAGGCATTCTTATGAAGAAAATAAAAAAAAAGGTAGATCAGTCCTCAGACTTGCAGAGTTTGAAATTTAAAATGAAGAGAAATAAAAGGGTGATGGCAAATAGTAATACTCTGAGTAAGCACAGTAGCGTAAATTGGTAGGAAAGTCATGATAATGAATAGCAAAACATATGTTTAAGGGCACGAGGTCACTTTGCTAAACAAGTACCTACCTCTGAATGTACAGGAAGACCAAGGTGCCTGTGTGAGTCCAATCTCTTCAGCACTGAGTTTACATCTATTTTATAGAATCATAGAATGGTTTGGGTTGGAATGGACCTTAAAGATCATCTAGTTCCAACCCCCCTGACATGGGCAGGGACACCTTCCACTAGACCAGGTTGCTTAAAGCACCATCCAACCTGGCCTTGAACACTTCCAGGGATGGGGCATCCACAGCTTCTCTGGGCAATCTGTTCCAGTGCCTCACCACCCTCATAGTGAAGAATTTCTTCCTTATAGCTAATCTAAATCTACCTTCTTTCAGTTTAAAGCCATTAACTCTTGTCCTATCACTACATGCCCTTGTAAAAAGTCCCTCTCCAACTTTCTTGTAGGCCCCCTTCAGATACTGGAAGGCTGCTATAAGGTTTCCCCAGAGCCTTCTCTTCTCCAGGCTGAACAACCCCAACTCTCTCAGCCTGTCTTCATAGGAGAGGTGCTCCAGCCCTCTGATCATCTTCGTGGCCCTCTTCTGGACTCGCTCCAACAGGTCCATGTCCTTCTTATATTGGGGGCCCCAGAGCTGAACGCAGTACTCTAGATGGGGTCTCACCAGTGCAGAGTAGAGGGGGAGAATCACCTCCCTCGACCTGCTGGGCGCGCTTCTCTTGATGCAGCCCGGGATACGGTTGGCTTTCTGGGCTGCAAGTGCACGTTGCCGGGTCATGTTGAGCTTCTCATCAACCAACACCCCGAAGTCCTTCTCCTCAGGGTGCTCTCAATCCATTGTCTGCCCAGCCTGTATTTGTGTTTGAGATTGCTCCGACCCATGTGCAGAACCTTGCACTTGGCCTTGTCGAACTTTGTGAGGTTCTCACACGGGCCCACCTCTCAAGCCTGTCAAGGTCCCTCTGGATGGCATCCCTTCCCTCCAGTGTGTCAACCACACCACATAGCTTGGTGTTGTTGGCAAACTTGCTGAGAGTGCACTCAATCCCACTGTCCATGTCACCAACAAAGATGTTAAACAGTGCCGGTCCCAATATCGACCCCTGAGGAACGCCACTCTTCACTGGTCTCCACTCGACATCGAGCCGTTGACCACAACTCTTTGAGTGTGACCATCCAGCCAATTCCTTATCCACTGAGTGGTCCATCCATCAAATCTATGTCTCTCCAATTTAAAGACAAGGATGTCATGCAGGACAGTGTCAAATGCTTTGCACAAGTCCAGGTAGATGACGTCAGTTGCTCTTCCCTTATCCACCAACACTGTAACCCCATCGCAGAAGGCCACCGATATTGTCAGGCATGATTTTCCTTATTGAAGCCACGTTGGCTGTCATCAATCACCTCCTTATTTTCCATGTACCTAAGCACAGTTTCCAGGAGGATCTGCTCCATAACCTTGTCGGGCACAGAAGTGAGACTGACTGGCCTGTAGTTCCCCAGGTCTTCCTTTTTTCCCTTTTTAAAAATGGAGGTTATGTTTCTCCTTTTCCAGTCAGTGGGAACTTCACTGGACCGCCACGACTTCTCAAATATGATGGATAGAGGCTTAGCAACTTCATCTGCCAGTTCCCTCAGCACCCATGGATGCATCTCATCAGGTCCCATGGATTTCTGCACCTTCAGGTTCCTTGGATGGTCCCAAACCTGATCTTCTCCTACAGTGGGTGGTTCTTCATTCTCCCAGTCCCTGCCTTTGTGTTCTGTGATTTGGGCAGTGTGGCTTGAGCACTTCCCAGTGAAGACTGAGGCAAAAAAGTCATCGAATACCTCAGCCTTCTCCATATCCCGGGTAACCAGGTCTCCTTCCAGAGATGGCCCACGTTTTGCCTAGTCTTCTTTTTATCACTGACATAACTATAGAAGCTTTTCTTGTTGCCCTTGATGTCCCTGGCCAGATTTAATTTTATCAGGGCTTTAGCTTTCCTAACCTGATCCCTGGCTCTTTGGACAATTTCTCTGTATTCTTCCCAGGCTATCTGTCCTTGCTTCCACCCTCTGTAGGCTTCCTTTTTGTGTTTGAGTTTGTCCAGGAGCTCCTTGTTCATCCACGCAGGCCTCCTGCCGATTTTGCCTGACTTCCTCTTTGTTGGGATGCATCGCTCCTGAGTTTGGAGGAGGTGAACCCTGAATATTAATCAGCTTTCTTGGGTACCTCTTCCCTACAGGGCTTTATCCCATGGTACTCTACTAAGCAGATCCCTGAAGTCTGCTCTCCTAAAGTCCAGGGTAGTGAGCTTGCTGTGCGCCCTCCTCGGTGTGCTAAGGATATTGAACTCCACCGTTTCATGGTCACTGCAGCCAAGGCCCTTGAGCTTCACATTCCTCACGAGCCCCTCCTTGTTGGTGAGAACAAGGTCCAGCATAGCACCTCTCCTCGTTGGCTCCTCTATCACTTGGAGAAGGAAGTCAGCATCAACACATTCCAGGAACCTCCCGGATTGCTTATGCCCTGCTGTGTTGTCCCTCCAACAGATATTGGGGTGGTTGAAGTCCCCCATGAGAACCAGGGCTTGTGAACATGAGGCTGCTTCTATCTGTCTGTAGAGGGCCTCATCCACTCAGGCTTCCTAGTCGGGTGGCCTGTAGCAGACCCCCACTATAATGTCACCTGTCCCTTCCCTCCCTTTAATCCTGACCCATAAGCTCTCGCTTGGCTCCTCATCCATCCCCAGTTGGAGCTCCATGCACTCCAGCTGGTCATTGACATAGAAAGCGACACCCCCTCCTTGTCTCCCCTGCCTGTCCTTCCTAAAGAGCCTGCATCCTTCCATTCCATCACTCCAGTCATAGGAGCCATCCCACCACATCTCCGTGAGGCCAATAAGATCATAGCCCTGCAGGCATGCGCATGTCTCTAACTCCTCTTATTTATTCCCCACAGTATGTGCAATTGCATAGAGGCATTTAAGCTGGGGCCCCAATGAAGCTGACTTACTGGCTGGAGTGGCTGGAATTCCTTTGTGCTGCTCTTCAGGTGCTCTCCTGCTGACCTGTGATCCTTCCCCAGGCTCTGGGCACCTATTGCTGGCACTGGCATCAAACTGGTAGGAGTGGGACATGCAACTTTAGTTTAAAGCCCTCTTAACCAGCTTGGCAAGCCTATGACCGAAGATGCTCTTCCCCTTCTCTGACAGATGGACCCCATCAGCTCCTAGTAGACTGGGGCTGGAAAATGTCTGGGCATATCCCATTCAGTCTGCCTGTATGGAGGACAAGCAATTAAGAGAGTGTGATTGTCAGAAGGTCAAGCTATTTCAGATCTAGAAAGACTTAAAATCCATTCAAGTGCTCAAACGTATGCACTGAATAGTCCCATCGTGACCAAAGGGCCATGTAGCAGTGTGGAAATTTAGGCAGCAGTATCGGTTTTCGCACATCAGAGCCATATTTTTATCCTCATTGAGGCCCAAAGTACTTATGCATATATACACTAGCAGTAAAACAACAGAGTGATCCTTTATGATAGTATGACCATAATCTAACTTGACAAATGCAATTGTCAGCATCCCTTAAAGTAAATTATAACTACTCCCCCTTGGCTAAATCCTGAGCCCTTTCAAATAACAAAACAAACAGCTCCCTCCCAAGAGTTGTGTCCTCTGCATTGTATTTTCTGACGTGCTTTCCCACCATCAACCTTTCATCCTGTTGAACTAATTTCCATTGTAAGTGGCATAAGGCAGGGAAGATAACTCCCGTTAACTTCACACTGGTGAAGTGCGGGCCTGCCCGGAGGAAAGGCGGTAGAGAGGGCACATTCCTGGCAGGGCCGGCCGCCAAATCCCATGTCAAGGAGCTCGAATAGGGCAATATGTACGTACAACTGTGCTTTTCTATAAATAGTGGGTAACAGGAGCTGGGGCTAACAACTGGGAAAAGGTACTCCCCAGCTGCTGCGCACAGGGTGCCACTGTGGTTTGCACCGGTGGAGCACCACGGTGCATAGTCGCAGCTCTTCCAGCCTGGTGCCTTCACTGCCACCAGCAAACACAGCACCCAAAATAAGGTCAGAGACACTGCAGTTTCCTTTTACAGGAGGGACTCGGCTGACCTCTGGGTCTTACCACGACGTTGAAGGGAGACACAGCGAGGTGCTGCCAGACGCATTGCTGCAGCACGGCCAGCAGTACGCTTTTATCTTTCTGTGTAAATTGAAGAAATATGTGGTTTTCATCCTATTTTCTCCACCCAGTGCCCATGCACATTTGTACTCCATACTGTACACTATACACCTCTCTGGGTTGCACAAGGTACCACACTCTTGTTCCACCCAGTTTTATGCACCTCAGACTCAATCCTGCTCCGGGAAGACCTCCAGCCCTTTCAAAACCACTTAATAAATGTGAAACAGTAATGGCACTTCTTTCTCATGAAGACAGGACCCCTTGTTCTATATGTCCCATCTGGGCCTGGCTTTGCCCTCCAGCAGGAGTGAAAGGGCAGTGATGCTCTCAGGGATGCGCTGGTGCTTTATTGCAGGGAGACTTCCCATGCAACATTATACACCTGCAGGGAGGGCGGATAAAGCCCGAGATGAGCACGAGTTTTGTTTGCTATGTTTTCACTTTGTTTTCTGTATTTTCTTTATCCTAATGTTTTGGTATTCACCCATAAAAATCCAACCTTTGCTTTCCTTCTGATTTGTGGGTCAGTCACGGCAATGTGTGAAGCTGTATTGACATTAGTATAACTCATAGAAAATTTAATTCCATGGCCTTGCCAGAGCTTAACCAAGGCTGTCGGGGCTGTCACAGCTTGGATGGATAGGATAGTTCAAGGAAAATAATTCTCATAATTGGTGGTGGTAATTCATTAGGTGAACCCTTCTTTCTGCGTCAACTATGGATCTCAGGCCCAGCCTGTGTGTGGTGACAATTTTAGGGGAAGATGAAGGCTTCGGGTCCTGCTCACACATATAGCTTGCTTCACCAAGAGAAGGGCTGAACCTGCCAAACCCTGGGGTTTTATCCTGCCCCTAAGCTGTGCCTGGTGGCCTCACCTACAGGTGGGCATCCTCTGCCCCGGTGTTCAGCAGCACTGTTCTCCTGGAGATGGAAAGGCAACCGCCCCAAAATCGTCCCAGATGCTCCTTCTTCCCTCCTTCCCACTCCCCACCCCTGCCCCTGGTAAGCACATCTGCCAACACAAGCAACCAGAACAGCCAACCAGCCTTGAACTGTACAAATGGCAGGGTCAAAGTTGGTTGGAAACTCACCCAGGAGTGAGTTTCTGGGGTGGGAAGTAGCAGAGCAGCTGTGCAAGAGCAGCACCCTCTCCCTCCAGATGGCTCAGCAGGAGCCTGGGGAGGATGTGTCCATGGCCTTAGCACACTGCATCTATCTTAAGGTATCCGATGTTGACCTTGAAAATCATCTTAGACATAGACCTCTCCTGCTCACATGCATCGTGGGTGCAGCTTTCAGCAACAGGATAAAAATCCAGAGGACTAACAGGAGGTTTATCAGGTCACGCTTTAGTCCCCGCCGTACACGTCGGCCACTCCTATTGCCGCCGAGAGACGTGGCAAGAGGGTTTGTCAGCCCGTCCAGCTTCCAGTGCAGCCAACTGCTGGTGCATACAGCGGGAGCAATGATAGTGCCCTGCCACACTGCCTCCACAAGCCCTTGCCCAGCCAGCCGCAGTGCACAGCTCCCATCCGCAGGGGACAAGTAGGAGTCACCCGAGATCCTTCTTCCTCGTCCTAACAGCCGAGGCTAAACAAGACAGTCTGGCGTGCATGGTCACTGCCACCTTTACCCCATTGGGGGTCTCAGATGGACCGTATCCAGGCACAGAGAGGAGACATTCACCATGTCATCTAAACAGAGCCTGAAACGGAGATCTTGAAGACGTAGACTGCAGATATCTGGATGTGGCTAACTGCAAGGTTGAGCCCCGATCAAAGTCAGGAAGGATTCAACTGACCGGCCTGATCTTGCACACCGTCGCAGGTCTCCTTAGGTGACTTGGGATCAGTGGTGCCCACAGACGCAAGACCCTGTGAGGGAAACATTTACACCTGCAAGGCAGCTTCTGCTCACTGCTGTTCTCAGAGCCTCAGCAGATAGATAGAAAATAGCAGGTGAATTAAGCTCCGAAATAAGATCATAACATGCTGTAAATTAAAATATGCTCAGCTCTCCATGTACAGTCAAATAAGGAACGATGCATGGAAAACAACGGGGGGTCACATTCATCTCCGGATGATTATTCACAGGATGCACAACAATACAATCACACACGCAGAAATCAAAGAATCTCTCTGAAATGAAAGATCTGGTCTTTCCGGGTGTTGGGGGTTTTTTTCAATAAAGATTTCCAATGTGCTGAAACCATTTGTAATAATAATTGGAAAAAAAAGTCTCTGGGAAATTATTGGCATGAACTTTCAGGGGTCTAAATTAAGGCCAGCCTAATTTTCCAATTAGGCAGCTTGATAGGCAAGATGACATGTGCAGAGTAGAAGGGCAGGCTCTAAACGGCATTTTTATGAACATTTCTCATGCCTGCAGCAGCCTTTCTATACCCAACAGCTGAGGAGTGCACTTTCCCATGCCGTCAGGGGTGAGGAGGTTACGACTCCAGCATTGTGCCCCTTGTTTTTCACACAAGAACCCGGCGCGCCACAGCTCGCTTGAAAGGGTCCAGCGCCCTGGAGAGGGGCGGGCGCCCCCGCGCCCCCCCAGCGCGCGCTCCCTCGCCCCCGCGTGTGCTGCAAGCTCCCTGCCTGCACAGCGGCTCCCCTGCCTGCCCCCCACCCAGCCCTGCGCCCACCACTTGAGCGGGCAGCTCAGTTTAACCCGCTGTTGAGGCGGACGATTGGCAACGCTAATTGGGACAGGGGACCTTTTTCAGAGTCGTTCAGTCGGTAAATGAAACTTCAGCTCCCCGGTGATCCAGCGTGTGCAAAGAAGCTGCAGCCCGAGGTGCAAAGGGCACGGCAGAAAGATTTCGAGACGACGTTGCTCTTTCACAGCTCGAGCTGTCGGGTAGCTGCCTGCCTTTGCTGGCTCCAGCTCTTGCCTCCCCGCTGCTCACCCAACAGAGGGAAACCCCGAGCACCGGGGCGACACATCCTTTCTAAGCTTGCTGAAGACCCTGCCACCCCAAACGCCGCTGTGAATGCAGCGGTGGTCTTCTGGGAGCGAACGGGAACCCAAATCGGGGCGTGAGCCCCTCAATCACAGACAGCAAAGTCTGGCCCTCAAGAGACAATGAAATCACATGCCAATGCCTGCTCGGCGCTTACGTGATCCTGAGGAAACCACGCCAGGCCTATTTAAACGTCCTTCTCTGGGGCAAGCAATTTAACAGCTAGATCCATGCTAGCTTGCAACAAGCCAGGGGAGCTCACGCAAGGGCTTTGGCAGATGGGGAAGGCAGAAGTAAGCAGTGACTAGCAGGAGAGGACGTTTAAACATAGGAGTCCACGGACTACCGCCACTCTGAAAAACCATCCTTGAAGAACAGCTGTGCCAGCTGCAAGATACTTCTGGCAGCCACATTGTCAAAACTGCCCTTTAACTTGGTGTGGCTGACACCAAACTCTGAGCACCCTTACCACACTGTACAGGAGCCTGAACCTAAGGAAATCTAAGTTTGACTGAACCTATTCTCGGTTTGCCCATACATGCAGTAGGAATGAAGCAGGAGGAACAATAACCTTCGGTGGCAGTGGAAGATGGCAGTAGCCACAGTCTCCCTTCCACTGCAGGGAAGGCCATGCTGAACAAACAGCAAGCCAGCCTCGAGGATACAGAGAAGGTACCAATTTCCACCTTTGCCACTTCTGGAGAACCCCGATTCCCTGCAGCCCTTTAGCAATTGGATACCAAAGTGAAGACCATACCCTCCTAGCTCAGGAGCACTTCATCTCTTTGTCAGGGCATATAGAAGAAGCTCTAAGCTTTCACAAACTTAGAGAAATGAAAAGAAGCAGTGTTGAAACAGAAATAAGACGCCAACAGATCACAGAATCACAGGATGGTTGAGGTTGGAAGAGACCTCTGGAGGTCATCTTGTCCATCCCCCCTGCTCAAACAGGGCCACATAGAGCCAGTTGCCCAGGACCATGTCCAGATGGCTTTTGAGTATCTCTAAGGCTGGAGACTCCACAACCTCCCTGGGCAACCTGTGCCAGTGCTCGGTCACCCTCACACTGAAAAAGTGTTTCCTGATGTTCAGAGGGAACCTCCTGTGTTTCCGTGCGTGCCCACTGCCTCTGGTCCTGTCACTGGGCACCACTGGGGTCCTCCTTTGGGCCCTTTTTGAAGATAGGAGTGACATTTGCTTTCCTCTCTCAGTCACCATGACCATTCAAAGATGTTCAACATGATGCCCATACATTCATTTGTGAGGCAGGTCAGGACGTATCCTGAACTCTGATGTCTCTGTATGTTTTGCTAATTGGCACATTAGATTGTGGCCTTCAACTTCCGTTAGTTTTGTATTTTATTTGTATTATTCAATTTGTCATTTTGACAAGAAGATGGCAACTCTTTTTCCTGGGAAGAGAAGTATTAAGCCCTTAACTTTCTTCCCCATGCTACTGGACTGAGACTGTGAAATAACACTTAAGTTCCCATATGTGTCATGTCTTAAACACAAACCAGGTTTGAGGCTGAGAAGACAAGCAAAGATTCAACCAGCTGAGCTGCTGTTGTGTGAAAGGCAGTTAACAACAGAGCTGATAATTTCAGTAGTTCTTTGATTTCTCGTAAAAGACTGGAGAAAAAAAGACCCTTTTTACTACTTTAAATGTCAACATTTTTAAATAATTTAAATATGCTGCCACTTTCAGAAGTTGACCCAAAGCTGCAGAGTGACTACACTATCTACCCCAAAGGGTGCCTTGGATCGATTAACCCATTTGGGAGGTGTAACTGTTGGCTGCCCTTGACACCCAGCCTGCTGCAGACAGGCTGCAGCGTTAACAAATGGTTGATTGCCTCGTTACAGCCGCCATGTAGAGTGAGTGCACCAGCTTGCTTAACTCTGATTGAACAAGACGCAACCCAGAAGGAAACAAGAACACCTAAGAGTATTTAAGAACTTACTGATGTTAGTGTAATGCAGTCATACCAGGGATTATATTTATTTTGGGCTATGGCCAGATGACAACCTAATGGCCTCATTTGGGCAGTCTAGACCCTCCATATGTGATAAACACTTCCCCAGAATGCATAATTTACTGAAAAACACATGTAGAGTGCATGCTTGTATCTAGCCGAAATGCTCTCTAGCCAAAACAGAAGACTTGAAAAGCTTTCCCAGCATAAGGGAATAACACTGTCAGAAAAAACCCTTGAACAATAATTTGCCTGATTTATAAATGTGACAGTATTAAGAAATGAGGAGGAACCCAAACTTTCCAGAATGCCCTAAAGAAAAGTAAAATGTGAAGTATTCTTTTCTTTGGAAATGTGCTCAGTGCCAAAGCTTTGGTGGCAAGATGCTAATTTGCTCTCAATAGGCAGGCCTGATTTCTTCAGCATTTCCCTTTTTCCCCATCTCATCACCTAAAGGCCTGGAATATGAAAGGGCAGACAAGCCCAGGGGGATTTACCAGCTCTTGTTATAGCACATCAGTCATCAAAAGAACACTGAACTATTTTCATTTTTCTTCCAACTCCACATCATGATAAAGCTATTTTGCTTTCCAAGTACGTATAAGGTGTTTTAATGTTCTGTTCATAAAATAAAAGGTAGGATTTTAGGAAAACTTATTAAAGCCTTCACAACAGGACCTGAATAACACAAAAGGCAAAGTATTGCTTCAGCTAAAACCCAAACCAGCTTTGATTCAGTTTTTATTAAAGCTAACTTTGCTTATAAGCACATCCATAAAACCAGAAAGCCCTATGGACGTTCAGATATAATATTTGGGTGGAGTAAGAAGTGGATGTGGGGTAGGGTGAAGTTCATGGGCACTTCAGTCACAGGCCTAGAAAAAGTAAGTGTCTTTCTAGCAGAATGTGTGGAAACATTTCTTGCTTGTGTAGAAGTGAAGATTTGTACCTGCCCACAGCTACTTGCTACCGAGTCACCCACCACTCCATTGCCAGCACGTACGTAGAGCACCTGACCGAGTGGGGATGGCGACGCTGAGACGGCAGCCAGCCCTTCTCCTCCCTCTGCTGAGGATGCGTTCCATGCTGTTCTCTGAGCACTCAGCGTTACATCTCTGAGTGTAGATTTTACACCATACCAAGCATGAATTACAACTACTTGAACTCAATCTGTCATGCTCACCCAAATTTAAGTGAGAAATTTGTCAATTAAGAGATGTAGGCAGCATGCAAAGCAGTGTCTGATAGAGGAGGATGAAGAATTGAGGATCTGCTAATGAAGTGGGGTCTGTGTTGTTACCTGAAAATTTTTAGAGCAAAAAAAACCTTAAACACTTTCAAAAATCAAGACTGGTATAGGAAAAAAAAAACTTCTGAAAAACAGATCAAGAAACAAAAGGATCTGCTAACACCAAATGTCTTCTCAGCTGCATAATAAAAAAAATGAATTGTACCAGATTAAATCCATATGATTTTAGTAATTATCTTTGCTCATCTGGTCAGTGCTTCAGAGTAAGACAAAATTACAAAATTTAGAAGAAAACACAGCATGGTGTATAGAGAAATTCCTGATTTTGGCAGTCAGATGAGCATAGCTGCAGAACTCAGCTTATACCGTTCTCAGCAAAACGATGGATTTACACTTACAGCTACGAAGTCTCGGTATGTTGAATCATTAGCATTCATTTGGTTAATATTAGTAATACATGTAGTATACTTAAGTGATATGAGTATTCCAGGTGGTGGTGCAGGCTAGGCACAGTGCTGCAGGAGCTGCTGGGGTGGCTTTACCCTTCCTTTACGTTAGTGGAAACTATCCTCATACACGAAATAAGAATGGCCTCCAAACAAAAAGTCAGATTCATGCAACTGCCCAAACCAAGGCACATACAAGGCCACTCAGGAATCTGAACTATGTGGATGAGGAGACTTCACTGTGCATTGTTCGAGAAGAACGGGTTGCACATGCACTTGTGTGTATTTGGCAGCAGAAAATGCAAAGAGAAGGAGCAAAAAGGCATGTGGCCATGAAGAAAGAGGGAACTCCTGGGGGTAGGTGGCAACCTGCAGAAAAAGTGTCTGCATTTGTTATTCTTCTGTATGGATGGCCCTAGAAATACTTGTCTGCATTATCAATTTCTACTCTGATAAAAGATTGGGAGTAAAAAATGAGAATAGTCTTATAGACACAGGGCCATGCAACTGTGCCATCATGGTTGTTCAGGAATGAACATTGGTGGTTCCTTACATTGCATAAAGGACATGCAGTCTACACATATTCTTGGCATATGCAGGTATTACAAATATGAAACACAACCCCAACAGCCCACCACAAAGACATTTCAGAATTCCCTGCTCTGCCATTGTAATTCTGCATTTGGGAGTTGTACAGAATTGAGGCAATGTGTGATGGGCATAAGCTACCCCAAACACAGACTCCTCCATGGGACAACTCTTGTCTGAGCAGTTTAGAGGTCCAACAAATAACTGCTTTGAAGGTCACCGAAGATGAACTGGGAGAACAACTGGTTCTCCAAAGGCCAGAACAGCTAGCGGCAGCCTAAAGCCACTGAAGGTTCAACCACATGATTTGTAAGACTGGGTCGGTTTATGTGAACCTGTGGGTTTCCAAATAAAACACTAAGCTGGATTTGAAATAGCAACCACTACAGTCTCTAAAAGCCACTTCTCTAAAGATTATCCAGAGGAAGATTTGATAAAATCAACTATTTGATACCCTACTGTGAAATAACTCTTAGCCTGCCCCCAAAATGTTAACACATATATTTCCTCCCAAATCACTCTTATTTAAGGTTGATCAAGCATGTAGAATGAGTTACATTCAACAGACAGGATTTCTCTTTGATTTTTTAAATCCCTTCTGGCTTCTCAAAAAGGCCTTCTTTTCCTATTCCAGTGCTAGGATAGCTCTTTATCTGGAGGCTACCACCCAATGAAATTCATGTTCAAACTCCCCTAATTAAGATCATTGAGATGAATGAGCAAATTAAAGGAACAAAATAAGCTCACATTGCTTGTTTCCTCTCTCTTGCTTGGATCCTTATTGATTTCAGAAACAAAACTTCAGTTTGCAAAACTATAAAAGGATCTGCTAAAACATGCCCATTTCCATCAGAATGATTATGCATTTTCCATGTGATTCTCCCTAGTATTTTGGGCAAATAAATACCTTATATTAAAAACATTCTCCTTGACAGATCATGCATGAGATGTATTTTGGAAACTACGCGTAGCGGGTGATGCCTGCACTACACCTCTCTTCTCAGTCTTACAGAAGGGCAAAGGCATGAAAGGAGTTTTCTTTTGTTTCTTTTGTCAAGTTTTTCTTTTGGGCAGAGGAGTAAGAAATAATCAAACCACTGTGTCGTAGGGCTGTGGTTCCAGGTAAAAAGGCACTTCAGCTTTCCTTTCGCTTTTCTTTCTATACGCTTTCAAACAAAAAATAAAAGACAACAACCTTTAAAAGAGAAATGACAATGTTTTTGGAAAAGACCTCTCAACACATTAAAGCTTTTGTATCCTGTTCTAAATGAATTTTGTTGGACCATATGAAGACTTGCAGAGTTTGGGTGGCAATCTGACCCACAGGCCAGCTGCAATCTAACAGAATTGCTCACAGTTTCTGTTCTCTGATGCCATCTTATCCAGGTAATCCAAGTATCTCTCAGATGCAGGCAAGGAAAGGGGTGTGTGAGCTGTGGCCGCCTGGAGCTGGCTCCCGGGTACCCTGCTTGTTTAGGGATCCCTTATCTCCTCTTCCCTCGCGTGACTGAAATACCAATATACTCAGTCATGAGAGGCAGAAGGAGCTATACCATCCTTTAGTGGCTCCACCACTGCTCACATGGCCTGCTCCAGCAGAAAGATGAGGTGTCTGTGGATTTGAGTAACATATGCTTAAGCCAGTCTGCATTTTGCTGAATTAGTACATACAGCGAGAAACACATTGTCACTGGACAGTCACTGCAGACCAACAAAGTGTACCACCTTAACAAATCTCATTTTATTCCAACATTTGGGAAAAATATTGTAAGATTAAACAGGCTTTCTTTTGTAATTCAGTGGTATAAATGGCACATTTCACTTGCCCTCAGCACACCTGCTAGGCACTATGCAGATCATAGAATCATAGAATCATTAAGGTTGGAAAAGACCTCTAAGATCATCAAGTCCAACCATCAGATTGCAAATGACTGTGCAGAATTCAGACTTGGATATACCAGAAATCAAAGGAAATGCCCTCTGGTACCAAATGCTCCAAAAAGATATTGGAACCACCATAGCATGATTCTTTGGCTGTACGTTCAAATACCCATTATATTTTTCTTAAATATACTTACAGAAACCTAAGACATACACTTGGCCTACTACATTGAAATAGTTTCTTTTCATTTATATTAACAACGAGAGGAAATTTACTAACATGCATTGAAAATGCAAGCTCCAATTAAAGCAAAGAATAATCTCTAGTTCTTCATGCAGATGGACATAAAATCATGATGTATTATAACAGAGATTAAACCCAATATCTGCAGTAAACATTCTGCACTGCAACTTGGAAATCAGGAACCCTTGACATTGTTCTGTACGAAACATCTTACTGGAAGGAGCACCATGACAGCAAGCTTTAGACTTCCTCCATGGAAGTACAGTGTCTTAGATCAACATCCCTTTGGGATGGAAAGACTAACTCTGGAATTCTTTATACAAGAATATGCAAACATTCAACTAATATTACCTGCAGAAGCTCAGTTAACTTTTCACATTTAAATCTAAAGGCAAAGAGCTACAAAGATGAGTGAATAAAAATGGAGCAAGAATCAGGTACGATGTGCTTATTGTCTTTTATTGATCTAATTATTTACATAACCAAGCGGACAGAAACTTTTCATTTATTTCCTGAGGAAACATTTCATTTGTATAATTTGCTATAGAGCACAAAGTGCATTTATGTACATGAAATTTACTCCTTTTGCTTTGTTTGCTTGCTTTCCACAAGCCCTAAAAGCACCGCATCAGCTTCCAGCAATGTTGTATCAGTTGTTGCGCCCAAGAACCTAGACGTGAGTTCAAGATCCAGCAGCCTCAGGCGTACTCGGGTTCCTCTCTGATACTTTCTGTGAAGAAAAGGGGAGGGGGGGAAGAAGGTAAGTTTTGTTAAGCAACGGTCTTGCATGTCCTAAGGCTGGTCTCCTGTCTGCAGACCGAAGTAGCAGCCCCATAGAAAACAACGTGCTCCAATGGAAGTCCAATGCTGTTGTAATGCATCAGCACTAAAACTGCTGGGACACACTCTGTAACACCACAGAGCCAGCCTCTGTTGATACAATTCTGCCCATGGAAGAGCAGACACCACCAGATCCTGCTGAGGGGATGCAGGCTCTACAGAAAAGCAGTTTATTATATAGGAAAACTGTTTGTGTCTTCCATCAAAATATTCTCCTGTATCATCTGCTATCACGCACACAATTATCTGCAGGACAACATACCATTAAAGGGGAGGACAAGTCATCATTAGATCACTGGTGACATTGCTATTATCAAAAAAGTATAATGCCAGCTAACTATGGTTTATATTTCCAACTCTGGGCCTCAGGCAAGGGAACTTTTCTTGCCTTATCCCCTCCTCCAAAGAGTGGGTATAATCTGCAAGTTTTTTATTACATATAATTAAAAAGAAACCCCACAACTATTGTAATGAAACATTCTGCCTACAGGGTTGGGTTTTATTGTTTTATGCTCTTTTTTTTCTTTCTTTTTCCTTTTAAGTCAGAAGATGTGAGTGTTCAACGTGTTTTAAAAACAGACTCTGTGTCAAGATGGCCATGCCAAATTAGTGAAGATCTTTGAAATACTAGCATCTTTTATAATGCACCTGGAGAGCTACGGATCAAAGTCCAGCAATAAAACTGAGAATTATTCTTCTTTTGAAAGTTCAAGCCATACATTTTTTTTTTCCTAGTCAAAGCATACAGAGGTGAAGATGCATCAAGCTTGACCACGTTGAGCAAAAGCAAGAGAAAGTTTGAACAATTGTCCAGTTACGGACTGCAGAAAACATAACAGGGAAGTCTGGTTGCATGCGTTTCCACCTTCCTCATTTTCACTTTCAGCTTGGGCAGACAACCTTTACTGTCTGACAACTGTTTGCTAGCATGGAACAAACCAGGTTTCAACTTTCGTCAGCACATCAAACCAAGATCCTTTTAGAAAACTAAACATCTTAAGAAAGATGCTGGACCTGCATTTATCCCCCCCCCCCCCCCCCCCCCCCCATTTTCTGTCAATTCTATCTTACATTAATTTCCTGCGGCTCTTGGTTAATCCTGGGTAATATACTTGGTTATGTTACAAACTGCAAAGGAAAATCATTTGGTACCTCAACACTGAACAAGTAGCTACATAGGGTACTTCGGCCAGCCAGCACTCACCCCAATGAATCCTATGATGATCTGCATGAATCAACACAGTGGAAATACCATACATTTTCTTAAAAACATAAAACTGAAGTCCTTCATCTGTCCAAAATGTGAGTAACCACTGTTGCAGTGAAAAGTACGAAACAGCTACCAAAGATAGAGAACAGCTTATGTTTGGTTGTTACCTGTATAGCCAGAAAGGATCAGTTCTGCCCCTTTCTCTGTGAAATATTTGCATTTCAAAACAGAACAGTTTCACAACTGATGACAATTATTCATGAAAACTAATGTGTAACATTTCAGGGGAGTAAGACAAGGGCAAAACAAAATTAAAAGACAATGCATAAGACCTTAAAAATGGATGGTATCTTCCAGGATTTGTTAGGCTTATTTAAAAGATAAAGCTCCCCAAAGAAGTCAGGATGCTTTGAGATAAGGGGAATCACAGAATCATAGAATCATTAAGGTTGGAAAAGACCTCTAAGATCATCAAGTCCAACTGTCAACCCAACACCACCATGCCTCCTAAACCATGTCCCGAAGCGCCACATCTACACATTTTTTTAACGCCTCCAGGGATGGTGACTCCACCACCTCTCTGGGCAGCCTGTTCCAATGCTTGACAGTCCTTTCGGTGAAGAAATTTTTCCTGATGTCCAATCTAAACCTCCCCTGATGCAACTTGAGGCCATTTCCTCTTGTCCTGTCGCTTGTTACTTGGGAGAAGAGACCGACATCCACCTCGCTACAACCTCCTTTCAGGTAGTTGTAGAGAGCGAGAAGGTCTCCCCTCAGACTCCTTTTCTCCAGGCTAAACAACCCCAGTTCCCTCAGCCAATCCTCATAAGATTTGTGCTCTCGACCCTTCACCAGCTTCGTTACCCTTCTTTGGACATGCTCCAGCACCTCAATGTCCTTCTCGTAGTGAGGGACCCAAAACTGAACACAGTATTCGAGGTGCGGCCTCATCAGTGCCGAGTACAGGGGCACGATCACTTCCCTAATCCTGCTGGTCACACTATTTCTGATACAAGCCTGTAGCGTTGCATGGGGTTGTTGTGACCAAAGTGCAGGACCCGGCACTTAGCCTTGTTGAACCTCATACAGTTGGCCTCGGCCCATTGATCCAGCCTATCCAGATCCTCTGCAGAGCCTTCCTTCCCTCAAGCAGATCAACACTCCCGCCCAACTTGGTGTTGTCTGCAAACTT
>WAAD01043171.1:35191-69054 GCA_013389945.1 Fregata magnificens | reverse complement strand
CATACCTACTCACACAGTCAGTGCGTTATAAAATACCTATGCAGCTACATAAGTCCTTTTTAAGTGTCACAACAGCTCCTCTTACCTTTTCCTCCCACAAAATGAGGTTTCATTTGATAATGACACATTTACATGCCAACAGACTGCTGCAGAGTAACGTGCATGCGTAAATGTTTAGTGATTCCAAACAGCTCATGTTCAAAACAAGTGCAGTATTTGCTCTTTAAAGAAATGCAACCTGTACAATACTTCTAAGAGGGTAACTGTGAATATTAGTGAACAATTGTCTGTTAACAGTTCATTTAGTTTTGTTCCTTATTTAAGTCTTGCAGTGGACTATGCTACAGCTTCTTCTAGTTTTTAAAATGCTACAATATGCCACTGCCATTGATTTTAGACGTTTAGATGTGTGTTTAGACACACGGACTTGATTAAAATCTAGAAAGAGCAAGAGGAGCTCAAACTGTACACATGCAGAGACTGTACTCTAAACACAGTTGTGCTTTCCCTATATTGCCATCATGTCTTGTTGGAAAGCACATATCCATTAGAAATATGTGCTGGGAACCTCAGTGGGACCAGTAAGAAAGCAAGCTCTGCCTCCTGTCCAAAACCGGTAAGAGAAAGATCCAGAAGTGAGTGCTATCAGAATGCTGTAACAGAGCAAAAGCTATACAAGTAGGCACTGTGAAAGGAAACACAGTAAGGCCTGTTTTTAAAGGGTGTGTGCATATGTATGTATACACATATATGTACACACACACATATATAAATAAAAAGTTTTTGGCAAAATAACACTGTTTCATTTAAAAATCAATGCAATGAAAACATCAGCAATTTAAACTATACAAATCAAGCGTAAAAGCCATGGGGAAAAAGCAGCACATTTTCTGAAGTAGCACCTGTACCTCAGGGATGAGCTTTTGAATTTTGGTTCTCCTAATTCAAGACAGAGGTAATGTGTTTACCCATCAAAACAGATTTTAACCAACTGACCACCTTCTCTTATCTGCAATAGTGGGGTATTTGAAATGCACCACAATTTTCAGGACCCTTCTCTCCCCCATGCCGGCAAAGCCTAGTAGGACACTAGTAAAAGGTCAGGAGCATGTGTGTCAGCAGTAGAGATGCTAGCTGTGCTATCTGTGCCTGCCATGGTTTATAGGCAAGGCAAAAAGGCAGGGCAGTGGAGAAAGGATGAAGGAGTGTGCTCAGGATAGCAATGAGCCTGCATCTGCTCCCTGTCCACAGATTATGGTTCCTGGTCCTGTGTCCCTGATGTTGATTTAACACCTGTCTTGACAGAACTGAGCCTCTTCCCCAACACTTTTGTTATTGCATTATTTAAAGCACTTGGCTGTGTGACCACTAGGTTCTCTCACAATGTTACTCGAAGACTCAGTGCCGAGAATCATTTATCTGCCCACTATTATGTAAATTATACTGCATTGTTTTGTTCAAAGTAAAGGCTAAGTCAAAATGTTTCATATTAACTGCAAAGAGTTATCTCCTCTCTTCAAGGAACTCTGACATACTATGGAAGAAAATACTAGGCCTTCTCAGATACTAAGTGTGATGGAAATCTGAAAAAAAAAAAAAAAAAAAAAAAAAAAAAAAAAAAAAAAAAAAAAAAAAAAAAAAAAAAAAAAAGGAANATATATTCTTGATATACTGGCCTTTACAGTACCTAAACTGGGACACCTTAATAAAGGAGTTAAATAGTGAGTTTCTCCTTTTAAAAGCTTTACAGGAGCTTTCCTCTCTCAACTGCCCAGGAATCCGTTTTGTCTTCAAAACACACTAAGAATCATTTTATGATGCACAGAGACCTTAAATGCCAAGTGTATTTTTCTTAAGATACGTTTGCATTCCAATGTGGCACTCATCTGCTCAAACAACACGTGGGAGTCAGTTTCTGGAAAAAGTAAAAAGGGAAGGCAAAAAGAAAACTCAAAAGCCTTCCTGTCCTCCACCAGGATCCCCTCTGGCAGTTGCAAGAACACATGCATACTTCTGTGTCACCTTGCTACCACAACACTACCCCGAGACAGGCTCGTGCAGCGTTCCAGGGATGGAAAATCCCCATGGAAGGATATGCCACAGTAAGGGGCCCTCTGATTAAAATACTGTGGCCTGAGAGTTTCATGTTATTTCAGATAACAGATACTGAGCAACAGGGAGAGACAGCCAGGCCCTTAACAAGCCAAGAACATGAAACTGTCAGTTGCATGCTGCAGGATGACATATGTCTGGAAAAATAGTAAGACAGGTTTATTTACTCAGGCTGCAGAAGATGGTCCGTACCAGCAAGCTTAAAGCTTATGCATGTTTTCTGTAACGAAAAGTCAAGTTTTCCTCTCCACTACTGAGTCAGCAATTGGAAAGACCACCATGCATTCTTGTTGCTGCCCTGAGGACACAAAGCAGTTTCTCTGGCTTTCTGGATAATTACAAGCAGCAATCTATTTCAGATTTCCTCTCTAATTTGTGAGCTTCATCCTGAGAGGGCATACCCTGAAATACAACACTTTACCATTCCTACTTGTAATGCTGGTACCAGGATGCCAGAAGAGCTCCAGCTGATCCTTCATGCCCAGGTTCTGAAGCAGACACAACTCTGTGTTTAACGATCAGCAGACGAGGATTTTAGCTCTGTACTATCCACACTATCTCCTTCATAGCAGGAGTTCAGTTTGCATGTTGAATAAAAAGATAAGTTGTAGTCCATGTGGTGGTACCTGAAGAACATCCCTAAAATTAAATTAACAATTTAAACAATTAATAACAGGCTTCATTGAAAACAGGAGTGAATCCTCCAAATGCATCTCTACCAGAACACTAAGAATAGAAGGAATCACCAGACAGGAAGGAGAAGCTGCATGCGGCTGCCATTTTTGCATGGCTGTGTTGTCTCTGTTTATAGCTTTAGCTATAACATTCTGTTGCTATTTATCGAACATATATAAATTTACATGTTCCTTTTCTGGGTTAAGTATAGGTGGCCTGTCCACCTTGGTAAAGACCGGTGATAATTGTCCTTGGCAGGAATGGTGACACATCATGATACCGAGCCCCAGTTTGTCCCTACATACTATCGCCGTCCTTATCCAAGCTTTTGTCGCCCATGACTTATCTAGAGGGGTCTGGCTCCCACCTTAGATAGATAGGATAGAAAAGAAAGGTCAATTTATTTATAGATGACTGTCTTGCAGCACCCACATTCACACCCTCTTCTGCACCGTGACTGGAAAGTAGAAAGCACAGGTAATGATCAGATGTTGCACAGTGCTTAGAGTACAGACTGATCAACAAGACCCAGCAAGAACTGCCTCAGCACATAATTGGCTCCTACACAAAATGGCTTTTGCATATTTCAAAGTTACACTGAAGTCCCCTGAAGCAGCTGGAGATGTTTTTCCAGTCACACTGGCAAGAGGAATGCTCCCAAAGCTGCCCCGTGAGTGATGAATTCATGCCATCCATAGCTGAATTTGTTATTACTGTGCAATAGAGGACAAGTAAGCCCACTGGCTAGCTAAGGGGGCTCTGGCCAACACGGCTTACGCAGCTCCAGGCAGCAGATGCATACAAGTGGCAAAACCATGCAGGCCTCATGCACCACAACTGGCTCAGAGGGCCCCTTGTGTATGATGTTGACCTGAAGTGAAAGGTTCAGTCACTGGAGAACCATGGTGAGATGAGACCAGCCGAGATGTGAGTGAAGACCAACACGACTATGGCCATGGACAGCAGATACATGTAGTGTATGACAGGACCAGCATGTCTGCTCTAGTGCCAGTCTCTAGCAGGAAGCTCTAAAAGTACTGGGTCCCCACATCTTCAGCAAATGGGTAGCACAGAGAAGTGATCTGTCTCACCAGAGCTGACAGAGGAACAGCATCTGAAGAGCACACACTCATCCAAGTGAGAAAAGACAGTCACTATGTCCCTGGGCCCACACCTGATAACACCTATCAAGGGCTTGAGAAGGCTGACTAGGTAAGTGAGTCTATGATGGCTATTGCATTCCCAGTTATCTGAAGCCTACAGCATGTTACACGCACACTACAGGCTTCAATACCTCCTAAGGCTCCTCAGCGAAGCTATGCTGTACTTCAGTTCAGCTCTAACATATGACTCTGCTAATTTACTTAAGTGGACACTAAATGGTACTTCTTTAACCTAATTAGTGATGACTCTTTTCATCTTTGAGCTTGCTGTTAAAACAGTCCAACTATGACAAATCAATGAAAATGGAACAGCACAAGTAAAGACAAGAAGAAAAGTCTGGTGTCAAGAGATAATGGTTTCAATGATATAAAAAAACTCAGTATAATGTAATACTGCCTTGGGTATTCTTGTTCCTTTTTTATGTTAGAGTAGTAGCTGCTGAAATTCAAATGCCTTTTAAAACAGGCGTTGGCTGAATAATATAGGAGAAACTAAGCTGCAGTTGAAAACTTGCTCTACAAGCTGTTTCCCCTTCATTCATACTGTCCAAATACTGTTGAAGTAAACTCTCTGAAATACTTTGACTCAACTGTTCTAGTACTTTCTCTCTTCCCAGTGCATGGGGCTCCTTTTATAGAAATCTCTCCTGTGTTTTCTGTTTTTCTCTTTACAGTAGTACTCTTTCAGCTGAGCTATTTGGACTGATCCAAGGACTTCTCAGCAGCTCATGTCTCTGCCTTTTTTTGGTCGGGAGGCTACTGTCAGCATTAATTTAAAGGAACACATTTTCATATATGGAACAATGCACCAAAATTTATCTACGGAATTATTTTCTTTAAGAAAAAGCTGGGAGGAGGGGACGAGTCTTTCTGAAGGTAGATGCAGAAATCTCAGCATCTTGGAATCTCTGTTTGGCCTCTGTTTCTATATATATGAAAAACTGGGAAATGGTTTATGGAAAAGCAACCAAAAGTAAACATTTCAGATGAGACAAGTGGTACATAATAGTTAGTTGTAACAATGAGGCACTATCCTTGAAAGACGAAGTAGAACCCAGTACTATCAAAATGTAATGAAAGGCACGCTCATAAGCAACCCTCTTCACTAGTTGTCTGCACTTGGTTTTACTGAACCATCTTGGTATTTACAGTAGGTGTGCTGCATTACTTCTGAGCACAGGTCTCCACTTAGCGTCCTCCTTCAGAAACTGACATGCTATCCACTCTCATCTCTCTCAGGCTTCCAGTTTTCTTCTGTTTCTGCTTGGATTTTTTCAACATATGGACCTAAAATGGAAAGTTTTAAAAGAAAGTGAGTATTGAAATATTTGTAGTCACCTATAAGCAGATCTAGGCCAACTAACTAATAAACAAGTAAAATGTTGGAATTGCAACAGACAAACATTTAAATACACAACTATCTGAAGCACCTATCCTTATAAAGCTATAGGATTAACTGCTTTTTTTACATAAAAATATATACACATGTGTGTATGTATATAGATGTATAAGGATATATATATGTGTGCATATATATTCATGTACACACATATACATACACATATATACAGATAACACTGTTAATCACTAACCTGATAGAAAGATAGAAATATTTCTCACTGGAAGGACAAGTTAGGTTTGTTCTGTCTCTATTTCTCCCCTGCCCCATTCTCTCAGGAAAAGAACAAAGTTTAACATATTCTAGAACATTAGAGGTATAACCCACTTTTTCACCCATTTTTCCTCTGCAAGGGCCATTGTTCTGGTAGCCCTCCCAGTAGGGCTACATATTCTCCGAGATTGCCTGTAGCAACAAATTTCTGTGAGTTAAAAGGGGTTCCTTAAGGTAGCGGACAAATGTGTAGACTGGTGTGTACCAGGGTCAACTACTGCAAAATGTGTATTTCACAATTTCAGGGAAGTTAAATTCTTAGGTAGCTGATGCTCTTTTCCTTCTACATATACATTGAGGTATCAAGGAAAACAGACACTGATCACTACAAAGTCTCTTTTTCTCAGACACTCCTCCTCCATTATTCAGTTTTCTCCTTTGCTGCTTTCTGACAGACCTTCCCTTCTCCAGCACCGCCAGCAGACTGCTTCCTACCTTGCATACTGCAGTACTACCATGGCCGTCAAAACTGTGATCTGCTCCAGGGCAAGCAACACTGCCGGGAGATCGTTATATGGGGGAAAAAATCAAGTCACTAGGCTGAAGCTCAGGGACTACTTTTTTAAACACAAGCCTCATCTGAGCCAGTGAAGAGGGCCCTCAAACCATCCTCTGTAGAAACTGCTATGTATTTACCCAACAGTTACCACACTGTGCTGACTAGCTCCTTTAAAGTTAAGCATCAGAACACAACAGACAAGCAAGATAATACGATAATATTCACTGGAGAAACAAAGCCAACTTGCTAAGACAAACCTATAGACAGTACCTTTGGTCCTGCAGCATAAATAATAATCTGGCCAGGGGCCTGAATCCAGGGCTCCCCATCAACTTGAACTGGAATTGGCTTTAGGAGTGTCACACGAAAATATGAGCCTTGGGCTATGCGGATTCCTGATCGAAAACCTCCTTGGACTTGACCCTGTTAGGAAGTAAAAGCCAGGATATCAGTCACCTCAATAAACAAGAAGCACAAATATTAGCTGCACTTAAACTTGGTGGATAGAATTTTATTCTCACCTGACATTTTAAGTTTCAAGTAAAAGAACTGCTTAGGCAAAATCTGCATAGAATGCCTTTATTGCTACAGCACTAATTGTTTAGGTTAGTGCATGAAGAAGAACTCAGATACCCCTGCAGGCTGCTGGAGGCAAAATAACTTACACAGTGACGTCATTTGTACACTCAGGTTGGCCAAGGAGCATGCACTTACAAAGGTCTTGTTTGCTTTTACTTCCCCCCTCCATAACGTAGAAAACACATTTTCAAAACACATAACTATACACACAGTCTTCAGCACACGTGAAACTCAAAAGTCTAAAAGCACTTTATCGAACAGGGAGAGAGAGTTTCGCCAAACTCAACTACGTATACATATACTCAACTACATATACATATACATATGCTCAACTACAACTAACAGCTGAGTGTTAACTGTAAAAAGTGAAGCAAAGTGAAGTCTGCTGCAACCCATTCCCTTGGGTAATGTGTACAGACACCAAACATGGGGGTAAAAACCTTAACAGAAGATCACAAAATCAAAGCACCGGTTTGTTAAGATTTATATTCCAAAGCAACAGGTACACTCCTTGTTGCTTCTAACTTCACAAAAATTTTACGGATCTCTACCAAACCACTTCTTCTAATGCAATGTTTTATATTTGCCTTCCTTAAAAGATCTAAATTACAAAATGGTGAAGTTGGCCAACACCAAAGATCGAGCTGCACAAAGAATTTTAAGCACCCATCTTTCCATTTTGGTGGTTGTATGGATTAGTTGTCTCTAGTTATCTGACCACATACACTTTTTCAGCAGCAGATTTCTTAAGATAGGAAAAGAAATACAAAGGAAAGACAAAAATAACCCGCCATCCCACAGGACTGTGTTGCTAATAGCAGGCCATTGTAAAAATACATAATACATGGAAGAATTAAAGTTGCACAAATTGAGTCATAATGTTCTTTGCAGAACTGGCATACCATCTGCTTCACATAGCATTTGCATCAAGAGCAGCTAGCATCAGATTGTNGATGAGGTATGACAAGATTTTTTGCAAATACACTACCTAAGCGAAGAGTGGATGTTTTTGTAATATTATTTTTGTAGAATTAAAATAATATCTTGTTTTCATCCCATGAACTGTTTGTTTTTGACACCTTGATACCTGTTATGAGAAAGCCGGTGCATTCCATAATACATCTATATATATATTTGCATTTCATATATATGTATACATGTATGTTTCTGGCCTTGGTTCAAAGCCTACTTAAGTCACAAAGCATTTCCCCATGCACTTTTAACAAGTTCTTCACACTGCTATCACTTCTTATCCAACCACAGGCTTCTTCAGTTTCCATTCCATCTGTCGTAGTCTGGCACCTAAATATGGATCTTCAGGGCAGGCCAATAAACTGGCAATCAGCGGGCACTGCAGTCCATGAACAGGCAGACCAGTTGCAGCTAAAATCCCGACATCTGAACACTTTGTTCACAGGCAGCCAACGCTGCCCGTGAATTCTGTTTACGGTCTGTAACCATTTCTGCATGATGCAGAATTATTCAGGTACTTGTGTACCTGAATAAATGATGGTATAACCTTAACATAGATGCATACTTTTTAGGACTACACACTTGCAATGCAGTGTTTGTTACAAAAATACACCAATCTGACAAAATGTATGTTTCCTCTGTTCTTACTGGGACGCCGACTTACCATGTGAACGACGCCAGTCACACCAACAACTTCCAGCAGGCCGTCATCAATGCGTGGTTTCTCGAAGCGGCTATCACTCTCAGACCCCCAGAGATCGGCTCCGGACCCCCAGCTGTGTAGAGAGCACACCACAGTGACCACCTGTGGACCTGCCATCTGCCAGACCTGCCCTCTGCCACAGAGCACCCTGTCCAGTACCCTGCTAGGGGTGGCTGGTTTGCCAGACAGCTAGACACTCTGCTCCCCACCAGCTGGAGGAGACAACACAACTTTCCTGCACTGTAAAAGCAGGAAGTGTTTTCCTAAAATTTGGCAGACTTCTGACCAGATCTTTTAGGAGTGAAAGAAGGAGTGAAGTAAGTAGTTTCCATGTGAAAGAAGAACAGTAGGTAAGGAGAACCTAACTCCAAAGAGTTTCAGTTTGCTGGGAAATACACGTTACAGCCACACTACCCTGAACGTCCAAGACTTATGAACTTAACATAGATCTTACTGGTCTTGACAATATTCACGTAAGCTACTGAAGAGAAACTAAAGCTAAAACAAGTATCAAGCTTTTATTCTTGTAGCTGGTCAAACTCACTTGTAGTTCAGCAGGTATTCCTGCACTTCAATCCTCTGAAACGCTTCTGACAGATTAACACCCTGTTGCTTTTTGTGCAGTATTGACCCTCCTTACTCGAATCACTCGCTTATTGCTTTAGTGCATTGACTGCTCAGTACTAATCGTGATCTTTTCTTCTCCACAGTTCTCATGTGCAACATATATTTGTGTATGTGTGCATGTGCACGTGTGTGTGTACATGTAACTACATATATATTTGAATAGAAAGTTGAAACATTTTCAGACTAAAATGGAAAGAGATGCAGGTAGTTTGAGAAAAGAGTGTACTTGAAAAAAAATAGTATGGCAGCACTAATTACCTGCTGGTTTTGTGCAAACAAAAAACCCGCCTCTATCAACAGCACATCTAAGGAAGCCAGATTTCCTGCAGATTTGCCTTCCTTTCTTCCACAGCAGTAACTCTAGCTCCCTGCAGGTGTCAGGGCAGCCCCCACAACCCCGTGAAAGGTACCTGTACTGTGGGTTTTCCACAGCTACCGAGGTAGCATCACCAACTCCACATACACTGACCAGCTGGCTGTAGGACCTGGACAGTGTTTGACAATTGAATCCTGGCTGGCCTTCACTGCAGGAACTGCTTAGGCACATGGTCTCTAGCATGCCAGAAAGGGTGTGCAAGTTGATCACCTTTGATCCTTCTACAAGTCACAGTGAAATCCGGTGGACCGGTCAAACAGTTTGGGGGAGGGGGACAATGGTAGTGGACAGAAGCCATAGGCCTACAACCATGCCTAAAAAGTCATGTTTTACTAGAAAACTGCTGCAAAAGAAGTCTGAACACCTTTGGTGAGGAAATCATTCCAAATTCCTGTTAGGACACGGAAGAAATAGCAAATGTACCGGGGTTTGCACTGGGAAAACAAGACAGTACCACCTTTATGTGGAGCGAGATTGTGAGTTTCAAAGGATCAGAAAAACGATGCCAAAATGGTATTAAGAGCTAGCTCCTTAGGCACAGTTGCAAAGCCAGCAAGTCAGGCCATAATCAGAAACATGCAGTAACAACCACCTATTAACCTAGACCATTTAACGTTTTATCTAACCATTTGACATTTCATGCTCAAATACCAAGCAGCATTTCCACACACGCATGCATCCAAACAGGATACTTCCTCTCCTTTTTACCTGGGTATATTAATAAAAATGAGTCCTTCTATACTTGGTAACTCCACCTCGTGCTGGTCCACTTGAAGCTTTATGTCTTTGTGAAGATTTCTGGTATGACTTATCTTCTGCAGCCCAACTTTCACATAAACTCCTTTGTTGTGAAACCTAGGAGCAGACAAGCATCCTGTAACTAAAAGGTAAGGCCCAGCATAGCACTCTTCCTCATACGTACACCAGTACTGTATGTTTAAAAAGTTTTTCAATTAAAACCCTCTCCAAATTCTTCTAGCTTTACTGCAGAAACAACGCATAAGCCACAAACTGGTACTTTATATACCTTTTACTTAAGGGATGATTTGTGCTGTCAAGGCACATGGAGATCTGTGGAATTTTATTACAGAAAAGTCATCCCTTCTTAAAGTGTTGCCTGAAGGCAATGCCTCTTTGAAGTGTAAACTTCTGGGCTGGAAAATTGTAGTTTTAATTAAGACCTAGAGGTCTTCATGAAACATTTTAAAATGTTTTCTCATGCAATGCTAGAATAATTAAGGCACAAAAACCTTTGTGAGTCTTTGCTTTACATATCGCTAGTTCATTTAAAATACACTCAGCTGAAGAAACTCAAAACGTGCTTAGTAATGTTAACATGTGACAGAGCTCTAACATCTCTAATTTTAGAGCAAAAAAAGATGACGAACATTTTAAGGCATCCCCAGAAATGTCAAAATATTTTAAGAATAACTTAAACAAATGTTACTTAAACACACACAGTATTTTCTTCTATAATGGAAACCTTTGGATACATGGCCTTCAGGCCAACCTTAAAATAAAAAGCATAAACTTCCATTATTTGACCCTACTAGCACATGGATGTCATTGGAATCCAACTCTGCAAAATCTCTCCAGCGTTATTTCTAACTGCTGTAGACGTTCAAGTGGGAAAGACAGCCAGTTTCACATGTGGGCTATAGTCAGCTCTTCAGACAGAGCCTGTTCAGTTCTTTTAAATTATTACATTGGGAATGATTAGTCCTACATGCTAACAGTTTTAAACAGCACTGAATTAAAGGTACCTGATGTAACACCATTGAACATGTGCTTAACACATGCTTCTACTCCAGACAAGACAATAAGATGTGTCTATGTTAAGACAGGTTTTGTCTAATTTGGATACAACTGAAAAATAACAGAGTATTGGTAGGAAACAGAATAGTTTAAATACCCCTAAGAAGTATTAGTTTTTGTTCCATGAAGAAGGAAGCCTGCAGAAACTGAACGAATACGACACAGTGCCATAACTGCAGACACAGTCCTGAATTATGTGGCTTCTGAGAACCACTTATGGACCACTGAGGTTCACAGGATCCAGAGATATTGGATACAGCACGCCGTGATGCACAACAAAGGCTAAATCTGTCAGAGATTAAACCCTACCCCTCCATTCTTGCCTACATATTCCATTCCATTTATGTATCTTATTAGGACATTGAGACCAATAAGAAGGAAGAAACTGATTTCTGTAACGTTACCATGCCAATTCCTACCCAATGGTTTTGAAGGTGACTGAAAGATTTTATGATTAAAATGGCCAGCCAAGCTTAGAAGGGTGACCTTTGCACATCCACCGCTAGAGAGAATCACCACCCTTCTTTGCACATCTACATGTGGGACATGATTTGGGGAGAAAGTGCCAGTGGAAGTTGTCAGTCCACTGCTAGCAGTAGCCAATAACATGCTAGCTTGCCCACTTGGGTAGAAAGAATAAGCATCTCCTAAAGCAAACCCTTCGTTAGATACATTCTGCAGACAGTAGTTTCACCACAGTTAATTAGCAAGGCAGGAAGGAGAAAGTTGTCCTTGGAGCAGTCTCCAACACCTTATTTGTGCTGAAGGAAATCAAGGTTTGTATTATGTGAGACCCACATTGCAGTCACTGCTGTAAATGACACTGATGGGGATGAGAGAGGAGAGCAGGGCGTTACATGCAGCTCATCCATCCCCATGGAGCCAGTGAGTCCTTGCATCAGCTCGGCTGCAACACTTGCATCATTATGTCATCCCAGAACTATTTGGAAGGCTCTCTAGAGTACAGATATGGAAGTAACATCCTACTGCTCAGAGGAGTTTGGGGATTTGACCTACACAGCTCAGGAATCATCCTTTGGTTTGTTTTTCTACAAAAGATGCAGTACAGGGATAGCCAACATTCACATACTACCTGATGCGCCACTGGCTACACCCATAAAGCTACATAAGCGCTTCCTGAGGGACATTCATGAGGCTGGACCAATTCTTCGGTTTAGGTAATTGAATATCTCAGAATAGAAAAAGTTAAAAAGTGATCCTATGTAGGACCAGTTTCATGGATTATGAAAGTAAACAAGTGGGTTTTAAGTATTGCAGTCCTGTATTTATCCTTGACAGAGCACATTGAAAAACACCCTTTACTCTTAAAAAGTCCCATGAACAAGTCTCCATAGACTCAGGGAGACACCACAGCATCAACTTACACTGTTAGTTTAATCGTCTCTGTGGTTATTGCCCAAGCAGCAAGCACCTCTGTTGGCCAGAGGAAGCAAGTAACGTCTTTCCAAGCTTTCATGAAAACAAAATAAGAAGCCAGTCCTCAAGAGTCATGAAGAAATGAAGTGAGCTGATGCAGAAAGCCAGATTTCTCAGAGGTCTTGCCAACTGCTGCACACCCAGTAGGGTAGATTTGGAGAACTCTTCTTTAAAGGTGAAGGATAAGAAATCTGTGTGCCAGCCCCTTTTAAATGAACTGCAGTTTCCCATGAGCACTAATAAACAACTAGGTAACATCTCTCAGAAGCAAACCTCTCAGAACTGCAGCACACAGCACGGTAAGCTATCAAGCAGAACAAAATGACCACCTTTTATCTAGTTAATCCTGCAATTCAACAAGCCCGCCACTGGGTGGGAAACCATCACTGCAAAAGCTAAGAGCTCTGACCAGTAATTACCATCTGTTTGGGTGCTTTTATTAGGATGATCTTACTGACTGGGAAAGAACTTTACCAGGTTCACATACAGAGGACCAAGATGGAAAAAAATTACTTAGACAGTAGCCGTTGTAGCACTTCAAAATGCACAAGCAACAAATCAAACAACCGATACTTTCAAACCTTCCCCCTACAAAGAGAGAGAACAGTTCTCTAACTTTGTAAAACAATTCTAAACTTGCATTAAATAGTGCAGAATATTCTCTCTACCTAACCTTACATCCAGGAGACTGCCTGCCACAGCAGTCTCCTGCCAATTTTGGATGACACAAACAAGATGTGATCTCTTCTGTAATAGGCAACCCTAAAGGCTGCTCCAGGATCCCGTGGGAATGGGGGAATGAAGGCAGATGCCCTGATCCTGAAGTTTTACACTGTGAAAAAAACTCACATAGCTTGGCACTCAACAATGTAAAAACCATCACTGCCACAACACATGCTATTTTTATCTGCCCTGCGATGCAAGTTCAGCACTAAATTCCCTGCAGGGAAGTCATCACTGCACTGTGAGCTGCTAGCCAAAGGTAAGGAGTCCCGAGCGTGTAAAGAGACTCTACAGCACGAGGCCAGAGAGCACACAGCTTTCAGGACATTTACCAGCCTAAGGTCTTGATTCAGGAGAGCATTAAGACCATTTTTCTTCCAAGGACTACCTGCAATTTCTGTTGCCACAACCTGAAACTTCGTGTTCTGCACTCAAGAGCAGCTAGTTCACATGCCAGCAGCTGTTGCATGTGGCATTAAGTAGCCACCCTTCTTAGTTAATTTATTGAAAAGAATAATAATTAAAAAAGCTAATCTTGCTGGCAAGAGCGTGCACTTGCATATCCTGGGAAATGGTAAAGCCAGCAATTTTAACAATCATTGTCACAGGCAGTGAAAGGCAACAATCGCGTCAGCACTGTTACCCTGCACAAGCTGTCTCCTGCAAAACCTTACCTCAGTGTCAATTCATTGTTTCATGTTTCTTTTCCAGATCTTGAATCACAGAAATATATAGTCCTTCAGATTTACCGGGAAAAAAAAAAACCCAACTAAAAAAACCCCAAACCAAAACCATCTCTTCTTTCCCACATGCCCTTCAAGACATGCTGCTTGCCTGGTGCCCAAATATGCATGTAAATGGTCTGCAGGAATGGTACCAAGTCATCGCCTGCTGCACTGCAGGTGCTGCACACTGTGAACTGACTGAGGTAAAGATTCAAGGGATGAAAAGCACACAGGGCAATAAAAGTCAAAGTATAACCCTTAAATACAGTGGCAATAAGAAAAGGACACATCTTTTAAAGTGCTGCAGCTCTGCAAAGTCACAGTCGTATATTTTAAAGGAAGAATGAACATAACTCTTACATTATGTTAACTGCAGAAGTAAATCTAAAACAGTTTTATACACTAGAACAGGCACTGCTATACGCAAACTTATTGCCCAATTTTACTACCTATGATGATTTTAATCCAATGGATTGAAAATGCAAACCAGTGCCTAACAGTAACTTATGTACCACAAACAATATCCTGTATTATTCCATTTTTAAGAAAAACAACACAAGCAATGCCTGTAATGATAGACAGAACACTGCAAGATAGGTGGGATTACACATCATTACACTCATAAACGGTCAGAGAGTATTTTTAATAGTTAGGATTTGAATACTGCATAGTTGCAACCAGCTGTAACCCTCTCTGGCAACCAAGACACAATTGAGAGGACATTTACTCACAAACACAGGGGAAAGCAGACAGAAACAGTTTCTACAAGGAATTACTGATTAATTACACAAATGTGATTTCTTTTTCTCATTAATTTCAGCGATTACGGGAAGAAGAAGAAAAAGTACTATTATTGATTGATCTGCATGCCAGAAAGGAGGACGGTCTCTCTCCACACCTTTTTAATCACACAGTCACACTTGAGATACAGACATCTTTTTTTATTCTTATTACCAGCACACAGGTGCTACCACAGCACTAAGCAAGGGTGGGAAAGGTACAAAGAAGTTCTGAACAGTGTGCTTCTTGCTCACATAGCAGCACTGCTCTCCCTCCTGCTAAAGGCTTTGAATAAGGTATTTCCACTACCTCAAAAATTCATTTAACTCAACATTGCAGTTATTGGCAAATAAGTATACTGAATAATAATGACAGGGCTTCCAAAAACTCCTTTGGTGCTCTCTCTTGGTAAAGGGGGGGGACGACACCAAACAAACCCCCTGAATTCTGTGTGTACAAGTTCCTGGCTAACTTAATTCCTCCCTGTGCCAGCTCTGCCTCAAGCAATATTGTTTGTGGATACCTGTAACATTTCAACATTATCAGTCACAGTGTAGGTTGGAAGTTATGCAATACCACAAAGTTTGCCCGTCACCCCTGGTTTCCCCAGGATTACCTGCTATTAAATTTCCCTGGTTCTTCTTCTCTAGCATGATGAAAGTCCAAGCTCAACTCTGCGTCAATGCCAAGACCACAGTAATTGTTCATCTGTACAATCTGGCAAAAAAAATTGTATCATTTCCTCCTTACGTTTATAAATGAAGAGGTTCAAAAGTTTTTCAATAAAAGCAAGCTTTGCAGATGATCTTTCCAAGCCACTTGCATCTTGACAGATTCTGGAAAACATTTTCCAGAAACGCTGCACTAAAAATAAAGCTGTACAGACAATTGTTGACACGTGTGGTCACTATTTCCAAAGTATCAGAAACTTCAACATTTAACCTTAGTTGCAAGTAACAAGCATAATAAGGCAGAAATAAAAACAAATGTAGAAATAAAACCAACCCAACTTCTCAAAGCGATTCTATGCAATAACTAGACAAGTTGCTGAACACTAACGCCACTATTATTTTTGGCATCAGCCACGGATTTATCATGACATCTTTGGGAAAATACTCTTCCTTACTTTGGAAGGTGACCAGCTTACACCAGATGAGTGAAGAACTTGACTTTACCTCCTCAGCTGCATTTCAAATAGCTCCCTAAATGCCAATCTCAAGTTTCTACAGATTTCAACCATTTCTGCAATCAATTCTCCCTTGGCATGCCTGTTCATTCCATAGCTTTTGTATTCTAGTGCTTGACTCTCCCACCTTTCACCTTTAAAAAGCAGATTAGGCACTCAGGGCAAATCAACCCCTGTCTTCACCAAGTGAAAAATAGCTGGAACCTGAGCAACTTAAATCCTCCAATTGACACACAATGCCTAGGATTTTCCAGCCACTGGACTAAAATCTTAAGACAATTGCTACCATTATCACAATTTCCTACTTTCTTTTTGCCACCCCCTTGTCCAATTTCTTTGTTTTGTCTGAAGATAAACAGAATCAGGATTCCCACAAAGCTCTGAAGTCACCATCTACAACCAACACTTTTATTTTTCTAAACAGAAACAAGTAATACGAACCAAGGGACAAGGACTTTCACTCCAAAAAAAATAAAACAGATGGCAAAACAAAACAGACACCACATATACAGACATGCAATGGCAGTAAGATGACAGAAGGATTTACTTCCTGTATATGCTAGCAACTCCTAGTCATTTTTTAAACTGTTACAGGAAAGATGAGAGTCCTTTTTTGGGGGCGGGGGTGTGTGTTTTTTGGTCAACGCTCCAGCTTCACTAGTGCTCTGGGAAATGTTTGGCGCTCCTTCAAAAAGCTTTTCTTATTTAAGAAATAAATTTCTTTCCAACTGAAGCAAACAGATATGCTATTGTCACTTGAATCTTTTCATTAATCCTCTATCAGATACTTTTTGCCAAACAGCTACAAAGTGTGTTTGTACTGCGTTCGAAGCAGCCAACCAGTCCTACCAAAACTGAAGCACTAGATCCAGATGTATGCTGTGTTCACGAAGGAACAGCTCAGTAAGGCCCAAGCTCAAAGACAGGTGAGCAATAAAAGATTAAACTACATTACTATCTATCTTCTCTGTGATTTTTGCTAGAAAAACAGTTCCTAAGAATCAAACCCAAACAGTGCTCAGCTCACCTTTGGAGGCTCAGGTTCTGCAACGCCATTCTCTGCGCCTTCAGCTGGCTCCTCTGCATCCAAAAGGATAGTCCAGCGATCCATAAGAACGTCGTCCGCCTCATCCACGGAAACCAAAATCGAGTAGGGGTCCTCCCCACTGTAGCCAGCTCCCCAGCGCAAGACCCTCCCTAAGTCATTACCTGGGCAACAATGAAGAACTCCAAAATATGACTGCATTTCATAAGTTAGCTAAAAGCAACAAAAAGTGCATCAGCCCTGTTCTAAAAATCAGATTGCATCAAGGTGCTTCAAACAAGTCACGGAAGTAGTTACATTGGGCTGAAAAGTTAACAAGCAGAAAAAATATCTAAGCTTTGTTGTGGTTGCACATGTGCTTAGTATCACATACAGATACGCTGTCTCATCTGAAAAGTTTTCACAAAAAGTGATAGAAAAACCTGGTACAGAGTTGAGAAGTCAGGGAGCAGCTGAGTTCACTGGTATACAGCAAGGGCTGATGCACCTGTGGTTGTCAGCAGGAGAATATATTGCCCTCACCAACTCCTGCCCACTCAGACACACCTATACCAACACCCCTGCTGCTCCTTTTTCCTTCAGACAGCATGACTGACATTTCCTTGAAAAGCTGATACTGCATTTGCTCTCCAATGCTGTCCAGAACTGAGTCATAGCATCTCTACTGCAAAACTGAGTTGTTTGTCAGATGGATAAATAAAGATAAACCTTGTGGAGGACTTCTGCTCTCAGAGGAACGGTGCTTGCTGTGATTCTCACCTGTTCCTAAAGGTAAGATGGCAACCGAGGGCTCTGAGCACACCAGCTTGTGCCTGATCTCCTCCAGTGCACCAAGGACCCAGCCAACGGTGCCGTCCCCTCCGCACACCAGCACTCGGAAGGAGGGGACTTTAGAGAACGTGTGAAACCTCCGTTGAGAAACAAAGCAAAGGGGAAAAGAAATGTTACAACACAGTACAGGAAAAGCAAAGCCTGTTAATATGCTATTTAAGGTAACACATTATTATTGGATTCCCCCCCTGCCCTTTACCATCAGTTTCAGGATCAACTTCCACAAAGTGAATGGAAAAATAGGAACTTTCAGATAAAGCTGTTTAAAAAGAGCAAAAACCACATTCTTCTAGGATTCTTCACAGCTAAATTGTTAATCACTTCCTTTTTCACCAAAGACACAGAGATCGAACTATTAATAATTTCAATGTGAACATCTATAGCTCTCTAAATCCCAGTGGGAACATTGATTAGTGCTTTTTTTTTTTTTTTACTTAGTTATAGGACTCATAGTACATTTTTCTTATTCACAGTACTATTTTCCCGGTTGTTCTTACCTTTTGTGGCTTTTCAACCTACATACAGAGATATCCTGCAAAGGAATTTTTATTTCCCATTGCACAAGAAGCAAAGAACAAGTGGAAGCATTTTGCCATAAAGCTACAGAAGGATTCCATGGGCAAAACAAAATGAACGAATTACTGAAGCTGCAGCTTGAACTGCACTAGAAAGACAACAGAATTACACAGTTCTGACAAAAAACCTAGTTTGTGCAGCTTATTTTTCTTGCCTCCTGCACAAGCTGCGTTTTTCCCACAAAAGCTTTTGTTTTGAAGAGCTTGTCATGACAGTTCTTTGTTAAAGCAGTGCTGAAGGAATGAGGCTACTCAGAGTAGGCTACAACCATCACTTTCAGTTTTATGAGGCTGGTAACAAAGTGGTGTTGATTAAATCAAGTAATTGGTTCCTGCCTCCCTACAAGCACGTTATGTTCTGTTCCTTGTATTTAGAAATGTTGCAGCTGTGATCAGGCAGGCTCTGTTAATTCTGCAATTGTGGCCAAGTTTCAAGAGTCAAGATAGAAAATTTTATTATACTTTTCTATTAGTTCCCATGAAACATCAGAGGAAATAAAAGCAAAGCCGAGCCCTTGTCAGGCAATGTCACATTTCTCTTTCTATCCCCATTTGATTATAAAATCTTTTTATTTTTAATAATTATTAAATCTGTGTAATTGTAAAGTGCATATGACCTTCCCAGGACTAAACTCTATTAGACTTGACACATGCATATACATCAGGAACTATTCTATTCTTTTTTCTTTAGAGAACCTCAAAGTTTAATTCTGTTTTCACAGTCAGAAGGAGTGATCCACTGCTCTGGTCTTCAGGCACAGAACAGAAGCAATTTAGATCTTCCTAACAAGTGAATCTGATCCATCCCTTCAAAAAGTAACAAAACAATATAAATAAAAAATATGATGATTTACCCAGGCAGTGGGCCACCATTGGTAAGTTCAAACACCTGATGTGGGTTTAGCAGCTTCCTAAAACTGTACAGCAGATCCCGACCTTTTAGACCACCACTTTTTGGATTCACAAATACAAGAAGTGGGCAGCAGTTCTGTGGTATCTTGGAAGCCTGAAAGAAGACAAGAAAAAGGATTAGACAAAACCATGACTAGGCAGGAAAATTACTACTGCATCTCCGAAGTATCTCCTGATGCTTCCTTGATGCTTAGTAAAAAAATCCACATTCAATAAATAACAAGATTCAATGTTCAGACAATGGACAGGTTAGCTGCTGATGTTGTTTTTCCAGCAACTGAAGTTTCATTACTCCAAGAGTACACAGTTGTGTGCTCTCCAACTACACAGTTGAGCCTAACGTTAAAAACAAAGGCACTGCAAGTAGTCCTTCCCACACATTTTCAGTAAACAGTCTATGCCAAAGAATAGTGTGAGGGATAAGGTACCTTCCAGAGTCACGTACAATTCAAACACTTTCCTTGCAACGAGAGAACTTCTCCCAAAAACAACTGAAACATTTAAGTTTTGTGGTTGTCTTAGAATATATGTTCATTTAAAAGGACAAAAAGAGGGTGTTTGGGGCAGACACTGGCATGCCCCTCCCCAGGAAATAACAGGCTGAAAGCTTCTTTTAAAAATACGTATTTAAAATCTTTCATCAAGAGGATTTGGTGCCGGTATCTTACGATCCTCACACCTCTACTGAAGCTGCTGCTTAAAGGGCTCTCAAAGCATGGGCATGCTGCAGGGGAACCTGGTACCCGTCCAGAAACCACTCCAAAGGAAGCCACTGCACATAGCAGAGGAGGGATTTCCCGGGGTACTCCATGGACTGACTGCGCGGGAACGGTACCTGCAGCCTCAGGGGAGGTCAAAACTTCCAGCCACCAGAAGCACTCCCTTGGTACTGGTTTTCAGCCAGCCAGCCCATAAATCATTCTGTGAAACGATTTGTAAACAGTTCTAGAAAGATCACAACACATCAGCACACCTTTCACCTGTCCTGCCACAGGGCTGTGGGGCAGGTAGGCGCCAGAAAAGTCCATCAGGCATTTCAATGAGCATGCTTCAAGACAGAAACGTTTGCCACAGTCCCTACGTCGTGGTAATTTGTATTTACAAACTGGACAGCATTCAGGGAACAGCAATCTGTCACGCAGCTGACAGGATGGATTCAGGGAACAGAACAACAGTGCTAAATATAAGTCAATTTAGACAAGAATGATTCAGGGGGCGGCGAGGCAGCAGCATGACCGCAGCGTGCAAATGTGCGGAGAGATGCCAACAGCTGCACAGGGGAGGAGGAGACAGCACCCACAGAGCCCGTCGGCTGCTCTCTATGAGCGACCACCAGAAGCGTGAACTAAGGCGAAGAATGGAGAAATCAGGACAAATTAATGATTAACACTGTGGGGAAGCAAACTGGAGTCTGATGTTGAGATACCCCAGACCATCGTCTACCTGTGAGCTGGTATGGACACTTAAAAACAAACAATCGTTTTAGGACTTCCCAGTATTTGAGATATTTCCTCAAATTTTGCTTTCCTAACAGAGCTGGGTGCTAATCCTCTGCAAGTCACACCCTGCCAGATGTGTCAAGATACCACAAACACACAAAAATCCTTTTCCTCTGTGTCACTGCCTGCATTAGAAATGCCCTCTGCCATCCCGCGTGACTCGCAGGCACAAACAGAAAACCCACCGGGAAGAGGAACGCTAAGCAGGTAAGAAGGTTGGTGGAGCAGGCACACACTTCTCTTGCCCCTTCCTTCCTTGTCCTTTAAATTCTACCACAGGCATTCAGTTTGAAAATACGTATGTTTTCTCCAACACAAATTAGCCAAAACAAGGGCTATTTTGGCTGACAAAGAGCCAGAAGAGCCTCAAAGTTTTGTTTTACTGGAAAGGTTTCACTGCTGGGAAAACGATGAGGTGGGCGAGACAGAGGCTGCAAACCTGTCCACACAGCTTCTCCGGAGGAGCCACCTTCATGCTACACTGTGATGACTGCTAGGCCAAAACACCTCTCGCCTCCACATTCAGGCTTTATTGGAAAAGGGGAAGCAATTATTCAAAGCGTGCCCAGCACACAACAAGGGTAATATATTTATTTCTGTTAAGCACATGGAAAGGATATTTGTAGCCAGCAAAGGAAGTCTAAGGAAAACAATGCATGCCACTGTCACAAAAAGGAAGGACTTCTTGAGTTGTAAGGTCAACAGCTCAAGGATCCAAGCATCCCAATGAGAGAAGTGGATTTCCTCCCCTCGAGCCACCACAGGCATTAATAAAAATAGTAAGCAACCTCTGGCTTTTCCAGAAGTAAAGCCCTTCTCGTTACTCCATCAGTTCCTGTACCATCATCTGCCATATCCCATTACAGATGGTCCTTTGAAAATCCCACAAGCAACGAAAGGCAGAGCAGCCCTGAAAGGAAATGCCACATCCCATGGGGTAACAGGGCAAACCGTTCCCTTCCTGCACTCCTTGTTCCAGCTTCTACTCTGCCCTACCTTCCCACCTGACCACTTCCCATTTCTTCCTCTTCAAAGCTTTTTTACTACCTAAATTTCATCTCCAGTCATTTCAACCTTCTGAACAATACAGGCTATCTGAAACCTCAGGCTTGGTCCAATGCCCAGAAACTTCTGGGGTTTAAAAAAAAGCGGGGTAGGGGGATAGTATTAAAAATACTCAGTTCTGCAGCTTAAAGTAAATAAAAACTTTTCCAAAAAAGAACGAGAGAAAAGAAACCAGCCCAACACTGAAGTCAAACAAATACCTTACTTGAATGTGGAAAAGAACATTTGATTACCTTCTTCAGGAAATCAGTTTCTAAAAATACTGGTTTTGGACATTTAGAAGTGACATGTTGAACATATGTTTTATATTACTTGCTTTTACAGGCAAGTTGTAACGCACTGGGTTTAAAACCAAGTAACTAAAATAATTCACAAGGAAATTCAGGGAATCACAGTGATTTTTGAGACGTGGTAAGCTCCAAGGCATTCAAAAGCACAGCTGTGTTTTGCAAAGTCATCTGAGATCTTACCCAAGTAAATATATATTGTTGCAAATATGTATTTACCAGTTTCTACAAAACTGCCATCTAAATTTCCTAATTGTCAAGTGTCAGTATTGTGCAAAAAAAAAAAAAAAAAAAGTGTAACGCTTACCCTGAATGCTACCAAGACTCACAAGCAGCTGCAGAGAATGCCTGGAGCTAACAAAATATCTGTATGTAGTGTAAACTGAGCAGTCCTACCACTCAAAACCATCTTTTTTCAAGTATCATCTAATGTAAATCCCTAACTATACCTATTTAGGACTAAATGCACCTATGTAGAATAAACAGAAGTATTCTAGAAAGTGCTTAGCCTTACAGTTAACTTGCTTCCCATCATCACTCTTCATTAAACTTAAAGGAGTAGGAAACTGCTAAACCCCTAGATAAAGGCCAGCTTCTAAGAAAACAATTACTTTTCAGTAGGGGTTAAAAACCCTATGACAGTTTGTACAGCAGAGCTGCTGCATTGCTTTCTGAAAAGTCCACGCTCCGTTACGATTATGGCCACAAGGGTAGCACTCTTATGCTGCAGAATTTTTTTAATCCCGTAATAAAGCCCCAGTGGGGATGTACGAATGAGTTTGTTACTGGGCAGAAGGGGGATGTGTGACTCAGCCTGAGGACTCCCTTCCCCCTTTAGCCCTGGCTTCAGTGCTCTGCTTGAGGAGTAAAATCTGCAGAGGGGCTTTGTGCTGGCTGGCTCTCAGGAAGGAGTTTATTGCTCATTTCTTAGAGACAGCTGAAGAAGGCCATGTGATTTAAACACTCTGAGAGTCACTGTGAGTTGCTTAATTTGTCAGGATTAACACAATGTGGCTTCAGGCTGGGGCAAGGTATTTGTTATCCACGCTAATCCCCTTTCTGTTGAGTGTACTGTGTAATCAAATCTCACAAGGAAGGAGAACAAGGCGTTCTGTGCCACAGGCCTGCTAGCACGACAACCACAGCTCATCTTCCAGGGTGGTGGGCTCTGTCCAGGAACTGCAGGTATCTTTAAGTGCCAAGTAAAATTCAACATTTGCAAGCGGGCTGTCTGCAGCATCTCCCATGTGCAAGGACTCACGATGCCCAAAGCACAAACTTCCTCCACCTTGGCCAGAAAGGAGCCATTGCATCTGATGAGGAATGACGTGCAAGGTGTCTCAATCCAACTGGAGCAGCAGCTGCATCAACAAAGCAGGAGCTCAAGCCTTTTCTTTACTTTTTGGGAAACTGTGGCAGTAGAAGAAGGGTAGAAAGTAACCTTTCATGGTGTTTTGGCTAAGGGGGGGTCATTAAACTATCATGCTGTTAAGCTGGACACATTTGGGTGAGGAATTAGTGGTATGAATGAAATGGAAAGTTTTACCCATTTCGGAAACTCCCACATCTTTTTCTACTACTCTTAAGGGACCTAAATACAGTATGTCAGAGGGCACTCTACTGGTAAGTGGCATTAGTGGTGAAGTCACAAAAACTTGTCACCTTCCTGCTGATATTGGCCTCATACAACTCTCTGCTGATTTCCTTGTTTACCAGTACTGCAAAAGGAGTCCTGGTAAATCAGCTTTCAATTCAAAGATTCAGCCCTGCAATGTCTTTCATCTTGACACGCTATCAAAGAGTGATACCAAACTGCTCCTGCAGGTCCTTATACACAGCAGTTAAGCAGCTTTGTAAGAGGCTGTATTTTTTTCACACTCCAGCAAACAGAGTATTTTCATTTATTTGAATATTGTGAAATGAGAAAGTGTTTGATTAAATTCTTGAAGGCCCGAGATCATGAAACAGCAGAACAGCCCATCACACTAATTGCTCAACTTTCTAATAAGCAGTTAGTGCAAACTGACTCTGCATTCAAACTTTTCAGTAATGCTAATAAAAGGATGAACTGCTTCTGGCAGACCTGACCATGCCAGACTAGAGCTGGGCCTCTTCCTTAGAAGGTGTATCAGACACAGAGTAAGCGAATCTCACCTCAGGAAAATGAAGGACTAGCAACCTGCTAACCACCAACCTACTTCTGTGCTTTTATTGACTTTTAAGAAGGGTTGTTTTGGTTTGTCTGTTTGTTTTTTTAGTTAAGTTGCAATTTGGAAAAATCATTCATTAACCAAAACACTGTGGCCTTTGTTTTATCTTTCTTCTACTGAGACTACACATTAGCCCTTCATTCCCAATTTCTTTCTATTTCACCCATAAGAGGAATGTGAAACACAGCATAAATGTAATATTGTGCTCAGGTCCTGTATTTGTCGTATTTCTTGGTGCTGTATTTAAATGGTCACATATATCAAGTATAAACAAAGGCTAATAGTATCATAGGACAAAAGGATAATCTAGGTTGGAAGGTGCCTCAGGAGGTCATCTAGAGCAATTGCTATCCAAAGTAGGGTCAACAATCATTCACTAGTTTACCCTGGGTAATTAGTGAACAGCGTAAGCTGGGTGGCCAAAGCACATATGAACAACACGTTAAATATTATTTAGATTAACTCTTGGCTCACTTCAGTTAGATGACCAAATATAAACAATACATGCTGAAATGGAAACAAAATCTATGTGCACATGTACAGCCCCTCTCTCCTTCTTACATATTAGACATTCATCTCTCGCAGTCCCCTGAACTGGAGTTTGTAAACAATATCTTGCATCAGATAACAGATAGCATTATCCATATATTCCTGGCATCAAGAAGTTCACTTCAAACATATCTAGTGTCAGAAAACCAGACACGCATAATCAACAGTGGAGTATGTTCAACTTCACACCCTGTGCACCAAACCTAGGCTCATAATGCATTTGCCTAAAAACCACCGAAAACAAGCATCCAAAAGCAGTCCCATCTTCATGCTGCCTTCTGATAACAGAAACTCTGAAACCTAGTTTGGATGAGGGGACACCATGGTTTCTAAGGATCTCACAAAACATAATGCATAAGAACAAGGCGCTCATGGAGGGGGGATAGTTAGTAATGTTGCCAGTTTCATGTAAGCACTGCCATTAGTATCTGCTCATACAAAAAATAATTTTGCCTTCGGAAAACTTTGACTCTTTAAATCTAAAAAAGGCACAGGACTCTTTAAATGGTAAAAGCAGGCATGTAAGTATGCAACTATGGCTACTGAACTTGAGACCCTCCCATCTGAAGTTGTTTCATAGGTCCCACTAATCATGTATTTTTTAAAGTTTTCAACCTTCTGTGAAGTTCTAAGAAGTCAAACCAAGACCCTCACTTCACTTGCCATAATGCAACTCCCGAAAGCCAGTAACTGCGAGATACACAACAGCTCAGCAGAAAGTAACTATGGCTATACTCTCTTTTGGACAGAACTTACATCATCCTGTTTAAAAATCACTTTGCTCAGTGAACCATTTCCCTCTTTTCACCCTGAATCTGCTTTGTTAACATGAAACCTAATATTAAACCAACTCATTCATAGGAAAGTGATTTGTGACCATAAAAATTAATAAATCAGAATCAAGCCTGAATTTATGAAAGGACTCTTGCACTACGTCTTTCAAAAGACTGTTTTCCTCTGAAACCCACAATGCAGCATTTAAACAAGGTCAAACTCCCTCTGCTACAGAATGGGGGAAATGAAGATACTGTAAATGTGAAAATTAGCCATAGTACTTTACCTCATGGTTAGCGAGCGATCACATTTAGTCCCCAAAACAGAGTTGTCGCAAGCATTTTAAGACACGCCAGCTAAAACTAAAACCCCACCTAACTTTTTGATCATTGAAAGAAATAAAGAGGAAAAAATATTTTTTTCTCCCCTTTATAGTTGCGTAGTTATGCAGTTGTACAGTTGTACAGTTATTCCTGACAACAGTAACAGGACAAGTGGCTTAACTCATGGAAGTGTATCATACACATGAAGTAGAGACTCTCAAGCATTTTTTTTCATCACACTACTTACAGAAACCCACTGTATGGCTCCTTTGAATAAAATGTATGTTCATCTACTTCCAGCACAAAAAATTTTAAGGTAGTTGTTTCTCTTTTAAAGACATATTTTAAATTCAAACCCATCTCTTACCATAATTTCCGGAATCACCACGGCATTCAGAGGCTTGTCATTGACAGTTGTATCTTTAACTAGCATATATATTCTTTCAGCTTCAGAAAAGCATGAAATTTCAAGTACAACAGCACCTGTAAAGAGGCATTAGAACTATTTTTTATATTTTCTATTATTATTAGGAAATCAGTATCATCATATCACAGCAAAAGTTTACTCAGTTTACTCAGGACATTATTCAGTAAAAGTTACTCTGCAACACTTGTGGTTGTTGGTTATCAGTGAATTGGGCTGTTTTGTTTTTAAGCCTTTGTTCATACCCCCAAACACCCCAGATTTTTGTTAAAGCAGAGCAGTTTGAGGACAAAAACTGCAGCACAGAACTGATGCATATTTAAAGACTTCCTTTGGGCTTCAGAGGTATGGCCTATTTCCATGCTCTTTATCATATCTAACAGGCTGTTCTCATCATGTAAAAGTGACAAAGGTATCAGGTTTCATTTTGTATCTCATTATTAAAAATCCAGTAGTTCCATTCATTGACAATATCTCAGTAACAATTATTACAAGCAAAGATTTGGTTTGAGAATCAATTTAAGATCTTTCTGTCGGCTTAGGCACTGAATGGGGAAGCTGGGGAAAAAGGGAAGACAAAAGGGAAAAATAAAAGAAAATAAAATACTAACAAGTTAGTTTAAAGTAAGATACCTAGTGAGGAGAAAAACAGGGCAGGACAAGAGCAAAGAGCATAACAGACAGCAGATGAGATGTAAGCTGGCAACCTGGCTGCAACCAAAAGTGAGAGTGAGGAGGTTATCAGAAACATAAAAATACTCAGAAAGTGAAAAAACACAAAGAACAATAAAAATCACATACAAGCAGAAACATCTAAAAAACACGTGCAGGTAACCTTGGCTAAATGAGGCTGTGAGATGAGAAGAGCATCACAAAAACAACTATTCTCCATTGACAAATTTGAAAAGGAGAAGGCACATCTGAAAGCTTTATGGTTTTCCTTATGAAAAGTCAGTATTAACTAGCCATGTGGAGACAGCAAATACACAAAGGAAGCACGCATCAGTCTTCAAAACCACACTATAGAAAGATTAATTTATCGGTCACGTGAAAATTAAGCCTGCCAAAGGACGTGAAACATCTTGGATATGGACACCTAAACATACAAAAGATAAATTCCACACTTCTAATTTTTACCAAACGCAGATCTCCACCTGACCGCTGCACTAAAGCTGCACTAAAGCTGCACAGAGCCACTGCTGCTCCAGCCCTCAGAAGCCTCACGGCTTCTCCGACGTTGCTGAAATAAAATTTGTACAGCAAAAGCAAAGCAACAGCTCAAAGGATGAATGCAGAGATGAGTGTACTGATTTCCTTCAGACTTCCAGCCACGGAACTCCCACTTAACACTGTGCTAGGAAACAGTGACTGTGAAACAATCCCATCAAGTTCAAAAGCAGTACCAAATTTTAGTATTTTAGAAGTCAAAATAAGGAGAGAGCACTTGAAGGGTTTTTAACAGTTCAGTGGTGTTAGACTATTCAGTTGAAGTGCAACTTCAAAACTCATTTTTATGATATTACCACTTACTGGTACATGAGGCATGAAACCAACCTTTTTTTTTTTTTAATAAGGTAGCACTAATCCACTGCTCTTCATAAATAGAATGTGTTACATTTTATCTGAAGGGCTTTTTGCTTATGCAATAAGACTAACATACTCTGAGCTTAGAGCCTCTAGTATTAGGCTGCAGTTTTGAAAATAGACATTGTTTGCAACACTAAAAATCTTAATGCTTACCTTGTGCTTGATAAACATGACTCACAGATACTACATTTGCTGCAAAGGGTAAAAATATAAACACATAAAATGCTGGGTACATTTAGAGTAAATATTTAAAATATTTTTAAAAGTTACATAAATANTTACTTTGCAAGTTAGAAAAGCTAAACTGATTTTCATAAATGTGACTATGAATTCTTCTGGCATTTAAAGTTTAATTCCTGTTGAAGTTACACAAAAGATTGGGAAAAATGCTTCGTTTCCTGAAACAAAAAGCATGATGCATTCCTGACACTGTTAATAGAACACGCTGGTTGAAAGAGTATTAGTAAAAATCAATTACCCTTCTTTGAAAATGAAAAGTAAATTCTTTTCACTGAGTGCTTGTCCGTGTGTGTGTGTGCACACACTACTGTGACCAGGCACAGAGCTCATGAATAACATGGAGGACAGCCCATGCAAAAAATCTCAGAGGTTAGTAAAGGTGAGGAACATTCATGCACAAGGAATTGAACTGCACTTCCATAATTTGAATGGTGTAAGGAATGTATGGTTCACTTCTAAAAAGTGATGCTTTTTCACTAAAAAACCATGGTGTGGTCACATATAACTCAAGTACTGCAATAATAATTCTGTGAATAATAAGCATAAAAAAGCCCCCTGTGAGAGTGCAAGGCAGACCGATTTTTCAAGTAAGGTCAGAAAATGTTAAGAAAAAAAATAATACAAAGGAACAATAGATGCCACTATATGTTATTCTGTGCAAGTGACTACATCTCAAAATGCACCTGTTTACTTACTTTTGATAGCCAATTCATCCTTGAGAATATTTGTGTATTCTTCAGGGGAAAGCTGAGGTGGAAGGCCACCAACAAATAAATTTACTCGTACAATGGATTTACTGTTTTCCACAATGTAAAATCTCGTTTGATTCATCTGACGTATTGAAGTCTACCAAAATAAAGAAAAATAAATGACGTGACATTTGGCAAAAAGATATCGTGAAACAAAATCCCAAATACTTCTGAACTTAGCAATCCAGTCCTCTACACCTGGAGAATATCATGAACAGAAACAAACTTCAGTCCAAGCAATTAGCTTCTCTACATATGAGCCAGTTGGGGGGGTAACTGATTACTTATGTTTTCTGTAAGAAAGGGGACTCCCTACTTCCTATAAAAAAGGATCATGTTTCTTTTTCAGTTTACCTTTCTTATGTCCTTGAGTCTGTTAAGAATCAGTTCCTGGTTGTCCAAGACCATGCGCTGAACTAGAGACAGCAAGAGCATTAATCATGTTTGAAAGCACTGGAAGTTATTATCAGGCTCAATGAAACAAAAACAATACAAAAAATTTTAGAGAAAATTCACAACTCTGTGTACAACTAACATTAACATAAAGGACCACACAGACCTGAACTACTCATTATTCAACAGAAAAACCACATAGGTGCTTTGAACAGTTCTTAAACACCACCCTCCTTCAAAAAAAGGCAGAAACAGCTTCAAGCCACTCAAAAGACAAGCAGTACTTTGGTAACTAACTGTTTGACAGGAGACTTCAAAACTACATTCCCTGACAACTACAGTAATAACCAACATCTGTATTTTATTAAAATCTTACAACAATTGTGACAACTTCCAGGTAAAGTGAGGTTGTAAATGATGCTTTAAAACAGAGCATCAGAAACCAATCAAGGTAAGACATTCACAAGGCTACAATAACCTCATAAAACAACTTACTGATAATGCTCACAAAGAAAGCAAAGTATCAGGCCAGTATCTGAACTACAAAGATATTTACTTGGGTGTGGCCAGGGCATCATCAGACTCCTTCAGTGGCTTTATTTATCTCTCCATGCAGCCTTACAAATAGTGAAGCACAAAGGGATGTGAACTTGGAAAACACCAGCTCAGCTCCTGCAGGATCACAAACCTCTTAAGCAATGCTAGGACCGCATATTTCTGTACTTCATAATGCACACACATACTCCTTGGACTATCTCAAGACTTGAATTTGCTCTTGTTGGGGGCAGTGTCAGGGGACAAGAGGAGAGAAGGAAGGGAGCCAATTGAACTTTACAATTTATCTTTACTAAATAACTGCCGTTAAGAAAGTCATGTCAGTTAAAGGCAATTCCCCAAAACAGGGCTCTGCCGAAGTGTCAATACCCACCAGAAACCACTAATAAACCTTTCTGTGACGATGAAGAAAGAGAAGGGAACCATCTTCCCACAGGACACACAAGACCAAAAAGAACCAACATCACTTCTGATTAAGTATCTCAACATGATGGTGAAGTTTCATTTGTGAAGGCATTTAATGTAAGAAATTAACTGCGACTGTGTTAAAAGGGAAAAAAAAAAAGCTAGAAGATCAGTTACAGATGTGCCTTTGGCCAATGCCTCTTCACTTACCTTGCTTACTGCCCATAAGCACTTCCACCAATTTGAAATTCTGGAGGCACTCCGTCTGCCAAAAAATGCAACATGTAAATGTAGTTTCTGAATGAAATATAATTTTGCCCAATGTTTATATTAAAGTTATGCTACACACTGCACACACAGAGCATGGAAAATTCAATATTTTTAAATCAGCCACGATGTTCTTCCTCTAACCCTCTCCTCCCGAGCCAGAAATAATCTTCATTTTACACACTCAACCTCCCACACATGGCGTCAGGCTCCCATGCCCTTAACTACATCAGCATCCTCGCAGCCCCATGGTGAAGAGGCACCTGTAAAGCATGGTTAACTCTACCCCCTTCAGCGATCAGCAGCTCAACTAGGATGTTTCCAGAGTGTCCTTCCAGAGAAAGTGTGCAGGACTGGGAACGAACCTGCTCTTTGAAAAGATGGCCCAGGAACCAGGCTTGGCAAAAGCAGGCTGACTGGTCCCCATCTCCTGGGGCACTCCACCTACACTGATGGAATGAAACCCTCTTCACATGTGCCACAGTCACTTCTCCAGACTATACTGCCAGGGACCACCCAAGTCCCTCGCAGCTGGATAAGAAAAGCTGGCAGCGCCAAGAGTGGAACCATTTACTAGGATTATCGCAACCCTGGAAACATGTGACACTCAAGATTGAGGAAGTCTCTTAATTTTTGGCCTTGAGACTCAGACGACAAATGATCTTGCTTTGCATGTCATGAACAGGGGTGTTAAAAGCCTCAACTGCCTACATTTGCTTTGCCTGAAATTTGATGAGAGCAACTTGGAGAGGATATTCAGCACAGGCAAATTCTGGATATTAAAAAGAGATTTCCTGTATGTGCATCTTCATACAGAAAAAGGAGAAAACCCTTTAAAAAACTATCAATATCAGAGAAATTGCAACTGAGCCAAGGAATTAAGTCTCTTGCAACATAAAACTAGCTTCCCAAATACAGAGATGTGAAGATCTTTCCCAAACAGAGTACCCGACTACCCTGTTTGATAGTTTTTTCAGATGAGACAAGACTTCAGACAAGATTTTCCAAGTTCTGTTAAAAGGTCCACAGCACTTGAGGAAAAGGACTGAAATCAAATCCTTGAACCATCCTTGGCACAAAATGAGCTGCATGCAGTACATAGCTGTGTACACCTAGACAGAGATCTACAATTATCACCTACTGCAGATAGCTAGCCACATGCATGTTCCTATGTGCCCTGTAAATAACCACAAAAGGCGGTGGTCGCCCTCTGTGAGCATGGCTGTTCCCTGGACCCGCGGAAGCGTGCTGATCTGCTGGTGTGCTCACAAGCCCCAACTGCTGAACAAAATGGTAGGCGATAGCTTCCTGCCTCCACACCTGTGTGTCTCATTGAGACTGCCAGTGCCTTCGCACACTTGCAAATTCTACTAACATGTTTCCTAAAAGTCATGCTATCTTGGCACCAACTGTAAGAAAGGCAGGCAGACTGAAAAGAGATCATCTTCAAAGGAAAACATGTGTGTCTACAAGATTACAAGATGTATCCAATAATTTTGTTGGACTCTTCTCCCAAGAAACTAGTGATAGGATGAGAGGAAATGGCCTCAAGTTGCGTCAGGGGAGGGTTAGATTGGATATCAGGAAAAATTTCTTTACCGAAAGAGTGGTCAAGCATTGGAACAGGCTGCCCAGAGAGGTGGTGGAGTCGTCATCCCTGGAGGCGTTCAAAAAAGGCGTAGACGTGGCACTCCAGGGCCTAGTTTAGGAGGCATGGTGGTGTTAGTTGACGGTTGGACTTGATGATCTTAGAGGTCTTTTCCAACCCTAATGAGTCTATGATTCTATGATTTCCAATGAGGTGAGAAGGAATGCAGATGGTAAAGAACATGGGTGCCATTCAGCATTGAGTCCTTCCTTGTAGTCCTTGAGGACTACAGAGATGCTGTTTGCCACTGCAGGGAGAAAATTTGTGTGGCCAAAGCTCGATTAGAGTTCAAGCTGGCCAGCACTGTGAAGGACAACAAAAAGGGCTTTTTAGAATATGTTAACAGCAAAAGGATCAGAGATAACATTGGTCTGTTACTGATGAGATTGGTGACCTCATTAATAGGGACATAGACAAAGCAGAGACGTTTAAAGCCTTCTTCGCCTCTGTCTTCAACAGTGATGATGGGCCCTGGGACCCCTGAAGCCCTACGCTGGAAGACCGTGACTGGGGGGATGATAAACTCCCAGCCGACCCTGAACTTGTTCGAGACTTGGTGCTGCAGCTGGATGCACATAAATCCATAGGGCCCCATGGGATTCATCCCAGGGTACTGAAAGAGCTTGCCGATGTCATCGCTGAACCTCTCTCCACTATTTTTCAATGGTCTTGGGAGTCTGGAGAGGTCCAAGTTGACTGGAAGCTGGCAAACGTTGTCCCAATTTTCAAGAACGGTAGGAAGGAAGACCCTGGTAATTACAGGCCTGTCAGTCTCACTTCAGTGCGTGGTAAAATTATGGAGAAGGCTATTCAGAGAGTTACTGAAAAACACTCGAGAGACGATGCAGTCATTGGTCATAACCAGCACGGGTTCACAAGGGGAAAGTCCTGCTTAACCAACTTAACTTCCTTTTATGACAAGGTCACCCATCTAGTTCATGGCCAGTCACCAGCGGGGTTCCCCAGGGCTCAGTTTTAGGGCCAGTGCTCTTTAATGTTTTTATAAATGATCTGGACACAAGAATCGAATGTACATTAAGTAACTTTGCTGATAATACTAAACTAGGAGGAGTTGTGGACTCCCTCGAGGGTAGAGAGGCCTTACAGAGAGATCTGGATAGGCTAGAGAGTTGGGCATTCACCAACTGTATGAAATTGAACAACAGCATGTGCCAGATTCTGCACCTGGGACGGGGTAATCCTGGTTATATGTACAAACTGGGGGACAAGAGGCTGGACAGCAGACCTGCGTAAAGAGATCTGGGGGTTTGGGTTGATGGCAAGTTGAGTACGAGTCAACAGTGTGCCTTGGCAGCCAAAAGGGCCAACTGTGTCCTGGGGTGCATCAAGCACAGCATAGCTAGCCAGTCGAGGGAGGTGACTGTCCCACTCTAGACTGCACTGGGGCAGCCCCACCTTGAGTACTGTGTGCAGTTTTGGATGCCTCAATATAAGAAGGACATCAAACTATTAGAGTATGT
>WAAD01043171.1:12017-24944 GCA_013389945.1 Fregata magnificens | reverse complement strand
GATTCACCAAGGGGAGATCATGCTTGACCAACCTGATAGCCTTCTATGATGGCGGGACTGGCTGGGTAGATGAAGGGAGAGCAGTGGATGTTGTTTACCTTGACTTCAGCAAGGCCTTTGGCACTGTCTCCCATAACATCCTCATAGACAAGCTTAGGAATTGTGGGTTATATGAGAGGACAGCGAGGTGGATGGAGAACTGGCTGAACGGCAGAGCTCAGAGGGTTGTGATCAATGGCAGAGTCTGGTTAGAGGCCCATAACTAGTGGCGTTCCCCAGGGGTCTGTACTGGGCCCAATGAATGAACTGAATGAAATTCAACAAGAGCAAAAGTATAAAGCCCTGCACCTGGGGAGGAACAACCCCATGCACCGGTATAGGTTGGGGGCTGACCTGCTGGAAAGTAGCACTGCTGAGAAGGACCTGGGAGTGCTGGTGGACAGCAACTGATCATGAGCCAGCACTGTGCCCTTGTGGCCAAGGTGGCCAATGGTATCCTGGCATACATAAAAAGGAGTGTGGCCAGCAGGTCGCGGGAAGTTATCCTCCCCCTCTACTCGGCCCTAATAAGGCCACATCTGGAGTACTGTGTCCAGTTCTGGGCTCCCCAGTTCAAGAAGGACAGGGAACTGCAAGTCCAGCGGAGAGCCACAAAGACGATCAGGAGACTGGAGCACCTCTCATATGAGGAAAGACTGAGAGACCTGGGTTTGTTTAGCCTAGAGAAGAGAAGGCTGAGGGGGGATCCTGGGCTCCCCAGTTCAAGAAGGACAGGGAACTGCAAGTCCAGCGGAGAGCCACAAAGACGATCAGGAGACTGGAGCACCTCTCATATGAGGAAAGACTGAGAGACCTGGGTTTGTTTAGCCTAGAGAAGAGAAGGCTGAGGGGGGATCCTATCAATGCTTACAAATATCTAAAGGGTGGGTGTCAAGAGGATGGGGCCAGACTCTTCTCAGTGGTGCCCAATGACAGGACAAGGGGCAATGGGCACAAATTGGAAGACAGGAAGTTCCACCTGAACATAAGAAAAAACTTCTTTACTGTGAGGGTGACAGAGCACTGGAACAGGCTGCCCAGAGAGGTTGTGGAATCTCCTTCTCTGGAAATATTCAAAACCCGCCTGGACACGGTCCTGTGTGCCCTGCTCTAGGGGTACCTGCCCAAGCAGGGGGATTGGACGAGATGATCTCCAGAGGTCCCTTCCAACCCCAACCATTCTGTGATTCTGTGACTCCCATGGGGTACATTCCTGCAGAGAAGAGTGGTCCAGGAGAGGCAGCGGATTTTCAAGGATTGCCTCCCCCAATTTCAAGAATGGTGTGTCCCAACAAGCAGGGAAAAAAAGCAAAGGTGGCAGGACCACTGCATGGATGAACAAGGAGCTCCTGACAAAACTCAACCATAAAAAGGAAGAATGCATGAGGTGGGAGCAGGGAGAAGCGACCTGGGAGGAATATAGAGACGTTGCCCAAACACGCATGCATGGGCTTAAGAAAGACTACATTTATTATTGGCGAGTTCAACAACTTGAAAAGCAAGACAGAGTGCAATCACCTTCAGAACAGCTCCCAAAGCACTGCCAGTTCTGAGAGCAACCTTCCGAATAAAGTCCTTAAAGCACCTGGTTAGCTGTACAGATAACAGGAGAAAATACAGGAACAACAGAAAAACTAGAAGAACGAAGGTACAGGAGATGAAGAGCTATAACCCTTTGCTGTGTTTCATTTCACTAAAGCCTTATCAAATCCACGCATAAACCATGGAGCACAGGTTGTTGCACAGACATCTCGGGAAGGGTGAACAGTTAAGGATTTCGGGTTCACCTTTCAGAAAGATGAGTTAAGACTCAGTCAGGTACAGTCCACTGTATGACAAAGCTTCCCTCTTATATAAGTGCCTATTTTAAAAGCAACGTTGCAGGAGGCACGCATGGATGAACAAGGAGCTCCTGACTTAACTCTATCATTAAAAGCATGCACACAAGAGGCAGGAGCAGAACTGGGTGAGGTGGAAGGAACATAGAGACACTGTCCAAACATGCAGGGAGGGACTTAGGAAAGCTAAAGCCCATATGGAGCTGCATCAGGCAAGGGACATGAAGGGCAACAAGAAAGATTTCTACAGGTACGTCATGAGCAAAAGGATGACTAGGGAAAATGTGGGCCTGCTGAGGAATGGCAATGGGGACCTGGTCTTAAAGGACATGGAGAAGGCTGAGGCACTGATTGCCTTCTTTGCCTTGGTCTTTACTGGTAAGACCAGCCATCAGCTCCTGAGACCAGCGGGAAAGTGCAGGGCAAGGAAGACTTACCCTCAGTGGGGAAGGATTAAGCTAGGGAACATTTAAACAAATTGGACATGCACAAGTCCATGGGTCTGTTGCTATGCGCCCACGGGTGCCAAGGGAGCTGGCTGATGTTGCTGCAAGACCACTCTCGATTATCTTTGAAGGGTCATGGTGGTTTGTGGGAGGTTGCTGAGGACTGGAAGAAAGCAAGTATTACCCGTACCTTCAGGAGGGGTGGGAAGGAGGATCTGAGGAACCACAGGCTGATCAGCCTGATCTTGATCACTGGGAAGGTGATTGAGCAACTAAACCTGGAAACCATTTTTAAACATATTAAGGAGTAGTCAGCACAGACCTATCAAGGGAAATCATGCTTAACCAATGTGGTAGCTTTCTGTGATGATACAGCTGGCTGGGTGGATAAGGGCAGAGAAAATTGGATGTTGTTTTTACTTACTTTAGTAAGCCTTTTGACACTGTCTCCCTTAACAGCCTCATAGACAAACGGATGAAGTACAGACTAGGTGAGTGGAGAGGGAGGTGGACTGAAAACTGGCTGTACTGCTGCGCTCAAAGGGTTGTTTACAGAGGTATGAAGTCCAGCTGTAGGCCAGTCACCAGTGGAGTACTCTTGCAAGTCAACACTGGGCCAGTATTGTTTAACCTCTTCACTGACAACCTAGATGATGGGACAGAGTACATCCTCAGCATGTTTACAGAGGACTGGGAGGAGTGCTTGATAGACCAGATGGGTGTGGTGGCATTCAGAGGGACCTCAACAGGCTGGAGAAATGTGCCACCAGGAACCTCATAAAGTTCAACACAGTGAAATGCCAAGTCCTGCACCTGTACAGGACTAACCCAGGCAGGGATCTGACTGGCTGGAAAGCAGCTTGGCAGAGATACCCTGGGGGTCCTGCGGGATACCACGTTGACCATAAGCCAGCAACATGCCGTTACAGCAAAGATGGCCAACAGCATCCTGAGCTGCATTAGTAACAGCATGGCCAGCAGGTTGACAGAGATGATTATTTCCCTCTATTTAGCCTTGCTGAGATCTCACCGGGAGACCTGTGCCCAGTCCTGAGCTCTTCAGTACAAGACAGACATGGATGTACTAGAGCAAATGCAGCGAGGGCCCATGAAGATGATTTTGGGACTGGAGCCTCTCTCATATGGGAGGCTGAGAGAGCTGGGAGTGTTCATGCTGGAGAATGAAGAATCGGGAGGGGGGTGTCTTAGCCATGTGTGTAAATAATTAATGGGAGGGTGGTGAACAGACAAGAGGCAACACACACAAACTGAAACACAAGAAATTACATTGAAACCTAAGAAAAAAACTTTTTCTACTGTGAGACTTGAACAGGTTGCCCAGGGAGGGCTGTGAAGTCTCCATATTTGGAGATACTCAAAACCCAACTCAACATGACCCTGAACAAACTCCTCTGATTGATCCTGCTTGAGCAAGGGGTTGGCCTAGATAATGTCCATACTGCCTCCAACCTCAGCCATGCTGTGACTCTGTGAAGGGAAGCCTGTACAAGGGATGCTTGTACAAAGAAAGAAAGAGAGACACAAACAGAAAAAATAAGATCATAGAATCATAGAATAGTTTGGGTTGGAAGGGCCCTTCAAAGACCATCTAGTCCAAACACCCTGCAATGGACATGGGGACATGTTTCACTAGATCAGGTTGCTCAAAGCCCTGTCCAACCTGACCTTGAACACTTCCAAAGATGGGGCATCCACAACTTCTTTGGGCAACCTGTTCCAGTGTCTCACCACTCTCATAGTAAAAACTTTCTTTCGCACGTCCGATCTAAATCTACCGTCTTTCAGTTTAAAATGGTTGCCCCTTGTCCTGTCACTACAGGCCCTACTAAAAAGTCTCTCTACATCTTACTTATACACCTTCTTTAAGTATCGAATGGCTGCAGTTATGTCTCCCTGGAACCTTCTCTTCTCCAGGCTGAACAACCCCAACTCTCTCAGCCTTTCTTCACAGAAGGGGTGTTCCATCCCTCTGATCATTTTTGTGGTCCTCCTCTGGACCCACTCCAACAGGTTCATGTCTTTCCTGTGCTGAGGACTCCAGAGCTCGATGCAGTACTCCAGGTGGGGTCTCACCAGAGCAGAGTAGAGGGGCAGAATCACCTCCCTTGACCTACTGGCCACGCTTCTTCTGATGCAGCCTAGGATTCAGTTGGCTTTCTGGGCTGCAAGCACACGTTGCTGGCTCATGTCCAGTTTTTCATCCACCAGTACCCCCAAGTCCTTCTCCGCAGGGCTGCTCTCAATCCATTCATCCTCCAGCCTGTACCGATACTGGGGATTACCCTGACCCAGGTGTAGAACCTTGCACTGGGCCTTGTTGAACCCCATGAGGTTCGTTTGGGCCCACTCCTTAATCCTGTCCAGGTCCATCTGGATGGCATCCCTTCCCTATAGCCAATCAACTGCACCACTCAGCTTGGTGTCATCTGCAAACTTACTGAGGGTTCACTCAATCCCACTATCTGTCATTGATGAAGATAATAAATAGCATTGGTCCCAGTACGGACCCTTGGGAGACACCACTTGTTACTGGTTTCCACTTGGATATTGATGTGAAAGCAGAAAGGTTTTAAGCAGGAAGTAAAAGAACTAAAATCCTAAATGAAACTCAAATTGAAGATGCAAAAATTATTGCCCTTCTAAACAGTATCTACCACAAGACAGATCTTTGGGCTTCTGGTTTGCAGGTTTGCTTCTGGCTCCAGTCAAGAAGAATGAATTTTGGAAGCACAGCTCTGATTTTTTCTTTCCTATGTGATTATTCCTTAAGTGCTCTTTTGACAGTAGTTAGCTGAAACCTTTTATAACATCTGTTTAAGAAAAACAACCCCACAATTTCCACATGCAATGTACACTCTTTACAGCAATTGAGAGTAAATTATTCTACTGGAGAAGTGAGCTTGGGATATATGATACATCGGGACTTTTCAAGTATTTTTTTTAATATGAAAAGTAGTATTACCAGGTGGATTTGACTTTTCAGTTTTCCAATGATCAACTCAGTGGTTGTGTCTGTTGTCAATTTGTTTTTAGTCACAATAATAAGGAACATTTAAATATCATCAACTCTCACTTCTAAAGCATCCTTGAAACTCTACTGCCATTGCATTGAGACTACAGCATACATCAGAAAGTGATTCACCCCTTTAAAATCTGCTGGATTAATGTCAGAAAAAGTGAAATTCTTTTACAAACAGATTTCCGTCAGAGTGATCTCCACGGTGACTTTAGCACAGACAAATTCTAACCAAAAGACACACTGTGTCCCGGGTGACCTTCTTTAGGGCTAACACAACTTGAGAAAACACAGCAAACACTGGTTACTGACAGCACAGCCAGTGTTCTGAGTATAAACTTTCATAACATTATCAAAATCTCTACTGTTTTCTCTAGCAATCCAGAGGGTAGACAACCATCTGAGAATAAAAACATCCGTCCAAGGTTTAGTACTTGTTTTCATTTGAACTGCCTTTGTAGTCTGCTCTTGTTAGATACTAGCTGGCCTGAGAGAATCCCTAGCAATTTTAACTGGAGATTGTTTTTATGAGCTCTCCACTTCTTAAGACCAGCCAAATGTTGCAAAAAGTTGGCTTGACTCTTAAAATAAACTGGTTTGCATGGAGGAGTTTAGATCTACAGACCAGTAGTAATGTTCTGAGCTCAAGTACATTCCTTAGCTAAATACACAGTATGCTCAGCCCTGCTTCCTTAAGGTAATCTGGTTATCCGTCATATAAAACAAGCTCAATTTATTAGTGAAAAATCATGTTTAACTTTGTCACTGTCCTCCTCATAGAGGTCACTTTTACTACAACCTGATGAAAGATGGCTTTCTTGCACATGAGCTTCTGGGGACACATTAACAAAGGAACAAACAGCTACTTATTTGACGACAACTAGTCATCTAGAAAAACACCTCCCAACTAATTCAAGTCTACAACCGCAACATGAAAGTTAAGGGGTGTCTTAAGCCAGTTTGATTTGTCTAACTAGCCTTGGAAAGAAGCTCAACTATAATCACTTTTAAAGTTAGATAAAGCTCTTTCTCCCTCCTGTTCCAATTTTTAAATGTTAGAAAATGATCCAATTACAGAAGTGAAGTCTACATACCACTACTTAGTATGAAAAAAATCTTGCTAATATGCAACAGATGCACATAACAAATTATGGTATTTAAAGGACTTACTGCCTGTTTTATAATATTGACACATCACTGCCGAATGTCTTTTATCTTTTCCTATTGGATCAGACTACACAGTAGAAGGACTTTCTCCTGAAAAACGCATTACTTTTCTTGTTATCATGGGATACTGAGTTGAAAAAACCCTGTTCTTCATGCCTATGGTTTTCAAGGGGAAAACAACTACAAAAAGGTCAACTCCAGGCATAATTTACCAAACCGTGGAATTTGACTTCAGAGGCTAAGATACCAAGTTTTCCTGGGAAAAGGATAAACAGCATTTGATGAGTCCGAACTTCATGTCCTTTGACTTCCAAATCCCCATAGACAGGACATAGCTTCTGAAAAGACTTATGTACGGCTTGTGGTAGAGAGAGGAAAATGATGTAGTCCTGAATGTTTTTGCCACTGAAGCAAGCTAGAAGCCTACACCAAACATATGGGTGGAGTTTACTCTTAAAACACCAAACTCTAGCAACACCGCTTACCAAGAACCATTCTTCCCAACAAAACTTGTGCTATCCACATGCTTTCTGCTCTCCTTCTCTAGTCACTGCTACTTCAAATTATAACAATGTGGACTGGCAAATTTTGGTTTATTTCAGTATTACCATTCAAAACTGACAAGGCAGCAATAAAGCAGGTAAGAATTGTGTATTTTTTCTTTTACTGGTTTTCAAGACAGTCTTTCAGAATCCCAGATTCTTCCTTTCTCCAGCTGTTCCTCTGCCAGGAGAGCCATTTGCAGGTGTGTCACTTCTCTGAACTTGTTTTCATGAGCAGCTCAAATCCCCCTAGTTCCAAGACAGTTTTGAAGCACGAAGCTGTGTTGATACCCATCCTCCCATCCTGATAGCCACCTCTTCACCCTTCTCCTCCAGGGTGGTTTTTAGAACTTCCCCAAGCATCTGCTGTATATATCACCACTTGATCTGGTTTCATCTGCTTCTCCCTCTAGCTTTAGGGCTCCAAATCCATTTAAATCATGTTTCAGAGGAACATGTGACATGCTTAGTTACCTGTAAGCAGTTTTAGCAGAGTACAATGACCCTTTTTATGAAGGCTGAACATTTCCATAAGTATCTTTAGAGGAAAAATCCCTCAAACCCACACATGCTGTCTTTGCTTGCTCCTGAAAAGTTTGTTCCTGCTTGCAGAATTACAGTGAAGGTCCCCTCTCCACTCTCAGCAGGTTTGGGACAAGACATAAGCAAGCACTAAGCCAACGACTTGGCTCTATCTAATATAAGAACATTATATCTCTCTTACTTGGCAGGTGAACAGCTACCTGAGCAGAGCACTGCCTGGGCACAAGAGGGGCCGTTGGAAGGACATGATGTGAAAAGTGTGTTTGCTGACAGCACCGCAGCCCCCATTTCTCTCCTCAGTCAGATTCCTCTAAAACCTCCTTCAGATTCCTCTAAAATCTCCTTCAGAGAGGGCTTTCTCTCGACGGCTGCATTTTGTCCTGCGGAAGGTGGGCACATGCTGAAGCGGATGTTCACAGGCAGCCAGGACATTCACGGGGCAGAGAGACTCCCAGGTCAGGGCCATGCCCTGCGCTCTTCGCGCGTCCCTGTCTGACAATGGGGTTGCACACATACACATGGCCAGAAAGTCTGTTGAGCCATCAGTATACCTCCTGAAATGTGTCTGTACACATTGCCAGTGGGCTGCTATGGAGAAACTGTACCCAAGCATCAAGACTAGCAGAATGTTAAATCAAAGAGAATGCATCATCACAGAAACAACCCAAAAAGCATGGCTCTCCATGTCATTCTTAAGTATCTACAGTTAAATTTTTAATCTGATAAGCCTTGTCATAAGGACCCCTAAGGCAGAGAATGAATTAACACTAGCTAATAACATTTGCAAATGTCTCTCCATAGCCTTCTGGCGATGATGCCACAGGAATATTTTTTCAATCTTTCTCTTGAAAAGATTTTTCCATAAAACCTCTTTACATTTTCAAGAAGTAGTTAAGAAGAAGTGTTTGCCTTCCCTGAAATAGACATCTAGAACAGCCAACATTTTGACTACCAGCTGGTATGAGACATCAAGGATGACGGGGGAAGGGATACAGGGAACAAGAGAGGGACAGGCAGATGGAAAGAGAACCAAGCCACCTGGGCGGCAACACTGGGGAGTAAATGTTGTGCTTGGAGAAGGAGGGGAACTGTGAGAGACTAGCTGGGGAAGAGCACAAAACACAACTTGGTGAGAACAGTGGGCAATATCAAGTGTCAGAAAAGGCAGTTGAAGGCAGTTGAGGGAAGGAGAGGAAAGGAAGATATGCACAATGGGGAAAGTGAAGCAAAAGAAAAGCAACATGTGATTATTCAGAATGCTCATTTTTCTTTTCCCAGTAGTTACAGGCAATTCAGCCAAGAAAAGGAAATAGACAACCTCTTCCAGCACTTATGCCACTAGTTCATTCAACACAGTTGAGCATAATCCTCTTTTTCAAAATATCTTCAAATGCAGGTGAAGCAAACTGTCTTGGGGGAAAAAACATTTTCAGCATGACATCAGGTATAGCAATTCAACTTGTAAATGAGTATCTGTTGAAGTACCACTGAACAGAAGTTTTTGTGAGGAAAGAAGTTGAGGACATGGAGGAGCAATACCCCTCAACCACTACCTATGATGGATAAGCTTTAAAATAAATAAAAGCTGCCTAGGCCTCACAATACAGTAGTCAAGTACCCTCAGCTTGTATTGATTCTTGGCAAGCAATTAGGGCAGAATCTATGTCTTTTCATGTTCCCAGATCCCTGCAGATTGACACACAAGTAAGAGCTCTTAATAATTCAATTTTTATTTCAGGAATTACTGAGATGGCTTCTCTGGGATTCATTTGTTGCATATATACAACAAACCAACCTTTTTTTTTCCCCTCCATTAAGTCTTCCTATTAGTATGAAATAATAGGAGTGATTTGCAAAAGTTTGCCTTTGACTTCTCAAGCTTGACAGGTTACATCTATGGTTGCATCTTAGCCGAGACCAATGAACTGTGTCTCCGGGAAAACAAGAATAATCTGTGCTGGTTGAAACTTAGTTCAACATCGTATCTCAGAAAGTACAGACAACGCAAAACCCCTGAGAGGTACCCCTAAGGAGCACTTTTAATCCCCTTCTTTACCTCCAGCCCCAGCTATCTGAGGTCTGTCAATGCAGAGCAGTTTTATCAGTTATATATTCCCAGAATGACCAAGAGTTATTTTAGTATGAAAATGGACCTTGGGGCTCAACTCTTTCCCCAGGCAATACAACTAACTACGCTAATGAGAGCATCCACATGATGTTTACCCTACTATCCCTGTAACACTCAGTTCCCCTCAAGTTAATTGTTCACTGTGCAGACAAGTCCTTAAAAGCTGGCTCATGTTCTCGGGCACGATGATTTATAGTCCTTTTCCAAACCTGCTCTGTAAGTCTCTTAAATCCATCATCTCAGAAAGTGTTGGGTTGTTTTTATGGTCATTTTATGCTTTTGGCTTCAGTATCTTGGTAGGCTACGTTTCATGGTTGACTTAACATATTTAAGCTCCCAAAATTAAGATTTAAATCTTCTAACTTTACACTTCACTTAAGAAGCCTACTACAATAGCAAAGAAACAAAAGGGAATGCAGACCACTAATTCAAATTTTCTTCCAGTATTAATCTACAGACTTTGCATCCTTTCCTATTGGCTCCTTTCCTACAGAAAAGCATGTCTTTACAAGTCAATATTATTCAATTTGTTCTGTCTTATTTTCACTGTTTTTAAAAATATGCATCTGTAAAACGTGGAGAACTGGAACTAAGAAAAACGACAATATTCTGGAATATAATTCCAGTTCCAGTTCAGACACTCCTGAGGGAGAGCATGGTAACATCCCAAAAGATGTGGCAGATGTATTGAGTCAACACACAGAAGCTAATGAGCAGCTCACTCTTGATCCGTATTGCACAAATGGTATTATGTATGGACGGGTGGAAGAGGTCCAGCACGCTATAACCTGTCACGTTTAATTTGATAGTTTATGACCACACACACAGAGAGGCACAGAAGCACAACGGCTGGCAGGTGAACCCCAAAAACTTTGTCAGAGAAGTTATCAGAGAAGCCATGTCCTGCCCTGATGCAAGGGCATCAGCCCCACAGGCTGGGGGTGGTACCCACCAGGTGAGTCTGCAGGAGGAGCTCTGTGGGTCACCTCATCAACTGCAGAGGTCAGTCAGGGTGTGGGGCTCTATGACGTGCATGGGAAGAGCATTCTGGGATGGTACAAGAGTTGTTAAGGTATGTTCAGGAGAGGAACCAAAGGCAGGAGAAGGAAGGGATCAAGATGGTTTGGGGAGGAACAAGTATGGGAAAATAGAGGGATAAGGAGATAAAAGAAGCTGATCACATGTAAAGAGGTTGCTGGTGGTGCACCTGCCTGGCCATGCCCTGCACCTGATCAGCACAGTCTGTCCTGTCTTCTCATTAAATGCTGTTTCTAACTCTTTTTGTAGGTGTGGTTTCCAGTCTTCTGCATGCATGTGTGCATATGGGTTCCCAACTGCAGCAACTGAAGCAGGACTGCAGGTTACTGTGACCCATGTGTCCGTGGTGCCAGCAACCAGAGTGACAGCTGTTGTGTGAGCACCAGCAAACATCAGGCTGGACTCACTGGCATGCAAGGTAAGTGGACTGGGAGCCATGTGTGCATGCATCTCTGAGTGAGGCACCTGGCGAAGATGACTCTGGAAGTAACAGGAGGTCCAGAATGACTTCTGAAAAGACCGTGGGGGCTGGGGGTCCTCCACTGAGAGACCTAGGGGAGGAGGGGGTGCATCTGCATATATGTATGCACACATACATGCACACATCAACACACGCATGTATATACATGTAAGTGTGTGTGTCAGAATACGTATATGTATACACACACACACATTCCTACTAACAGACCTTCATCCTGCTCAGCCACAGAGGTGACAGGATGCTGCAGCAGCTTCACCTCTACTGGGGTACCAGCTCTACTGGGGTACCAGATTTGGAGACCCCTAACATCATTAAACTAAAGCTTTCAAACATTTCATCTTTTTTTTTTTGTGAATGCTTTGTTTTTCAAGAGACATTAGAATCACTCCCTACCTATTGAGCTTTCTAAACCATAGCAAAGTTACTGGAGTCTACATTGACTTCTGTTTTGTGAAAATGTATTAAGAGGAAGCAATTTGTTTTAATGCCACTGTTCTATTTAAAACACAAGTAATGATTCTTTATATGAGCCTTACATGAGCAGCAGCCTAATGCTGCTTCTCCACTTCTGCAGTCCACGGACGGACACTGTATATAAGCAAAAGACATACTAAAGTTTGCATCCTGCCCCCAACTTTCATATCTTTTTTCTTTCTTTTGGGAAGGCTGTCTAAAGCTGAACTGTCCTGTACTAGTACTTTCAACCAATCCAGTTGAAATATCTGGATACATAATTTGCGTTCCTTGACAGTCATGAGTAAGGGAAATAGCCTTAGCTGGTGAAGTACAAAAGTCCTGACACTAAACCACTTACGTCACTTAAAACACGGGAAAAAGTGCAACTTTCTTAGGTAAACTGCAGTTAGTCAGAGCCTGGTCCCATAATAAGGAAGCATGGTGGTGGATCATAACTTACAGTCATTAAGAGACACCAGCTTCAAATTTTAAGAAGTGAAATAAGAGCATGCTTGAGATCACTTCCATAACTGAGTTAATTATTTACGGAGCTGGATTTTTTAAAAATCCAAACAGCATTTACACAATTATCCTATCAATTTTGTAAGAACTTTAGGCTAAAAAAAGGGGGGGCAGGGGGGGAATCATATTTATTGATTTGAAATTTCAGGTTTTACAACAATCCATGCAGCTACATTAGGCAGCAAGTACCATGCTTTTCTAGTCACTAATATGGATATAGGGGGAGGAATGCCCTTAAATTGTGGTTGGCTTCATCTTCTGAAAGGTAAGAGTTTGGCTACTACCAACCCCAGAGAACTCCACACGCATAAGAATTTAACTGCATAAGAAGCAACCAGCCTGGCTCAATCCTGATGCACAGGAATACATACACCTTTACTGCAACGTGCCGAAGCAACAACAACAACAACAACATTCACCTGGTGTCTTCATTAAGATTTGGATCCAGCTATCTTAAAAGAAAAAGGCTTTGAAAAGACATGCTGTCTGCCCTTTAAATTGATTGCTTATCTATGGATTGTTAACACTATGCTTGCTTTCTTCGATTACCAAGTTGAGAGAAATGATCTATTTGTCAGGGTAATGAATAGATTGTCACTTATGCCAATCTAACAGTGGAAAGTAGTGATGAGATATTTGTAAGACCCTGGATAAATGTGTTGGACCAAAACTTTGGACCTCAAATTGATA
>WAAD01043170.1:0-37396 GCA_013389945.1 Fregata magnificens | reverse complement strand
TGAATATTCACTGAATTCAGTATTATTCATTTATGTCCTTCATGGAGTATATATTCCAGCTTGATTGAGTATTGTTCCTGGTTGAAACCCAGTTCTTAAAGGGGAGAAACTAATACAGGAAGAAATTATTTGCCAGAAGATCACTGCTTTCTGGCCAGTCCAGCTATCAACAATTTGCCTATTGTTCCCCTTCTGTCAATGCTCTTCATCTGTCAATTTGAGGGTTCAGGCAAATCACAGAAACTCCTAAGCTACAAAGCTATGCCAGATCTTCCTTTCTGAGGGGCAAAAGAGAAGTCTGAAAAATGGGCTTAGTTGAGAGGACTTTATACTCTTTAGTGTCAAGCTATAAAGCACTCTTCATTGTATTCTTCATAAAGCTTCATAGCATAGAATCACTATGATTTGCTTGGCAATGTAAGTTGCATTTGATGTTTCTGATTAAGCATTGCTGTGGCTTTGCTTCTTTAAGCAGAATGTGCTCCTAAGAAGACTTTAAGGAGGTGATGACCATTGGCCATTCCTCTGCTTAAGGAAGGCAGTGAAACTTAATTTAAAATTTCACAAATATAACAAGGAAGTGATTCTCTTTGTGCTTATGAAACATCATTTTGGAGGTTTTTTCCCCCTCAACTTCAAACTGTTAGTATGACAAAAAGTGGTGCTCAGTTTCTGTTTCATGTTATATATTGATGTAAAGTTTTAGCTTGGATGGTATAGGATAGGTATAGGTTGCTACCTGATTTAGTATCATCTGGTAACTGTAATGCAGAAGTGAAAAGTAAGGCAACTTTAGAACATGGTGGAAAGTATTGGAAGTTTGTTAGAAAATGCATCTGGTGGTGAGAACCTGAAATTTCACCCAGCTCTTCCAAATCTTTATGCATGTAACTTGCCTGTAAAATGTAGTTCCAAAATTACATGGCGGGGAATCACTTTTCCACCTTCTATTGCTTTTCTGTTTCTAGCTGTTTCTATATATAGCTGATTGTGCCCCTGAAACACTGGAGAGGTATTGTCTGTACAACCGCTGTCTTAAAGTAGGATGAATTACCTGTTGAAGGGGTCTGTCTGCCCCTACTCCTCTTTGACTTAGAAGCAGCATAACGCTTAGCTCATTAGACTGGATGTACCTCGTGCTTAAGAGAAAAGGTAGGCCTCTGGACCAAGAAAAAAGATTCATCTGCCTCATAGTAGGTATGTATAATATGCAACTTGGTAGAGTTGATGGTGCTGTTCCTACTATTTTTTTTATGGTTCTTTCTCAACACATATCTTTTTCCTTGTAGGTCAGACTTCAGTGGTAGGAATCCTTAGGCTCATTCCACTGTTAGGTTCATGTAAACAGTACAGTTCTGTTGACAATTAGACACATGAAAATAAATGTACTCTTTTTCCCCAGGGGACAACAGCACAGAAACATCTTTATGGAGTGAACAGTAGCACAAAGTATGTGATACAAGTTTTGGGTTCAAGTACACATAGTGAAATGAGCCATGATAGGGAATTGCAAATAAAGAGCCTCACACATATAGATGGGATGCGTGGGCCCTCAAAGTGCAGGCAGGTAACTAGACAGATCATGTTCTTTATACATGGTGTGATGATAACTACATGAAGAGTAATTTTATCAGTATGTTGTCTTGTGTCTACTTATTTTTGCAATGATTCTACTTTTGCTGAAATAATTTACTTGGGACTAGGAAAGTTTTTAAAATTACTTTGTATTAGCTCCATTTGAAGTTAGACAATCCTTTATCAGATGTGTTTCCATTAGAAAAAGAAAAGTTATATTTATGTATGTTTATTGTGTACACTGCAGGCTTGTCTGCGCAATTTTTTTATAAGCAATGAGCTGCAAATTAGATTGTGAAGCTTTTTTTTTTTAACTAGAATAAAGAGACTTTAGAAAATAGCACGTTTTGTAGTACTCATCCCTAGAGCTATATGTCTTCCAGTGGAGTGCAGATGTTAATTATTAGTTGGTTAACCTCAAATTTCTCTGGAGCAAAAATGTAAGCCTGGTCACATGGCAGGCCACAATGTTGATTTTTATCATCAGTAATTCTTAAAAGTTTTCTTAACAATAGTCTTACTTTTTTCTGAATGTTTAAGGAAATTAGCATTCTTTTGCGTGCCTAGCTACAGATTGTGGTAGGTGTGTCTTGAATCCTCTGTTGGGGGTGTTACAATTAGATTGCTTTTGTTTCACTTTTTTTAAAGTGATTTGATAAATCATAATTCTGACACAGTAACTAAAAAGTGTGCTGTACTATCCCTGAGGAAACATTGCTTCGTTTGTGCATGATATGTTTGAATCTCCAATGTTGAGCCAATTTCTTGTGCTATGATTTCTTTGAGAACTTCCATGCACGTTTGTTTTCATTGTATAGATCTTTATAAATAAAGGACGTTCCCAAAACTGGCATTGGACTGGCATTGGTTCACTGGGGCAGAACTCTTGCTGTATAACACTTTTGCAATGTTTGCATTCTTTTTAATTCTTTTAATTGGTTTGGGAGTCATGGCTGTTTTCTGACCAGTAGCTGTTCAGTAAATCTGTCTTAAAGAGGTGCACTTGAAACTGTACTGGTTTTGTTCATTTTTGGTGTATTGTAATCCCATAGCCTTAAAGTGTGAACACATGATTTTACATTGGTTATTTTTTCTGTCTGTTTACGTTGTCCAATAAATAACTGCAAAGTATATAAAGCTTTACTGGTACATTTCTTGATTATGAACAATCCCCCTTTTTAAAAAAAAAAAGGGGGGGGGGCAGAAATGCAAGTTTCCCCATTCAATAGCTACTGTCCAAACTCTGATCCAGTTATATTAACATTGATATAATTGCTCTGCTTTTAGAAACACTTAATTTGCTTTACACTCTGGATTCATTAGTTCTTTTTCTCTGCATGAAACTCAAGTCATCTTATGTTGTTTACAAGTGATAAGAATAATAGGATTTGTATCTTGAAAACATAGAACAAATCCCTTTCTGTTTTATTAGTCTCAGGAAGTTACTTGCTTTGTCAATCTAATTTGCCAAAACTATTGTAAAATACTGGCTGGCCAGCTTGCTTTAAAAGTAAGGAACATCTAGAGATATTATTGTTTTTAAAACCACTTAGAATATTTTTAAGAGTTTTCTGTCAATAGCTCATGAAAGGCTGACCTCAAAAAAGACTGTTTGCTCAAATATTTTATAGCAGTTAGCTAACTGGCATTCTACTATTTCCTTGTATTTGCAGAAAATACTGCTTTTTATCCCTCTTTAGTAAAACTGTGAAAGGGGCACAACGTAAAAGCTATATGGGTGTACATACTGTGTAACCGTTCCTTCCCACTTTTAAGAATGTGGCAGTCCAGGGTTGTTGTCCTTTGCTTTTAAAGTAGCTAACGTTTAGGTTATGGTTTTGAATGCTGCTTACACTGTTAGCTGACATTGATACTGTATGAAGCAAGAACTGTGCACAGCTGCCATGTGCAGCTTTGCCTCTATGTGTGCTGGCACAATAAGTTGTGCAGTTATGGTGAACTTGGGGAACTGATATATGTCAAAAGGGTAATCTTTTCTGTAGGATGAATTTTTAGCCAGATCAGTGTTCCAGCGCAGTTCCTAGTGCAGATGTCCAAAGTCTTGTACAGTCTCAAAAGAGAAATGGAGAACAGGAGCCAAAGCAGATGACCTAGGCAGCTTAGTTTTCATCTGATTTTGTCTCTATTGTACAGCTGAATTGCTTTTTCTAAAAAATGATCTTTCTATGTCATGTCTTCTCTCTGTATAAACACCTGGAGGATATTTTTGTATTGAAACACTTGGAGCACTAAGTTGGTTTTGGGGTTGGTTTTCTTTTTTCTTTCCTTATGCTGTATTTTGCTTTTCTTCCTTTCCTTTGCCTTTCCTAGAGGAATAAAAGGGCAAAAATTAAAAACTGAGGAGTATACGTAGAGCAGGTTTAATACTTTGGTTTTGTATAGCTGTGTGTTATTTCACTTCTTCCTAAGTGGTGTTAATGTTAAAAGTGGGTGGGGGAAGGGAGGTAGTATCTCAAACATAGAGGTGTTTTCCATTCAATTCACCGTAATCTGAAAACTTAAAGATCTAAATGACCAGTTTGCTATATGCTAGGTTCAAATGATGCTTTAATAAATCTCTTTAAAAATTTACTTTAAAATATAATAACTTAAAACATGCTTATCTTTCAGCAATAAGTCATACGTCATATTTAGATAAATTTGACATTTTAATTTGGAAAAAACCAACCAGTAAGCAAGTACTTCAACTCAAATGAATCTATATACCTTATAATGTAGCCTCTGATGTGCTGGTATGAGAGGTAAATCTTTAGCAATTCAGCTGTAGTATTTGCAACCAATTGCATTCATCATTTCACCTTTTGATACGCTTGCTGAAGTTGATGTGTGCAGATGCTGAACATGCAGTACTGTCATAAAACTGTTTTTAGATTAAAGTTCATGAGGAATCTAGTACATTATTCATTCCAGCCACGAGGTGACTCATGCTGTTATGTTGCTCTTACTGGGCTGGAATTGTAAGAGAAAGTATAGATTCACAATAAAGGAAAGCATACAGAAATAGCTGAACCAAATGTGGCTTGTAACATACCAGGTTCCCTGTTTTTGGCCTGCCCTGATCTTGATTGAGAAGGTTAAATAGTGTCATAGATGTCCGTTGTGCTGAGGTTGAACTTAATGTTCGTCAATTTGTGTTTGGTAGATAGTTGTTCTCAGAAATGATATGTAAAAGCTAATGTCATTCCTACACTAGCAAAGCATACATGTCATGATACCATTCATGGTTGCTTAGTTCTGTATGTTCTGGTAATATATTACTGTTTCCTATAGGCATTTTATGACTTACCAGCAAACCTTGAACTTCAATCAATTGATGCTTTCAGCTTGAACGCATCTAGCTTTTACTCTTCTCAAACTCTTCTATAAGTCAATATCTTATTGTTAATTGGCTTGCTTCTTTATACTGTTTATCAAAATGTAGTAAATCATCAGAGGCCTAACCTGAAATATCAGCTACACCTAGGCAACAAAGGATAAATTCAGGCTTATGGACCCTTGGAAATACCAACAGAAATTTTGATAACAAAGACTTTTGGTCATTTTGTGTCCTGAGGAAAGGAGCAAATTACTTTAGTTCTTGATCTAGCTCAGCAAGGTCTGTCAAGTGGCATCTACTGGCCAATTCAAATTGTGTTTTCACCTTCATAGAATCATAGCATGGTTTGGTGTTGTGCTTTAACTCAGCAGGCAGCTAAACACCACAGAGCTGTTTGCTCACCCACCCCTGCACCCCCCCGCAGTGGGATGGGGGAGAGAATCGGGGGGGGGGGGAGTAAAATTTCTGGGTTGAGATAAAGACAGTTTAATAGGACAGAAAAGGAGGGGAAAATGATAATAATGGTAAAAGAATATACAAAATAAGTGATGCACAATGCAATTGCTCACCACCCACTGACCAATGCCCAGCCAGTTCCTGAGCCGCAGTCGCCGCCCCTCAGCCAACTCTGCCCAGTTTGTATACTGAGCATGATGTCATATGGTATGGAATACTCCTTTGGCCAGTTTGGATCAGCTGTCCTGGCTGTGCCCCCTCCCAGCTTCTCGCTGGCAGGGCATGAGAAGCTGAAAAGTCCTTGACTAGTGTAAGCACTACCTAGTAACAACTAAAACATCAGTGTGTTATCAACATGATTCTCATCCTAAATCCAAAACACAGCACTATACTAGCTACTAGGAAGGAAATTAACTCTAACCCAGCCGAAACCAGGATGTTTGGGTTGGAAGGGACTTTTAAAGGTCATCTAGTCCAATCCTTCCTCAATGAGGAGGAACATTTTCAACCTTCAGAGTTGCCAAACTTTAACTAGTTCCCCTCCCATCTCATCTTTTCCTCATCTTCTGTAGGAGTTCTACAGTCCCTGTTTATCAGTGCTGCATACAAATTCTTTGTTAAAAGAATACCAGGGTTGCAGTTACTAAAAAGTGTGAAGGTATGCCAGAAATCTTTTCCCCTGTGTGAAAACATTAGGATGATTTTCAATAATGGGATCAAATGCTATTTTTTCACATTCTCTCTAGCAATTAGCACATGGTACTTAGTGACTTTTTATCCAATTACTCAGCTGGTAGGCATAATCTTATTTACCATCCACAGTCAAAAACTTAACCCAAATAAAACATTCACTTTCAGAGGGGTTTTTTCCTCTCATATTGATGTATTTATAACTTTTTGTGAAGTTATCTGCAAGTCAGAGCTGAGGTAATGATATTATCTTGAACATGAAGAACTGAGATTTCAAAATGAAGATATTAGATTTAAAATTTTTTCAACTTTTGTGGGGTCTCAACCTGAAAGTATTAGGATTTAAGTTTTTATAACATTAGTGCTTAATGAATTAATTAAGTGTAGAGATATTTAGCAGCTTTCTAAATCATTTTTAGCTGTCTCAGTGTAAAAAAGGCTCCCTCTGCCTTTTTTATGTATGACTTACTCAGAATCACAGCAAAGATTCCAAGAGAAAGGTGGGAATGGTATTTGTTTTCTAGAATGATATTAATCTGCCTCAGCGATTAATCCTTCTGTATGTGTTTGTGCCTGCTTTATTGGCGTAAATTTCTAACTACTGTGACAAATGAGATATGCATTATACCAGTAACTCGTTCAGCATGTAGTTCTGACTTACTTGCAGATTCCAGGTCTTTCCTGTGTATCAGGTGAAGCTAAGGTTCTGTGAAAGAATCACTATCAGTTGCACAATTAAACTTTTATTTAATACATGTACCTGAGGAGCCAAAGGCTTAACTAGTAGCACTTAGTTCTGGCACTTACTAAGATTTCTGTCAGTAGATTGGCTGTTTTATTTGCAAGTTGAATTCAGGTTGTTATCAGTGGTTATCATCTGCCAGACTGCTCCGTCTATTTTTCCTGTCATTCTCAGACTCCAGCTTCCTGTTTTCTCCCCGTGTTTCTTTATCTCTGTTTATCTTTTTGCTCCCCCTCTCCATGCATGGTTTGGTTTTTTTGGGTTGTTGGGGGGGTTGGGGGGTGGGGTTGGTTTTTTTTTGTTTCTTCATTTTTCTTTCTGTGCTTGCTGGATACTAGCAGTAGGGCTACTGAGAACCTAGGGAGGGGGATTCTTTGTATTTGAATGCAGTTATTCTGCTCTTGCTGCACGCTTTATTAATTCTCTTAGACAAAACCACAGAAGAAATCCCCATTATTGCTCAGATTTTATTTTTAAAGGAAAACTTGTAGTGTGTAGTCTATCACTTAGTCACAAAGTATTAAATTGTCTTTTCTCCTAGTTGGTCCTACAGTTATTCAGGCTTTTTCCTGTTAATTTTTCTCTGAACAAGGTGCTACATTAAAGAAAAATCAAATACCTGAACAGTTTCCATATATAGCACTACTTAAAAGTACCATGATCATCCACATAGTTGTTATTGTAAATATGTGGATACACAGTCCATTAAATTGTCAATGATAATGGCAGTAATAAGAATCTTTCAGTAGGTGTAGTATGCATCTGTGCTATTAAGATTGGAGGATAATTCCTAGCAAGCTGGCTGAGTAGTGAGTTCATTCCACAGTGACCTCTCAAGAACATGAACAATGCTGATTATACCCAAAGTATGCATACTCTTATCTTCTCTGCCTCTCTGATTTCAGTTTGCCATAGGCCATTCAAAACACGGGATGAAGGGAGCTTCTAAAGCATAGTATCCTGACTCTTAAAAGAGCAGGAAATCTCTTAAAGCATTAACAGAAAACTACATTTTAGAAAAAGCTGTGGACTGGTAGTGAAAATTAAACATCCTTTTTGACAATGCATCAGTGCCAGAAGGAGTTTGTCACATTTCTGTCACTTTTGATAATGTTCTAGTCTTGCTCTTAAAATTTTAAGGTCAAATGTGAGGAATACATTTTGGGGAAGGCTGGTTAAAAAGTGTTAAAACATACTGGCTATGTATCACTGGTGTCTGTGGTTTGGGAAAAGGGATAAGTGGGGGTAGAGAGGATTCAGATCTGAACAGAGCAAGGGAGCGACTGGTGTTAAGTACTCCCTCTGAGCATTTGTTGGATTAGCTTAAAATGTGAAGCTAGATTGCTAGCTGGTTTTTCTCCCCTTGTTCTTTTTAATTATATGTGAGGGAGAGCTTTTGTTTTCAGTGCGGAAAGGTAGTCAATAATTAAGAGTTGTGCTGTGCACAGAATTTCAAGAATTTAAAATTTAATAGCCAGTGAGATGACCCTGTAAAATAGGAATATCTGGACTGGGTGACATTAAATCAGCGACAGGTACTTCTGAGTAACACTTCAAAACATTTCTTAACGAATGCAGACGTTGCTATAAATACCTTGTCTTGGCAAGTGAAACATCCAGTCTACACAGGCTTTATAGCCACTCTGAAGGTTATTGACTAAATACAAGACAACCACATGAAACGATCTGTACAAGGCAAGCAGTCTTTGGATACATGCTTTCTGTAAAGTGTGCAAATGTTTAAATTTTTTTGCTGTAGCACTGAGACAGAAAAAGATCTTGCAGTTCTAATTATGTGAATAACTAGAACAGTGTGTATGTTATCAATTAATGACTGTAACAAGCCTAAGATAAGAGTGCTACAAAGACTGGGCATTCTTTGCAGAAAGAAAGGCTGGAGCAGGCAAAAAGCCATGAAACCCTTCAAGTGCTGCCAAGAGACAGCAGACTTTACAGAAGATGAAAAGAGGGGGATGGATGTCTAATTCAAGATGAGGAAGTGAAGTAGCATGTCACAAAAGAAACTGAAATAGGAAGTAAGATACTTAATAGTGTTGCAAAATGTGCAGAATAAAATAGTAACACCAGCTGTATTACTGAAAGAGCATTCATTTACATATTTTGTAAAATATGAAAGAACAGAAGAAGGCCTAAAAAGATCACATTTGAAGAGTGACAGATGCTGTGCCTCCATTTAGCATCTATTGACTTTAGTGGATGCTAAGGTCTTTGTTTACCTGGAGTGGGGAGAAAAAAACCCTGCTTGTTAGTAACCAGAGCTGAGGGTGTGGCAGAGATCTGGGGACTGTATTCACAGTAGAAGACAAAAAGCTAAAATAGAGATTCTTTTGAAATACCGTGGATAAATCCATGGGAAAAGAATAAGTCTAAAAAGAGCAAATTTCATTTACTTTTGGTTTCAAGGACTTTTTTTCTTGTCTCTTACCCTCCCATGTCTTTTGACAAACAAGCAGGCTATCTAATATTTTGCCAAGCAAAATAAAAATAGAGAAATAACATTACTGTAGCATGATTTCCGTATACCACGCTATTGCAGTGTAAAGGAGGAGAACATCTTTCATCAGAATAAAAAAAAAAAAAATACTGAAAAATACTATAACCTGAATCTGATTTTTCTAATGCTGCTGTCATTTCTACTGGTTAAAACAGTTGGTTTTGCACTTGCACAGTACATCTCGAGTTAATCCTGAATATCTATTGAAGTAAGTATAATAATTATTGAACAACTGTTAAACTAGAGTGAAGAGGTTAAAAATCATCTGAAGGAAAAGGGAACAGTAAGATTTTTTTGTGTGTGTGCGCGTGTGTATACAAACTACAGAATTGCTCAGGATTTACAATTCTGTTAGATGAATCAGGATTCAGACCACCAGCTTTCAAGAATACAGCTTCTGTAAATCGTCTGTGGAGCTGCTTCCTCTGTAATAGCTCTATAGAATTGAATTTGGCTGGGGATCGGTTCATAGCAAACCAAGGGCTGTTATGCCAGCTGAAAATCATTTCCCTTTGTGTAGCTGGTTGAAGGCTCCTATCATGAGAATCCCTAGGGAAAACTTCGAGTAAGGATTTGAGGCATGTGCAATCTCAATTTGTAGCATCTTTTTTTTAAAAGCTTCAATGGATTAGAGCATTTTATCGCCCTATTTGCTTGCTGTGTAGCTTCTTTTTCCCCCACTTGGAAATGTCTTGAACATTCTGCACCTTCATGCGTAGCCTTTCTTGGAAGGCTCATGAACAGGCGTATCTTTCACTAATATGTTTTTAAATAGGTTTGTTGTAAAGGATCATACTTTCTCCCACATTGTCCATTTGTTGTATTAATATAATAATTAAACAATGTTTATACCATTGTGTTATTTAATGTAAGTTATGGTAATATGACTAATTTATGGAAAGTTTGTGGTTAAATATGTTAACGTTGCATTGAAAGGTTTTATTACTTTGGGGATTGGGGCTATATGTTTTCTAAGTTAATACGGGTAAGCTGAAACTTCTACTCTGAGTAAAGGTTTGAAGCAGAGACTTTCAGCTGTAACACCCTCTGAAATCTTCTGGTAAAGTTATAGATCATAAAGTAGCAGGTATAAGTCTACTAACACTAAGACTTGCTTTACTTTGTTACCTTTTTCCAAACCTTCTGAAACAGTTTGTAGGCTCTAGAGGTTCACATCCCGGGGAGCGGGGGGGGGGATCATTTCTGTTAACCCTTGTGTGCCGGGTTAGACTTGGCTAACCGCCAAATTCCCACCCAGCTGCTTGCTTGCACCACCCCTTCCCACTCTGGTAAAATAGGAAAAACAGAAGCAGTAAAGCAATAGGTTGAGATAGCGACAGGGAAATTGCTTACCAATTAGCACTGCAGGCAAAACAGACTCTACCTGGGGAAAATTAACTAATTTATTGCCAATTAAAATTGATTCAGGTAGTGAGAAAGAAACTCAAACATTAAAACAGCATACCTGTCCTCTCCCAGGCTCAGCCCCAAACCCCATACCCCACCCGTGCCCTGCAAGCTCACATGGAAGATGGCAGGGGGGTTGCAGTCAGTGCATAGTGGTATCTCTCTGCCACTCCTTCCTCACATCTTTCCTCTGCTCTGGTGTGGGCTCTCCACAGGCTGCAGTTCCTTCAGGAATATCGTTGTGCTCCACTGTGGGGCCCTCCATGGACTGCAGGGGATATCTGCTCTGCCATGGAGCTGTTCTTCCGTCTCATTTCTCTGACTTTGGTGTTCCCTTTCTTAAACATGTTTTCCTAGAGGTGCCCCCAACTTGGCTGAGGGGCTCAGCTGTGCTCTGCAGTGGGTCTGTTGGAGCTGGCTGTGTCCCGCACAGGGCAGCCCCTGGCTTCTTCCCACAGCGGCCACCCCTGCAGCCCCTGCCTCCAACAACAGCTTGCCACGTAAACCCTGAACCCAGAGTTAGTTAGCTATTAAGAACACAGTTTATTTTCTGGGTCATGAAGTTCTGTTCCCTGCTATTACTGTCGCACACCATATAGCCCTTTCAAAAGCTTATAGAGGAATTTAAAAGGTGTCTAAAGTAAGGAAATACTCCCTACGTAAGTTGCAGCTTGTCCAAAAATGATAAGCTTAGAACATACAAAAGATGTTAAGAACTTCTTTAATGAAATAAGGTATGTGCGATAAGGAGTATCAAGTGTCGCAAATTTGCTTATGGGTATCCTAAGAACAGTGCTTGTTTTTGTGGAGCATGTCATCTAGCTTTCATCAGCTAGAGGAATAGGCTTACATGACAGTTACCTGTGAGTGGGAGATCTTAACGCAAATACAAAAGAAAAGAAAAATTCCAAGAAATATTCATAGAATTAGTTAGCACTTTGAAGAGTAGAGGAAGAGAAAACAATGTGGTGTCATTTACTTGTTAACGTAAACTAATCTGACTCATGAGTGTGTATACTCTACAGTGTATCGTTTCTCTGGGATTACACAAGCTTGGTGGTGTTCAGGAATTTATAAATAGTCAACATTTCTGAAAAGTGTCTATGGAAAATAATACTGATGAAAACACTGTTAACCTTATCAGAATTAACGTCAGGGTTTTTAGCCTGCAACTTACAGTAAGAAATAGTCTTTGGCAATATTTATGGTGCTTTTTTTTCTAACTAGCTATCTAGCTGACAGAAAAACATCTGTTTTCTTCCAGTTGAACAAAAATGTTTCAACTGGTTTTGTCTGACACAGGAAAAAGAGGGGAATCACGACTGGAACAGTGCACACTCATTGCAGTATTTAATAGGCAGATGAGCCTCGTGTGGAGGTGAAAGTTCAAGTTCAGTTACCAACCAGTAAACCTTTTTCTCCTTTGAATATATATGCGCCAATTTGCATTTACATGTAGCTTGTGTTACTTTCATGAAGAAAGACTAATAAGATAGCTAAGAGAACTTGTGTAGCAGTAACGGTCTTTCATGAAAGCTAGTTGAAGGAAATGGAAACAAAAGGCTCTATGACTACTCTGCTCACCCTTTTTACTGCTGACTTATTTTTCCCTCTTTTACAGGATGCGGTAAAGTACACACCATTAGTTTATCTGGGACTAGTAAATACGCCGTTTTCTATTCAGCTGTGCTTTGGTCAGTGTGGTCTAATATAGTCTGCCTCTGTTGCATTCATGTGGTTGCTTTTCTTACTGGAATAGCAGCTTGGCCTGTGTTGCCAGCCTGTGCATGCCAAGAACCCAGTAGGATAGCTGAAATATGTAGCTGGGGCCAGCTACATTTTCCTCCTTCATGTGTTTTAGTTCATTTTAGCTGGCATCCTGGTGATTTTTGACGCTCATTCTAGAAATATTACTGATATTGTCTGGCTGCTCACATGAGCAATCTGTCAATAGAGGAAGCAAGAATAACTTTTTGTGTATGGCTTCTTTTGTAGATGGGTATTTAATTAAGCAAATACCTAATCTCGCCCTGTGTGTCTGCTTGTGTCGTGGTTTAATCTGAGCCGGCAACTCAGCCCCACGCAGCCGCTTGCTCACTCCCCTCACAGTGGGATGGGGGGATTGGAGGGGGGGTGGAGAGAATCGGAAGGGTAAAAGTGAGAAAACTCGTGTGTGGAGGTAAAGACAGTTTAATAAGTAAAGCAGAAGCCACACACGCAAGCAAAGCAAAAGAAATAATTCATTCACTACTTCCCACCGGCAGGCAGGTGTTCAGCCATCTCCAGGAAAGCAGGGCTCCATCATGCATAACGGTTACTTGGGAAGACAAATGCCATCACTCTGAATGTCCCCCCCTTCCTCCTTCTCCCCCCAGCTTTATATGCTGAGCATGGCGTGATATGGTGTGGGATATCCCTTTGGTCAGTTGGGGTCATGTCCCAGCTGTGTCCCCTCCCAGCTTCTTGTGCACCCCCAGCCCACTCGCTGGTGGGGTGGGGTGAGAAGCAGAGAAGGCCTTGACTCTGTGTACGCACTGCTTAGCAATAACTAAAACATCCCTGTATTATCAACGCTGTTTCCATCACAAATCCAAAACATAGCCCCATACTAGCTACTATTAAGAAAATTAACTCTACCCCAGCCAAAACCAGCACAGCTTGTTTCTACTAAGAAAGTTAAAAAAGACTATTGCTGTTTCTCATAACTCACAAGTAATCGAACTTGTGAAGAATGGTTTGTACATAGCTCATCCTTGATCTCTGATGTGCTTAACTTCTTTGATCTCTGTTATTTCAGGAGATTTGTACTTTTAAATTATCTTCTGCATCTCTGGACTTTCCTGGTTCTAGTTTGACTGCATAACAGTAAATTTCAGGAGTTATATTTTTTTACAGTCTCCACTATGAAGTCAGTTATTTTGCTTGGTGATAACTGTAGGTAATAGCTGTTCCTTTCTGATGATGTACCTGTACATCCTATAAATGGTTAGGTTTATCAGTAGTTTTCTGCAATTGGAGACCAGATTGTTTTCTAATGTCACAGCAGGAATTCAGAAAAGGTCCTAATCAATTCAAGGCAGGAGGTGGTAGTTTTATGGAGATCATCAGAACATCTTCATTGAGTAGACGTATTAAATACCCTGTCTCAATTTTTATGCTTTTCTTGGGGTTTGCTCATTATTTATGTGAAGAGGAATAACAGAGCCTCTCTTGCATATTGGAATAAAAATATACAAGTTAAAATTCTCAGTAAGAGAGAATTGTAAGCTTTTGGGGCTTACAATTTATATTTTCCATCAACAGTAAAGCCCAATGTAAAGTCTAGCCTGGGAGGCCTCAAAGATTATTTCTTTTGTAGATACCTCACAGTTCAAAGTATCTAATGGACTTCAGTTTTGTGTGACTATTGCATGGCTTTCTAGACTGGAGAGGACAGGACTTGGTGAACCAGGTGGTCTCTTGGGCTTCGTGTTTCAAATGATTAAGACAACTTATATCTGTACAACTACCTGAAAGGAGGTTGTAGTGAGGTGGATGTTGGTCTCTTCTCCCAAGTAACTAGCGCCAGGATGAGAGGAAATGGCCTCAAGTTGCATCAGGGGAGGTTTAGGTTGGATACTAGGAAAAATTTTGTTACTGAAAGAGTGGTTAGGCATTGGAACAGGCTGCCCAGAGAGGTGGTGGAGTCACCATCCCTGGAGGCGTTCAAAAAAACGTGTAGACATGGCACTTCGGGATATGGTTTAGGAGGCATGGTGGTGTTGGGTTGACGGTTGGACTTGATGATCTTAGAGGTCTTTTCCAACCTTAATGATTCTATGATATAAAAAGCTGTCTGTGAGCAAATTAATTGAATGGATGTCAGTTGGAGATGTGACAACTGAAGTGTACTTAGGCACCCAGTAAAAGTCAGTGTTTGAAATGTAATTTTGTTTGGTGTTACCTATGCTATTATCTGTGAACCTCTGAGCAGTAGAAACATCTGTTCCAGGGTTCTCAGACCTCTGGACCTTGGGACCTGACATGTTTGCTAGAGAACTTGAGAGGAGTTTGTCTTTTGGCAGATAATGGATCCAAGGAAGCTTGTGGACTTCTTGCTCAAATCTAGAAACTGCCCAGAGATCTGGGATTCTGGGGAGAGGATCTTTGTGCTGCTTTCAAAAGCACAAGAATGCCATTATACTTCTGGGTTTGGAAAGGGGTGCCCTGTCCCCAAAACCAATGAAACATTCCATTTTCTTCTAATTTGTGAGATCTCCTTATTTGCTTTTAGGAGCCTACTGAAGTGGTCTGATGCTTATTCCAAATTTTGACCTTTGTTTTTGAATATAGAGAGAAATTTTCCTCATACTAATTTTTTACCTTTTTTCTCTTGTAGTGGTATATTTAGGCATCTTATATGTTTGGATTTTTTTTTAAATGTAATTCAACTTTACATCTGAATGTTCTGCTTTTCTCTCATCTTTGTTTTCCCCCATAGTTCAAGTGGAAGAACAAATTTGTTGACTTACTTTTCTTGCTGCACTGAGCCATCCCATAGATGGAAGATTGAGGTCATACATTTTTCATATGGTCAGGTTGTTTCTATTTTGCTGATGCTTCTTGATGAAGAAAGCTGGGTACAATTTCAGAGTTTAGTAGTGTGAGATAAAAAAGGATGCGGGGGGCCTGGAAGAAGAATACGTTCAGTAGTGTGATTCTAGGCCTACAAATTGCTCATGAAACTTTGCTTTCCTTTCTCAAAGGCTTGCTGAGACAGACGTGGCAATATCCTGAATAGGATATTGCTGCTCGTTTGAACGCTTTGTCTTACATCTTCCTAGCCGTTGTGTACTCCTAGAACCCATCTTTTTTTTTTTTTTGTCTCAGTGTTCCTTTTGTATATTTATCCCTTCAACAGATTTTTCTTGTATGAATGTACAGTTACGTCCATTTCACAACAAGAAAGTGCATCATCTATGGTAAGTAACTTGCCCAAGGCCACACATGAATTCTCCCTAGATGGGAATTGAACTCGTCTCTTTGATTCTAGGCTAGGTATTACTTCAGTGTGCGCCTAGTTATACAGAGACTTCTAATTTTAAATTACAGATGGAAAACTCAGCCCTTCTCCCTCTCTAAGGATCTGTACATCAAGGGTGAGGAATAATCTAGTTGTAATGAGTCACAGGCCCTCATTTTCCCAGTGGATAAGCTTTCTTTTATTTTTTCTTTTCATGAGAGTAGAGGTATTACATTTTACAAGGAACAGTTACTGACTAAAGAATAACCAAACACTCCATTTGGATTCAAACAAAAGTAATTAAAAAATATTTTTTTCTGTCCCGTTTACAAATGTTACTGGAATAAGTGTTTTCTCACATGCCAGGGAAAAACTGAAAGCCTTGACACAAATATGTAATATTATATATGAAATATGATCTTTGGGCTCTGTTCTTGATTTTGTTTTGAGGATATCTTGCTGCTGCAAGACCTTATTTTATTATTATTGTTTCTCTAGTATCCAGTATTTAAGACTACAATGTGTGTAGTCCTCCCTTTCTTCTCACCCCTTGGAAAAAAGCTGACTTGATTCAGGACTCTGGGAAAAGGTTGAGAGTTTCACTTAATCACTGAAGAAGTTACATTAACGTAATATGGTACTAAAGAACTCTTTGACGTGAAAAGATTAAACTCTTATGTTTTTGAATGACATAGCAAACATTTTAAGAGGGAAAGACCTTCTCCAGTTTTGCTAGGGAAGGGATTTGGCTTCATCAAAGTATTACCTTACTTGTATTGGTCCATGTATGTGATTTATTTGCTTTCTGTGAGAGGTAAAGAATGGTGACTTTAAGTTCATAGAATGCATTAGCACTCTAAAGTAATTGGGTCCTATCCATTTTCCGTAGCTCAGTTCTGAGTGATATTCAGTGATCAATGTCTTGACAAGCCCACTCCAGTGAGCCACACAGCTTAAATTTGAAGCACCATCTAAACTGTGCAGAAGATGCTCACGCTGTGCCTACCTGGCAGGGTAGAGTAAGTACTCCTGTTAGAACTTGATGTTGCTCTCTGAAGCCGATTCCTGGAGAAAGCGTAAGTGAGATTGCCTATGGTATGGTAACTTTTATTGTGGGAAAGAAATTCCTTTGAAATTGGGTTCAAATATTTATCCGATTTACAAATTTTCTTTTTTAGAATTGTTTTTCCAACAGGATTGTTACTTTTCCCTCTCTCTGTAGTCGTCATTGTTCACAGTTTGTTTTTCATATTTTTTAAATCTAGGTGGTTCAACAGTTATTTGAAAATACCTATTAATCTTTTACAGATGGTAGTGTCATATCTTTTGGTTTCTAATGACTTTGCTTTACTATTGCTGTTAAAGGAGGGAAATCCCTTATGACTGTTTAGCCTTTTCTGCGTCCGGCAGTGACATGCTTGATGTGTTCTCGTGCATTTTTCTGCTAATACTGGCATGTTTAATTAGTCCTGCCACTTTACAAAACTACACTTAAATTACTTTTAATAGATGGCAAGTGTGTAAAAAAGCCCTTTGTCCTCCATCTTCTGCATTCTTTTTTTAATCTCCAGCCAGAATTTTCCTAAAATCTTGGGATTTTGCCATGTATTTAAGTGCTGCTGCATTCTCCTTTTTACTCCCATCCCATTGTATTTTACAATGGTCTGGGGGAAATGGATCATAGTTCAGCAATTAAAATAACAGTTTTAGGGAGAGCTTCAACAACACTGGTTGTTCACATACATGTGGTAAGGAAGGAGACTTCAGTACAGACGGTAGGTTGCAAAGAGTGCCCAGACCCTTCTGCAGAAAAGGTAAATACCTGCAAAAGATGTGCACAGGTTGATGATCTGTTGCATCAGGTAGCCGAGTTGCAGGAAACAGTTAAAAGGCTGGGCAGTATTAGAGGGACCGAGACGGAGATAAATAAGTGGTTTCAGAACCATGCTCCTATGGCAGACACCACAGAGAATGAGGGACCTTGGACCCTGGTGACCCACAAAATCAGGACTCTGCTTCAGTCCCCACCCTCCAGCATTACAACCATAAACAGATAAGAAGCTTTAACAGCTGTAGACAGCCAGGAGCAAGGTCTACAAGGAGAAACTGTACCAGCAGCATGCAGTGGATACTGCAGAAAGAAACGATGAGTGCTCGTAGTGGGTCACTCTGTTAAGGGGCACTGAGGCACCCATCTGCCGGCCTGACATGGAATCATGAGGGGTATGCTGCCTTCTGGGAGCTAAGGCCCGAGATGTTGCTGAGAGGGTGCTACAACTTGTCAAGAGCCCAGACTACTATCCATAGCTACTCTTTCATGTGGGCATGAATGACACTGCAAGCCAGAACCCGGGCAGAATCAAGGAAGACTACAAAGCGCAGGGGGTGCAAGCAAAAAGTATTGGTGCCCAAGTTATCTTTCCTTCCATTTTACCAGTTAGAGGAAAGGGTGCAGCTAGAAATAGATGTATAATGCAAATCAACTTCTGGCTTCATGGCTTGTGCCATCATGAGAGTTTTGGCTTTTATGACAATGGGACATTCTTCGACGACTATAGCCTGTTAGGGAGGGATGGGATCTAGAAGATTGTCTGGAAGAGGCAAGAGAATCTTTGGCAGCAGGCTGGCCAATGCGGTGAGGCGGGCTTTAAACTGAAGGAGTCGGGGCGCGGGGTCCAAAGTGGCAACGCTCACGCCATTGCAACCAGCTGGGGAATAAGCCAGGCCAACCAGAGCAGCGACAGATGTTCCTTAGCTGCCTCCCAAGATGAGAACCAGAAGACCAACCACCTCAAGTGTATGTATACCAATGCACGCAGCCTGGGGAACAAACAGGAGGAGCTGGAGCTCCGTGCCCAATCAGAAAGTTATGATATCATAGGAATAACTGAAACATGGTGGGACAACTCATGTGACTGGAGGATTGCAATGGATGGCCATAGGCTGTTTCATAAAGACAGGCAGGGAAGAAGAGTCGTGCTCTATGTTAGAGAACCTTGAATGTATAGAAGTCAACTATGGCAATTGTGGAAACCGTATTGAATGCCTCTCGGTCAAGATCAGAGTGGCTGTCTCCATCTGCTACCAACCTCCAAACCAAGACAATAAGCCAAGGAAGCAATATTTAGGTCACTTAAGCAAGCTTTGGGTCAGCAGAACGTGGTTCTTATGGGTGACTTCAACTACCCAGACATTTGTTGGAAGAACAATACAGCAGCTCACATGTCATCCATCAGGTTCCTGGAATGCGTAGAGGACTGCTTCCTCATACAAATGTTAGATGTGCCAAGCAGGAATGAGGCACTGCTGGACTTGCTACTCACAAACCAAGAAAACCTGATTTGTAATATCGTGGTTAGTGATAGCCTTGGCTGCAGCGATCGCAGTATTGTGGAGTTTGGGATCCTGCTGAGCATGCTGAAGGTTAGTACTAAGACAAAGGTTTTAGATTTTAGAAGAGCAAACTTCAGCTCACTCAGAGCTCAGTTGGGAGGGATTCTGTGGGAAGCTTCCATGGAGGATAAAGGAGCGAGTACTGGGAGTTTTTCAAGAACACTCTCCTGGAAGCACAAAAACAGTTCATCTGCTTTTAGAGGTAAGGGAAGTAGGTGGAGCAAGAGACCCCCTTGGCTTAACTGTGAGCTTCTGAGTCTGCTCAAAACCAAGAGGAGCGTACCAGAGATGGAAGAGTGAACAAATACCCGTTGAGAACTACAAGGGCATTGCCAGGGTGTGCAGAGATGCAGTTAGAAAAGCAGAAGCTCGGCTCAAATTGAAATTGGCCAGAGATGTCAAAAACTACAAGAAAGGGTTCTTCAGGTACATAAACAACAAGCAGAAACAGAAGGAAAATATTGGCCTGCTGTTAAATGGGAGAGGTGAATTAGTTGCCAACAATGCTAAAAGGCAGAGGTTGTCAACACTTTCTTCACCTCTGTCTTTACCAGCACTATTGGGCCCCAGGCCTTGGGAACAAAAATCCAGGTTGATGTAAACACAGACCCACTGTCAGTGAACAAAGAGTTGGTATATGAACTGTTACAGGAGCTTGACCCCTGCAAATTGATGGGCCCTGACGTTATCCACGTGAGGGTGTTAAGAGAGCTGGCTGATGTCGTTGCGAGGCTGCTTGAGAAGTCATGGAGATTGGGGGATGTCCCAGAAGACTGGAAGAAGGCTAAAGTCACCCCCATCTACAAGAAGAGCTTAAAGGAGGATCCAGGAGACTATAGGCCCATCAGTCTTACTTCAGTCCCTGGGAAAGTTATGGAACAAATCCTCCTGGGGGTTATCACAAGTCAAATGAAGCACGTGATTGGGAAAAGCCAGCATGGATTCACCAAGGGCAAATGGTGCTTGATAACCTGATCACCTTCTACGATAAAGTAACCTGCTTGGTTGATGTGGGGTGAGCGGTGGACATTGTCTACCTGGATTTCTCCAAGGCTTTCGATACGGTTTCCCACAGCCTTCTCCTAGAGAAACTGATGTGTTACAGTCTAGGCAAGAGGTCTGTGCAGTGGGTGTGGAACTGGCTGACAGGCTGCACCCAGAGGGTGCAGTAAATAGCTCCTTTTCAAACTGGCAACCTGTCACAAGAGGAGTCCCCCAGGGATTGATATTGGGCTCAACGCTTTTTTTTAATATCTTCTTAAGTGATCTCGATGATGGGATCAAGTGTACCCCAATGAAGTTTGCTGATGATACCAAACTGAATGGGGAAGTGGGTGCTTCGGAAGGGAGAGCCACCCTGCAGGAAGACCTGGATAGGCTGGCAAAGTGGGCTGACAAAAACCTTATGAAGTTCAACAAGGACAAGGGTAAGGTCTTGCACCTGGGAGAACAGTCCAGGAGTGCAGCACAGGCTGGGGTCTACCTGGCTGGGGAGCAGCTCCATGGAAAGGGACTTGGGGGTCCTGGTGGATGACAAGCTCAATATGAGTGTACAGCGTGCTGCTGCAGCAAAGAAAGCCAACAGGATGCTGGGTTGCATCAACAAGGGCATCGCCAGCAGAGATAAAGAAGTCGTTATCCCACTCTACTCAGCGCTTGTCAGGCCNTCCCACTCTACTCAGCGCTTGTCAGGCCACACCTGGAATATTGTGTTCAGTTTTGGTCCCCGCTATGCAAAAAAGATGTGGACAGGCTGGAGGGGGTCCAGAGAAGGGCCACAAAGATGATCAAAGGACTGGGAAGCCTGCCATATGAGGAAAAGCTGAGAGAACTGGGTTTGTTCAGCCTTGAGAAAAGAAGGCTTAGGGGAGACCTTATCACCATGTTTCAGTGTTTAAAGGGTGGCTACAAAGAGGATGGAGACTCCGTTTTTACAAGGAGTCATGTGGAAAAGGCGAGGGTTAATAGGTACAAGTTACTCCTGGGGAGATTCCGATTAGACACAAGAGGAAAACTTTTCACAATGAGAACAATCAGCTGTTGGAATAATCTTCCCAGGGAACTGGTGGATTCCCCAACATTGGACACTTTTAAGGTTCAGCTAGACAGGGTGCTGGGCCATCTTGTCTAGACCGTGCTTTTGCTGAGAAAGGTTGGACCAGATGATCCTTGAGGTCCCTTCCAACCTGGTATTCTGTGATGCTGTGATATAGGAGTGGATTCCGTGTAGTTGTTCCCCACAGCTCTGCTTAGCTTCTTATAATGGGATCAGCTGTTCTGTGGCAGAAATATCACAACAAAATATGTTTGCATGTAGACCAGCATTGAACTGTTTTCTGAAGCCATATTTATCTAGACTTAGTTTTAGTGTTCTAAATACTAAATGAGATGATGTCTATTCAAAATGTTTCCAGTATTGACTTCAGTTTGTGAGGGTTCTATAGTCAGTTCCTAAATTAAGAATTACAGGATAGGAGCTAAATGGCTTTCAGTATCATTTATAAGAAGTTAGTAAAACTGTATCACAACTGTAGGACATGCTCTCATTCATTATTAGAAATTTCAGATGCAGAGATTTTGTATTTCAGAATCATTCTATCTAATGCATAAACAATACTGAGGCTGAAACGCCCCTGAGCTGCAGAGCCAGGCTCTTATTCTTACTGTAGAAATCTTGCATTCCTGCCTATGGTGGTACAAATTCATGCCTGTAGGGCTTTGCCTGTAGCCTTTGTTTAGGTCAGTCTGATGTGAAAACATTGGGTTTGGCTTTTCGTAGGTAGAACAGATCATACAACCTAGTGTGTGGTTTCTTTGGGGTGCCTTGACCTCAGTATTGACTTGTAGGCTTAGTGGATTCCAGTGTACTTTAATATTCTAGGCTATAAACCGCATTGGTTTAGGATCATCTACATGCTCTGTTCAGACAATCCTCGCATGAGAGTGGAAGTCTTCCAGAGGACATAACTGGAGGCAGTATCTGCATGAACTCTCGACTTGCTGGAATATGAGCCAGCAGGTAGTCATGTGTGTGTGGAATTACATCCAGAACAGATGGACTTCTGTCTTCTCCTCCTTGAATATATACACAGATTTTTCATATGCTAGCTGTGGTGAATCCTTAGGTGCTCCTTGTCTAACTTGCTTGCAAACTTTATTCCTGAACTGGATAATACAGTAAAGTTCCTTATTAATAATTTTCACATTTTTCTTTTGTACAGAAATTTGTCCAATTTCATCGTAGCAGAAAGAAATGTTTAGAAGTTTAAAGCAAAATAAATATTTTTCAGATGGTGAAAAAGCACTTCTCTGAGGACACTTGAATAATAATCCTCAGGTTCTCTAGCTTATTGTACTGTGAAATTAGGTGTTCCTATGCTTGGGCAGGAGGGGCTGGACCAGATGACCTTCAGAGGTCCCTTCCAACCTTAGCCATTCCATGATTCTGTATAGATTGCGTCTCAGTTTTATCCATGCCAGGTCATCCTGTATGGATGAGCATTCTGGTGGTCAGAAGACATCAGTTCTTGCATCTTCTTGAGTAGCTGTTGAGCAACTTTGCTTCCTTTATCATACTGGTTTCCATTCTAATTATATTGAAGTTTTCTGTCTTAGGGTTGCTACAGATTTTTCTTCTAATATTTTAAATGATACAGTAGCTCAAGGATTATGCTTGGTATGTGTTCCTAATAGTAATGCATATGGCAACCATCTTCAAAAAAACAGCAGGCTGGCTTTCTTAATCTTGCTCTTGTGGGTTTCAAGTATTCAAAATGCTATATTTTGGTTTAATGCTTCAGCAACATTTATGCCGCTTGCTTTTCTAAGTATGGGTTTGGGGGGTGAGCTCACTTTCTTTACTGTCTGAAAATACTGCATTTATATTATTTTTGAAGTATTGATTCACTATTATTCTGGCTATTCATCTCTATTGACATTTAGTTTGCAGTTTCTTCTTTTCAGAGAAAATAGCCAGTTTGCAAGTTGAGTATCTCATAATATCTCAAGGTTTTGTGTATTGCCTCTTTTCTGTGTTATAGCAGCACTTTTTGTGTTCCTTCATTCACGACTTCAGTGCATGAAAAAGACTTGTGAATAAGCCTCAGCTTTACTTCCAGATTTCTGTGTTTACTCAGCAGCCCCCTTGAGTCATACACTGGGGTGCTTGATCTGTGACCTGCAGATAATTCAACCAGTGCAGACCCCATTCTTTACGAGAGCGTGGGCCAGAGAAATTGTTTGGGCAGCAGCCTCCTCCTGGCTGATAACCCATTGTCATCACCAGTCCTAGCATTTACATACACATTATGTTCATTTTTTTAATAGAGACATCGTACGTACTGCTTGTGTACAGAATGGTTGTGATGCATGTGTGCAGTAGGTCCATGATGAGGCCACGGCATGAAAGATTTTAGTGGCCTGTCCCATCTGAAAACTCTGGGAATCACTTCCAGCATCCAGTTTTGCATCAGGAAATTCTGGGGAGAGCAATCATATAAACCATATGGCTTTTCTGCAGAATCTGCTGTTGAGCACCACTTCCATTGATTCTACAGATGTAAAGAAACTGATAAATAGATGTAAAAATAACATCTGCTGGTCACTGTTAAGTGGTTGCTCTAGCGGTCGCTGCTGTTCTAGTGGTACAAATTTGCTTCTCTCTGTATCTCTGAAAAAAACGCAGAAACCTAAGATTGACACATTTAAAGCATAAAACTTCTTAACCTTATCCCAAGCCAAGTTTTTAATTTATGTTAATTGATGAGCCTGTGTGGCCTGAGATCCTCAGTGGGTAGATCTGTTTTCTCCTTATGGCTCTATTTGAAAGAATCTACTAGAATTTGTAATGGCTTAGTGCAAACCATGGTTGCTCCTACTGAAGTCTGGGCTTCAGACTCAACACCATGACATTTGGTGCAATTTGATGCTTTTACTTAAATGATGGAAGCAAATGACTCTGTTCTTAACACTAGCAGGGTAAGACTTGTAGTGATGCGGATTGTAAATAAAAATAGCAGTATAACCAAATATCATGGTAAATGAGTCAATACTAACAAGGATCAAAGTGAGTAGCTGTATAAACCCATGTAACTTGACAGCTGCTGGCCTAATAGGAGTCTTAGATCAGCAGTGGCTTGTTTGCTTTCTTGGCAGAATCAAAAATGAAAAGCAGCTCAGTGTGTATGTTTTATAAGCTTTCCCTAGAGTTAGCTGGTAATTTGACTCTTTGGTCACTTGAAAGCTATAATGTTTTTCATGGGTTTTCTGCACATAAAGGGGAGTGCAGGGGAAGGGGACAGAAGGAAATAGGAGGAAGCTTTCTTCATACATGTTCTTTTTTTATTCAACAATAAAATGGCATTTCAGTTCATCAAGAACTGTTAAATAGCTGCAGTAGAAATGGATATATTGTTTGTTAAATTTCATTAACTTAAGTAATTAGGTGCCAGCTATAAAAGCATTATTAGTGGTCTTCACTGGGTGGCCAATGGTGCACTAATGTGGGTCTGAATGAGTGTAAATAGTTCAGGCAAGGTCCACCTGCTGAGAAACAATCTCAGTTTGAAAGAATGGACTTTTGGAAGTTTTTTCATTGGTCTTGTGGACCAGTGAAGTTGTGCTGCCTCTTTGTCTGTAGTATTTATCTCCTGGTTGATGGATGTTCATCCTAGTGAGAAATGAGAAAAATTCTCATATGGCAAAATTTTCACAAAGGCTGAGAAACCATTAACCATCCAACACTGGCTCAACACAAAAAATTATTCTCAGAGAGGTGTTGTGTTATTACTACAAAGAAAATCATTAGGATTACACTTGTATAACAGCAGAATTTGCCACTGTGTATGTCATGTAACCCCATCTGTTCTGTATTGCTTTTGTCAATGAATCAAATGAGAACTGCTCTGAACTGGCACCTTTTGTTTGAAATACACCTGAACTCATTTCAGAAACTTATCCTGTCTGCAGAACCTGAAAATAACCTGAAAAAATTTAAACTTAGGGACTACTTAAAAGAAGAAAAAGATGTAGTCATTAGCTAATAAATGTTTACCTTTTCTTCTTAGGTCAGAAGACTTGTCTCCACTTACATGGTATCTTTCCTTACTTCTATGTACCATATGATGGTTTTGGACAGCATCCAGAATACTATCTTCGTCAAGTGGCATTCAGCATTGACAGAGCACTTAATGTGGCTTTAGGCAATCCATCTTCTACTATTCAACATGTTTTCAAAGTGTCATTAGTATCTGGAATGTAAGTATGACCAGTTAGGATTTTTGATTATTTGTTTTGAAATGTTTTTGCAGTTGTACTACATAGAAGCAGTTACTATGGACTTGGGTGACTGCAGTGCTTTTCCTTTTTCTTTTCCCCCATGTGTGTCTTCATACAGGCCTGTACAACTACTAAATACCTCTTCTCACTTGCTTTTATTTTAACATAATCAACAGGTTTTCCCCCAAATGCTTGACACAACCATTTTTTCTTAAACTTGGATCCTAGTGTCTATCATTTTTTCGAATCTGTTCCTTTTAGCTTTTTCTGCCTCTGCTGTTACAGCAGTACTTTCCAGCCAGCATTTTCTACCTGTCTGGGTTATTGTAGGTTCCCTGTGACCAGGCACGTCTTGCAGGAGCCTGTCTATAGATGTCCTTCTAAGATGGCCCCTTTAGGAAGCACATCACAGAGACTGTTGGGTCATGTTTATCCATCTCATTCTCCCAGCAGCACAGGCCATGAAGTGGAGACTCTTAAACATTAATTTACTTATCTGTCAAGCTGACTGTTGTGTCTTACTTGGTGTAGCTTTCTACTACTGCTGGAACTATATGATATTATTGAATATTAACATTTTAAGGATTCTCTTAATCAATTTTTATTTAACTTGCATAACCAAGGACTGAAAAATATGTCAAATCATAGTGAATAATAGCAAGCTGTCCCAGAGGAACACAGTTAGTATACATGCATTGAATTTTTTATCTTCAAAACAATGTAAATGCTAATTTTCAGTACTGTGCAGCACTACCTTTTACTTATTTTTTTTCATGCACTTTTGAAATATGTTCTTTCTAACTGTTAAGCTTAGGAAGATAATCTTTCTGTTCCTAGCCAGTTTTAGTGGTACCTTCTAGATATTGCTAGTAAAGTGGCTACAATAACTTCTTTTCATTTTTAATCAGAACTTTCTGATGTGTTTTTGCAGTAACAAGGAAGGTAACCCACCAGATTTCTTATTTTTGTTCTTTTTGTGAGAACTATATGAATTGTAGTATAGCTGTTCATCTCAACAGTGAAAGCTGGGCAGAGTAAACTGCTGAAGACAATCTTGCCTTGAATTGGTGAGAAGAACAGAGTCTGTCTGGTGAACAGACAGAGATTAGGAGAACTTGCCTCTTTTTCACCTCTCTTGCCTTACAGCTTCAAAACAGTCATTACTGAAAGTCAAATGCTCATTGCCTCGAAGCATAGGAAAGAGTGTTTCATGTGTTTTGTTTGCTTGCATAAGAGGCTAATGGGAAGCACCTAACAGAAATTGTAATACATCTTCATCTTTACCTGGGTAGATAGACATGCTTATGTAGTCACACAAATCTGTTTGTTTGTCTTCTGTTCTGACCTGAGTCAGATTCTGCTCATAGATATTATAGTGTCTGTCTGGTGAGAAACCTGTATTTTTCTTTAAACCTTGGAGATTATCTTATCCCTTCTCTTCTGCATTAGCAGGAAAATTGTAATGTAATAAAGGTGTTTGCTAAACTTATAAAAGTTTTTAATGTAAGATATTTGGTGCATTAACTTCCAAACATAGTGGAGGTGTCCAGGAATAAAAAAAGAGCCAAAATATGCTGTCCTTGTGTGTTGTGAGGTTAAAGTAGGTGTTCATAGCTAACCTTGGAAGTGTTGTAAATCTTGCTCTGCCTGCTGCCATGTTAATGCGAGTATGGATCACTTGCCAAGCAAGTGCTGACTTTTTTTTAAAGTAGCTTTTAATTTACATGCCTACAGCACATTGAGTCATTATAACTCAAGGTATATAACCTGTCATTAAGTTTATACTATCTCTATAAGAGATTGATTCATTATACAAGATCTGATCTCCTCCTCTTCAGCTTAACAGCTTTAAGTTTGTTGTTTCAACTTAGCTCAGTTTTAAGATCATAAACATTTTTTAAACAGTCCAGTCTAGCTTTTGGAGATATTAAATGTGTACATATTTAACCATATTAAGGATAGTAGTATTAATGGAGTAGTTGTGCAGTTCTGCTGAGTTTGCATTTAATTTAGGACTGAAATCCCTCTTACTACTGAACTTCATTTTTTAGACTTAGCAGGTAAGCGTCCCAGTTGCATCTTTTATATTTTTGATAAAGAGATTTTGTTTTATTTTGTAGAGGTAACATTTAAATGTATGCTTTCCTGACTTGCTGTTGACTTTGGTTGTGATTACTGCAAACTGTAGACTTCTTGCATTCACCCTATGTGTTGAATTATGGCCTGTTTCCTTAACATGCTGTTTTACAAGCATGTTAGATTAGATTAGAATTCTAGATGTTGAAAAGTCAGTAATTCAGTCCAGTAATACCAGAATTAATGCTGCCTGTTCAACCTCAGTTTAGTCTTGACATATTCATTATGCTATGTATTCTTTAACTGCATTCTCAAATCCTATTTTCTTCAGGATTCATGCCTCATTTAGTGCACGAGATGATTAGTAATCACTGAAAAGGGGCAGCTTTTTAAGCTGTTCTCATTGTTCAGTTATATTACACAGCCAGTATTTACTCACTTACACCTGATCTGCAGAATTAATGTCTTTAAGAACTTTGTTACAGCATTTATCAGAAAGACTGAACGCTGGTTTTGAAGCAGTCCAGCACTAATAAATTTGTTACAAGTACTATTATGATGGTCTGCCATCAGTGTGTTTACATGTGGGGACAGTGAGAAACAGCAACAGAAGTGCCTTCTAAGTTGGTTTTTTGAGGGGGTTTTTTGGTTGGTTGTTTTTTTTTTTTTTTAGATACTTTGACATGCATAGGGCCTATTCTTTTTATCTTTAACATTTTATATAGTAATGTAGTGCTCCCCTTTGGCCTGACATGTGGGAATTTTCATTCTCCTGGATATGCAGTTTATCTTCTAATTTTTTTTCCCTGAATTTTAATACTCTTTATAGTAAAATGTGGTTGAATAAATGCTGCAGCGTTAACTGGCTAGCTTCTTGCTTTTACTTCTTCCTCTCCAGGCCTTTTTATGGTTACTATGAAAAGGAGAGACAGTTTATGAAGATTTATCTTTACAATCCTGCAATGGTAAAAAGGTAAGGATGTGGTGATATAAAGTTCTGGCTGCTTTCCTTACAGCTTGTATTAAAAAGTCAATTTTGAAGCAAGATTCACCTACATCTTAACAGAATAAAAGCAACAACATTATTGTCCAAATTTTTCAAAACACATAAGAAAATTGCAAATTTTAAGCACACCAATATTCTTTTTAAAGCAGTAGCATGTTAGGAAAGCAAGACCAAAATATACTTGCCTTTAGTTGTCTTGTATTAACTGTAATTCTTGAATACTTGAACACATTTAGATCAGGTTACTTCTCCTGTAACTCTTAAGGAAAACAGGAGAACAGCGTAGTACTCTCTCCTGTATTATGAAATGGATTTTGGTAGGTTTTAAGTTTTTAAATTCCAGCGCCCATTATTAAATTTAAAATATACTTGGAAAACTGGATAGTTTTTGTTATTAGACAGTTTCTCTATTTCTTGATAGAGTAATGCTCTGTTAAATGAAAGTACAGTTGATCTCAATTTTACTGTCACAGTAGTTGCAGTAAATTCAGGAATAAATAAGGAGGAATTATTTCTCAAGCATAAACTGAAATCCCTTGAGTATTACCTGTCATAACGGGTTTTTTTTAAAGATCTAATGTGTGATCATAAGATAGGGTTGTCTAGTTTTTGTTCTAGGCTAGTAAAATTTTGCATGATGTTAAATTTCTGCCTTAATGTAATCTATATGCATGTATGACATGACATGACAGTTTTTTCAAACTTTGGAGCTTCTCATGTTTGAATTACTCGTATGCAAATGAGGACTGACACTTCACTTAAATTTTTCCTTTAATTTTTCGGTATAAAACTTTATTTTTTGAACCCAATTTGTTGCATTTAGAAATGCTTAGTGCTTTTCTTTGATTTATAGATATATCCTGGTACTTTGAGATAAGTTTATCACACCAATTTATAATGATCCAAATACCTGCAGTTATTTTTTTAATGTGTAGATGTTTAAAAGAGCAGATTTGTCATGCTTCTAGGAAGTTGTTAAAATACTGCTTTTGTGTATACAGTATGTAACTTTAAAACCACACAGGACATCTTTGTATATCCGTCAAGGAGAACTAGAGAGGCTTTCAAAGTTATTACTGGTGTGTAGGCATACAGTTGCCACAGTTATTCTGTAAAAAGATTTCCATGCACTATAGTGGCTTTGGATCAGTTGCAGGAATGGTATGATGTTTTTTCAGAAATTTTTGTTTTGTTTTGTTTAAGCTGGAGGATTCACAGCTCCTTTGTCATCAACACCCGAATACTGAATCATTATTAGCAGAGATCATTTTTGTGGGTGTGTTATTGTGAAAACAAAATTCTTAAGTTAAAAATAAAACTAAGGCAAAATTTAAGAAGTTTAAGTATTTTATATTTCAATAAAATCAAATATCAATATTGTTGTACTGGAATAACTTTTGGTTTATGTCCTAATTGTCTTTAAATTTAGAGTATGTGAGCTTCTGCAAGGTGGAGCCATAATGAACAAATCTTACCAGCCTCATGAAGCCCATATTCCCTACCTCCTTCAACTCTTTATAGACTACAACTTATATGGAATGAATTTAATAAACCTGGCTGCTGTCAAATTCAGAAAGGCAAGGAGAAAAAGTAAGGTGTTTATTTCTTAAGGCTGAATAATTGTTTTGAAGGCTAAAAACTACCATTTTGAACAAAATGTCACTAGCTGTCAGACTTTTGCCATAATCTGTGGCTGATTGGGTATCGTTTTGTTTCCCTATAGTTTGCTTTCTGTGCTAAAACAAAGTCCATGTCTAGCTTTCTATCATTTTTCCTTTTTGTGCCTGTGTATTGGGATTGAGGAAGAGTCTGCTTCCGGAAATGAGATGCTATATATCAAGAAACACATGTTCTGTCAGCAGCACGGCTGTGACCATTTTCACAAGATGATCACACCTCTTTTCAAGTTAGAAGATTAAAAATAGTTGATATTTAGTTGAAGAATTTACATGAAAGATAGCATACTAATACTGTTGCTTTAATTTTTTGACGTTTGTTTTTGATCCCTGTGTCAATTATAATTCATTTTTTTGCTTTGTCTTTACAAAATTATGGCTAATGATTATGCTCTGCTGACAAATAATGTTTTTAATGAAAATGCTTGTGTTTGTACTAAGGTCATTTGCTCTAGGCTGAAATCTGAAATATAAATGTCTGAGCAAAGGAGGTATTTTAGATTTTCATTTTTAAAAAATTAGTTTGGCATTTTGAGTGTACACACTTACATAAAAATGGAGTTTGGCAAGAACATCCATAATGTTATCCAAATGCTTCAGTATAAAGGGGGAAAGAACAGTAGAAAAACCATAATATCTTTGGCACTTAACATTTAGAAAAATAAGTATTGTTTACTTAAATCATAATTGTTCCTACAACTAAAGCAAGAGTTGAAAAGAGCAGTAAAGTACCTTTCTGTAAAAACAGCAAGAATCATGCTGACTTTAATTTTTTCCCATTATTTTTATGCATATATATTCAGACAGCAATAGATTAGTTTTCATAACTGATTCTCACCCAAAGAAAAATACTGTTTTCATACTCAACAATAGGCCACACGTTTTGCTGGTGTCAAAACTGTAGGAAGACAGAAGCTCAGCCACGGACAGAACATCTTCAGGATCTTCAGTCCTGAGGAAGTATAGTCAGGTATCTTTAGCCTTCCAAATATCCAAAGTGGCCTTCTGGAGACATGCAATGTGATTGTATTGAATAGTTGCTCCCATTCCTTTTCCATCCCTCTTTTCCCTCTCTCTTTCAGATGATAGATGAAAGACATAAGCTATTTATATTCTCCTTCATCATTTATTTAAAGATGAGAGACCTAGGTCTTGAATGGGAAGAAGAGGGTGAAAGAGGAGCAGGGGCTGAGACCACTGGACTTAACTATTCTGGTAGGGGGGAATCCAATAGGGTAAAAGCAAGAAAATGACAGTCCTGGCTTGATCAGATAATGGCAGCAGTGCTCCTAGCAAGTATCATACTGCTTGAGTGGCTCCACATCACACACATAAAAGTAGCCTGCCTCAGTCTGTTGCAGTCCCCAGGCACAGGATCACTCCTGGCACAGTAGCTGAGCGGCAAATGGTTTGTCCCTGCTAATAGCCTTACAGAGGCAATGCTGCCACACCTGGAAAGAGGCCAGTCCTTGCACAGCAGCCCTGAGAAGCGCCATCCTTTCTAAGCTCAGACTTGTTGGAGTGGCGTAGAAGGCATAGCCTCTGGTTACTACTGACACTTACCTGCTTGTTCCGCAGCGTCTGTGTCTTGGGGGCGTGCATTCATTTTAGTCAAGTGTAGTTTGTGCCATGCAGGCCAGGCTGAACATTGTTTCTTAGATGGCAGTAAAAGCCTTTGCCGAAAGATGTGCATCAAACACTTACTTTTCTCCCCCTGCAGATGACGATATAAAAATCGGTCTGGCAAGGAATAGAAAATTCAATAATAGATCTGTTCCTAAATGTAAATGAGCAGCCTCAGGAGCCTGTTTTCAGTGGTATTTGTCTCCTTGAGATACATAGACTGTTTTGAAGGCTGAGAGAGGTCAGCAGGCAAATTTGTAGTAGCAGGAATACTCTGCCTTCATCAGCCTGTATCCAGAAGATGCAGGAGTTCTTTTTTTCAAGTTCTTCTCTTTATGGATAGTGAGGAATAAGGCTGCAAATTTATTCATGCACCACATGCCACTAAAACTATTGCAAAACGTTTATGTTCAGTAGCTGAATCTTCTTCTGTGATATGACTGTGAAAGACCTTGATGTGTCACTGCTACTGTCTTTAAAGATCTTCATGTCAAGAAAAGGGGAGTATTGAGTGTCCTTAAATCTCTATCCCTATGAGTAACTTTACTGAAGAAACAAACTGAGACAGGAATTTGAGCCTCAATTTTTAGAAGTATTTGAAAGTAGCATTCATAGGGAATAAGAAAGGGGGTAATGCATTGAAACTGCTCTGGTGTGGTATTTGAAATGCATATGATTTTTAGAAATAATAGCATATATTTTACCAGTTGGCCTATAATCTTGCATAGCTGCTGTGATATATTTTCCTTTAAAATATACATCTATTCCACCCCATTTTGTCAACTCATAGTAATCAAGTTGCAGATGAAAAATAACAAGAGATGTTTCTATGCATAGTCAGCTTGCATTTTGACACGGAGAATTAGCTGATATGCCACACAGTAAAAACATGGCTGTGTTTCTTCCTGGACCAGCTCTGCCCAGGGGCAAGTTGTCACTTTTGAACAGCACAGGCACTAAGTTACACTAGGCTTGAGCTGGGTCTGTGCAAACGGGATCAGGTATCTTGTGCTGTCTTTCTGGAATCACCTGCTTAGGCATTGCAGTGCATAGGCCATCTTAGTGCAGGTGTGGCTGAATGTGAGCTAGCTCCTGCATAAATACAAGCATGTCTTTTCACCACACTTGAGTGTTGCATTTCCAGTGTGAGTTTAGTGCGTGTGTGTGCCTTGTCAATGCACTTAGAAGTCTGATGTAGGGGCAGTGTTTGCAGGAACTAGTCAGGGTGCAGTAGGGTTGGTCTGGAACATATTTAATTAAGCCTGTTGGATTTCAGTTGCTTCTATTTGTAGCTTCTAAGGCACTTTTGGCATGGTGTTTCCCAGTTGCTTCTGTGGTAACTATATTACTCAGGGCTTTTTGCTACATGGATATACCTATCCCTGCTATTCCAAGTAGTGGAATTCACATTGGCAAGACTCTGTTATGAAATCTACTTTTAAATTGTAGAATAAAAATATATATTCTAACAAATATTTGTTTATTGAAGGTCTCTGATAATTGCATTGTTCAATTAGCGTATCTTTAACAAATGCAGAAGTGTTTGCTATTGCTGAAAGGTAAATATAATACAAAAAAACCTGCTAGTGTGTGACACCAACATAGCTGAGAAAATTCAAGGTTCAAGCTGGTCTTTCACATAGAAGTGGGAGACTGAGTAATTTTCAAGGTCGCCTCCCATTCTGCCTCCCCCAACACCATTCCTGGGCTTTTTTTCTTTCTTGTGTCACATCCTGTGTATATTGTCTTTCCTTCCTCTGAAGAGTGAAGGTTCAGGAGGAGAGCACAGGGGACATAGTAAATCTTCAGAGGGGACTTCTCCAGCATGACTTTGGAGCACACTTCCTTACACTGAGACCTCTGAACAAACTTACACGGTGTTTTCTTTATTTGTAGGTCAGACATCTGCCTTCATTGCAGGTTTCCACTTACTGCTGCTGCCACTGCGTCTGGAATATATGTATATTCTCTTTCAGCTCACAGATAAGAAAGAGGAATAGTGTGAAATAGAATTTAGTGTTTTCTTTGGCTTCTAATTTCCATTGGGATCTGACCTGGGGACCCAGACACTTGGGAGTTCTGAAGTTTACATCAGACCGCATGATTTACTTTGAAACTCGTGCAAATCGGAGAAGATTGAATTTAGGTTAAGATGTGACTAGAACACAGCAAATGTAATTCTAATGATGTCAGTGTGTTGAGAATATGTTTTTCTTTTTATATGTATCTACATGTTAGAAAGAAAGTTAAATCATTTAAATGGTAGCATAGTTACTATTTGAAGATGATATCACGCAGTGCTGTTTATTCTTTAGGAGATTTGGACTGGTAGTATTAAATAATAAATGCAATTATATAATTGTGTGTAAAAAAATATTGCCGCATAAATGAATTCATTTCTCATTCTATTTTTCTTTCTAGGTGATACATCAGGTGTAAGTAAACGTCATAGAAGTCATTTGCCAGAAAATTCAAACACCGCATCTTTCACTGAATGGGAAGAAGATGAAATACCAAGGTCAGCATGCCAAATTCTTTTTATGTATGCTGTATTTTGTTATATACATCAACTTGTATATACTACAGGGTTCCAGTCTCTCATTTAAAGGACCCTTATATGTTTTATATGTTAAAAAAAAAAAAAAGTGCTAGTGTGACACAGACAATCGTTATTTAGTTTCTTTGTATACTTTTGGTCATCTGACACTTTCTGGTATATGGTTGTAAAAATCTAACTGGGAGATAACAATAGGAATATATGTGGCAAATTCAACTTTCTGGTTTTTGGAAGATATATTTCTAGTTAATGACTTCTGATGAAAAGCTAAGCAAGTTTAACAGTTATACAGAATACTTACATATCAGTTCACAGATTCTGTTTTTGTAATCACCCTTAACTAACATGAACAGTGTGCTGTCAGAGTATTCCAATTTGTCCATTTCAAATAGTAGCTACATAAGAATCTGAGCTTAGAATTTTCATGTCTGTCTCCCATATTTTTCCGTTTTTTCTAGATGTTTCCTAGTCTACAGCCTGTAATTTGCAATAGATTTACTTCTATAAGAAAAGAATGTATCTGGGGTCTTGGGGGTTTTTGGGGGCCGGGGGGGAGAGAAACAGATAGTATCTGGTGCTACCTTGATTTGTATAGTTTACCCATAGCAAGTTCATTCTTTAAGCTACTTTCTAACGTTTAACAGATCCTGTAAATACTCTTGTCATCTAGTAGTCTTCTCAGTCTTTGGGTAGTTCCTGTCATTCTTCTCTGAATAGCTTATCAGGCTCAGTATGCCACGCTGCTTGCTAGCATTATGTAGTGGGAGCATTTGCTTCCCCAGTAGAAAGTAAATGCCTTAAACCATACTTCAGATTTTTCTAGTGTGTGAAAACTTGAGCTTGTACAAGGTAGCATCTGTTTTTCTGATTCTACTACTCCTACTTTAAGGAGGTTTTGAAACAACATTCATCTGACGGTTGTCTTGTGATTTTACTTGTGGTCAATTCATATCCAGTTGTTCTTGGGCTATTTCTTCTCCTGTTTGGCTGCATACTTCATTCATAGTCCATTTCAACCATTATTTGGCTCAGTTATGTAAGCCAAGTTACTTAACCTTTGGGGGAATTGGATCATAAGTTAGACCAGGATTCTCTGATGTTACTTTACACAGATCTGGGGAAAGCAGGTAAAAAGAAAGCCAAGTAGCACTTCCTGGCTGTCAAACACAGAGAGGGATGAGCCCAGCATAGCAGGAGTCAATGGTGTCTTCTCTGCAGGCACTCATGCTCATGGCTGTATCCACAAGCCTTCTTTCTTCCTCCTTCCACACTTTTGTGTATACAGCCAGGGGTGCAACACCTCACTTGTGACAGTCCTTCTCCAGCTCTCACACACGTTCCAGCAGTAGGATGTTAGCAGTAATGGGACAAGCCTGTCCATTTCCCTAGCACTCATTCTCTGCACTTTTACCAGTAGGAATTTCTTTCTTGAATGTAAAGCCTGAATACTACACAGTATACCAAACAAATTCTCTCTAGCGCTGTATGAAATGATACTGGTAGTTCTCTCCCTGATATGCTTTACGGTCTCATTTACCATGTCATTTTGGCTTATAAATGTTTTAGGATTTATTAGTACAAGGTGTTTCTCCTTTTCCTTTCTTTCCAAGTGATAATCTTCCATTTGGAACCTCTTATATGTTCATATAGGGTCATGCATCCCATTTTTAAATTTCATCCTGTTTCTATTATTCTACTTCTAAGTTATCAAGCTTTCGTTTTATGGTATTATGATCTGGCTATGTATCCAGTATGTCTATCAGCTTGCCTCATCAGCATATTTCATTAGTACACTCCTGCATTTCCTGCCAACAATATTAATGAGATGTGAAGTAAACTCAGTCCCAGAAACTGGTCTATATTCAGTTCTACAAATTTTGTATCCACCCTCAGTCTTTTTTATATAACCAATAGGAATTTCACTTTTAGCCAGCTCTTAAAATGCTGTAATAATTTAGGAACTAATTTACATCTCCTCCAACTGAATTTGTTTCCCGTTTGATACTGTGTCAAACATTCCTTTGTCTAGAAAATTAATTCTTTTTTTAAAGGTGTTCTAGCATAGCTATCTTCCACATGCTGTAGGATGTACATGCCACTGCAAAGTAACTAATCTAAACTCTTTTCCATTTGTGATTTTACTCTGTTCTATATCTATGCAAAATTAATTGCCTGTTATAATTTCTCCTGGGTTGTTTATGAGAGGCATCAACTTAAAACAGTGTTCTTATAATCAAACCCATACTGCAGTTTGTCCCACTTTCAGATTACCTTCCTACTTTTATTTCCTTTGAAATTCTGAAAATTTGCATCTGGGTTGGTTTAATGGACCCATAATTGTCATGATCAACCTTGCTGAGGGTAAATCTGACTCTGACAGTATGTGAGATATCTATCCAAGGAAACCCTTGTAATGGTTCCCTAAAATGATTGAGACTCAGATTTTTTCCATACTGTTTTTATTCTTGCAGTCTACAGCATTACTTGGTATCTGTAAAGCTGCCCTTCTTCCTTTATTTCTGTCTTTCCTCAACAAAGTGTATTCTGTGTTCCAAACATTTGGTTTCTGTATATAGCTATATCAACAGCTATATTGATTTCTAGTTCCATGTGCAATACCAGCACAGTCCCCTCACTTTATTATCCAGCCTTCTTGAGTTCAAGATGAGGTGTTTAACTGTTGTGTAAATTGTTCAGAAAAAAATTTTTACTTTCCATATTTCACCATTTGACTGCTATTTCCAACAGCATTTGGACTTTCTCCTGTGTGTCAGTACTGAACTTCTAAGTCTTTGCTTGTCCTTTATATCAGATATGAAGACCTCATAAATCTTTCCCTACCTTTCGCCTGTACGCTTAAGTTGTTAGTTGTTTTTTTCAAGAAAAAGCAAAAGGGGAGAAGACAGTCAAATGTTTGAGACCGCAAAATTTCTAGGGCTGCCTTGTATTCTTAGTGATTGGGATGTCCGTTTAGACTTATTATCCTTGGTTTTGTGTACATCGAGAATAAATTTTAGAGATAGCCCAACGTGTATCATAGAATCATAGAATCATTGGGTTGGAAA